>JAGFPH010000095.1:725722-808089 GCA_018207615.1 Philaenus spumarius
TTGATGTATTTTAATTCAATTCAAACATATGTTGTTACATATTATAAATAAAACAGCTGATTTAGACCAAAAACTTAATATAACTTTAAGTTAGGCCTACAATGAACCAAAACACGTTTATTTACAACCAATTTGTGAAATTTAGAATCAGGCAATTAATCTTCACAACTAACAGTTTTTTTAGATTAGGTAAAAGCAAACAAAAGGTAACTGTATTATATGACAAACATCTGGTGTTACATATTAGGGTATAGTATTTCCTTTAGTTGAAAACATCAAAATTTGTTTGAAATGTTGATTATTTAAATATTAATGGTGAAATTACAATCCATGCTGCAATTCGAACTATTGGGGATGGTTGTGTCTATGTAGATCTCTGTCTTACATTAGCTATGTATAGATCACCGCTAATCGTCATTTACGTGAAAATATTAGAATATACAATAATCTGTTTGCATTGGCTTCGTCATGGGTCGCCGCGAGGGTTTGTGAACGAAGCGAGCATTGACGGAGGCCTAGTATAAAATAGTTCGTTTGGTTGAAACGCTTACACAATTTAGGGTTAGGCCTATACTGAAACAAAACACGTTTCTTGAAAGCATTTATATTTATTACAACAAAGCAACAACTTTTAACTTTTACGTTGGTTAACAAAATGAAAACAAACAAAATGAAAAACGTACGAAAAGGCATATATACTGTATTTCTACAATCTGAACATCTGTTTCTACAAATTACGATTAAAACAGCCGATTTGGGTCATAAACTTAACATAAATTTAGGTTAGGGCTATTATACTGAACCAACGCATGTTTCTTGAAACTCTTGAAAGCATTAGATTATAAGAATCAGGACATTATTTTTCACAACCAACAGCAGTTTTAGGTTAGGTAATAGGAAACAGAAACGACGAAAAAGGCTTATTAAATCATAATTTAAACACCTATCACTTTTAAAATTATACTAACTTCATTCTTTCCTACTTGTCCAGTTTGAAACACTGCTTTATCGTATCAAATTTGGTTATATTTTATAACTTGAAAATTCCCTCTCTTCTAAATAAAAATATGAAATTTTTGTCTTAATCAATCGTCTTCGTCTACAGTCGTGAAATGATCATAGTATACAACAGTCTGTTTGCATTTGCCACGTCGTGGGGGTTGGTGAGCGAAACGAGAAGAGGCGGAGCATTTGGCAAAATATAAACCAATTTAATTTAATTTGACAATCTAAAATAATGAACTTTACATAATCGATATATTAGGCATACCGTGTCGCAGGTTGATATTCGACTTCACCACTGCCTTATCTATACCTTGATCTTCAACTAACCTTGTTTATGCAATATTTGACAACGCCTTCCCTTCAACAATCAGTTCGAGTCAATTCTTACATACAGTAAGTGTATTTGAGGTTATGTTCGTTGTTTACATTAGAGTTGAGTGTTGTTGCACATCGAGTGCATTTATAAGTGAGTTAAACCAAATGTATACTTATAATTTTATTTTGGTGAAATTTTTTTTCTGCATGTGCGTATCCAGGATCTGATAAAATGAACTAGGCCTACACATTATGGGTAAGCTTTGCAATGTTTGTTTCTACATTTAATTTGTAGTATTTAGGGTATGTTGAATAAAAAATAAGCAAAAGCTATAACTTAAAATTTTAAGTCATAACTTAAAATCGTGTGAATAAAAATAAGCAATAGCTAGTGCTAAAAGCTTTATCTAATCATTTAAAAAGCTTTGACTAATTTTCTTAGCTGAAGCATAAAATAAAGTGAATAAAATGTAGGTAGGCCTAAAGCTAAAATTATTATATTTCAGTATGCCCACCTGGTGATTTAAAGTTGCTACCATGACATTTAAATGGATGCATTTATGCTAATTCGAGCAAAAACAAAAACAAAAACAAAAAACAATAGGCTTTAGAATAACTTAACTGCGTTCATACTAAAAACTATTAGAATAAATATCCAAATTGAGAAGAATAATTATTACCCTAAATTTGTATTATTTTATTTTAAAGTTACTTATGTCTTTTATTTATTACTAGTGGACCGGGCAATGCTTCGCTATTGCTTGATTTACCTAACCTAAAATTATATTCAGTTTTTGATCCAAATCAGTTGTTGATCAAAATCAGCTGTTGATCAAAATCAGCTGTTTTAAGCTTTTCATACGATCAGAAGTTTTTTGTGCCCTTGATAAAATCAAAAGAAATCTTTCTTCTTCTTCCTTATGATTGACCTTCCATAAGATTAACATGGCAACTTTGAGGGCCACTGGGGCGAAGCCCTTAACATACATTGAGCTCATTTTAAGGGAAGCACAACTTCAGAGTGAGCTCTGTAAAATGACACCAAACACATCAAAATCGGTTAAAAACTCTAGGAGGAGTTCTACTCACAAAATAACCCCTAGCAAATTAATTATGTATAATAGATATAGATAGATATAGAAGTGAAAATTCGTCCGAAATCATTTCTACAATTGAAACTGCATAAGTCATTTTTTGCGCAGAAATGCAATTGTTAATTTTCTGATTGCTCAATTTGTAGCTTTGTCAGTTTTAACTGATCCAAAATCAAATTCCGTTGAAGTTGATGTATGGTTAAATCTTTTGTTTCTCTGCCTTCCTTTTTTGTTTGTTGGGGAATTTCTGACGATGTAATTCTTGATTGTTCATTAGAGTTCATCATAGTTTGCTATAACAGACACATTATGCTAAAATAGTATGTAGATGTCTAACAAGAAAATGATGTATAAAACATAGAAAGTTACCCAGACAAATCAATTCCTATAAAAGCGAGTGTTCGAGCGCACGAACGTGAGTAACATTTAATATAACAGCTGATTTCACCCATCAACTGTAAACCCAGTGTATATGTTTGATGTTATTTTTAAAACTTCAATCATTATAATGTCTTGTAAAATTTATTTTTTTAAATATGAGCTAAATAACTAATGTATGCTATAATCTACGTTATAATAATTATTTGCTTTGAGGTTATAAACTATATATAAATTCAACCTTTTATCATCAATATATTTTTTATACAAATTTAAAGAAAAGATACATATTCCTTTAGCTTAGGAAACATTCCTACATCTAAACAGCTGATTTCCCCTATCATCTGTAATACACAAATCTAGCCTAGATTATACCTTTGGGGTAATGTTTACAACTTTAATAAATATAAGTCATGTAATATTAATAACTTCTAAATCATTTGATCTATCAATATGAAATAAAAAACAATTAAAAGATAATATTTTTATCTATTTTTAAATATATAATAACATACATAAATCCAAAATTTTAACAAATATTCATACAGTTTTGTAATCCGTATAATTGTACACATTTACCAAGTTAAAAAACCCTGTCAGCATAGATAGGTAGGCCAGGATAAAGTGTGTTGTTTTAAAATAATATTATTTTGTTGAATGATGTATTTCCGATGTGTATCTAATTAATCCGCCTATGATTTTTCACGGGGGTTTACTAGTATACAAATATTTACCACCTTTTAGCAGAAGTACGAATATGAAAATGTGACTTAACGTACAATGAATACGAAGTGTTAAATATTTATTTTGTGAAATTATGTTTATCCTAGCTAGACCATGAAATACAATGTCTCTCTGTTTGTCCGTCATAACTTGAGAACCAGTGAATCAATTTTCATTATGTTTTTCCTTATAATATGTAGGTGCAAAAGATAAAAAGATATAGGCTAAGTTTAATCATGAAAGATAAAACACTTCCTTTGTTTGATAGTAGTATCTATTTATATCACTAAAAATTTCTTAGAATTTTCAGTGACAATTATTCCAGTGAAAGCATTTTACATTCGTTACAATAGCTACCAGTTTGGCAAATTTAGAATCAGGTAATTATTCTTCGCAACCAACAGTGTTTTTAGGTTAGGTTTAATAGCAAACACTAACAACGAAAAATGCGTACTGTATCGCAATTCAACACCTATCATTATTAAAATTATGCTAACTTTATTCTTTACTAGGGGAGACACCAGCGTGCTCCGCACGCCAACCCCCAACGCAACCTTCTAAAAACATATGTTATGTTTTATTTATAATAAAGGTATAGGATTAATAATAACCTCAAAACTAAGATGGCAAATAATGTTAAATGTTCAAATCAAATTATTTCTTATATTTTATAACAGCAGTTATAATAATGGTTAAAAGGTCTACACTTTAAAACCGTAATCTAAAAGCTAGAAATACAACATAATTGCTTCAAATTTTGAAATAAGCTGTTAATGGAAATATTGGAGCAAACAGCAGCTACCGGTATATTATCTGTAATTTTATTCAATTGGTTAATATGGTGATAAATGTTAATACATGTGTTGGTTTATCATTCTAGGCCTAACGTAAGAATTTTTTCCGTCTAAATTTACAAATATTGAAATAAAAAAAGGTTTTTATCGAAATGAATTATAGCCTATGTTACTCTGGGATAGTGTAGCTTTTTATTAGTAAAACTATTTTTTCAATCTGTTTAGTAGTGCCAGAGATTACCCCCTACATAAAAAAAAAACTTTACCTCTTTATAATATTAGTATAGACTAGGTCTAACTGATCAGTTAGAGATAGGTAACGCTTTACCGTATCACATTGGTCATCTAAAACTTGAAAATTGCCTCTGTTCTACAAAATAATTAAACAATCTCTGGCCTCGTCATTACCGTGGAAATATCATAGTATAAAAAATATAAAAAATAGGATCGTTGTAAACATAACCTCAAACTATAATATAGCCTACACTGGGTTTTCAGATGATGGGTGAAATCAGCTGTTATATTAAATGTTACTCGTACATACATTCACTTTAAATTATTGGTGACGGTGACGTCCCTAGAGTTCAATGATTTTTCCTCACGCAAAAAAAGTGCCTAACGCGCCTAAAGACGTTTTTACTTCAAAAATAGCCTAATCGTTACCATTTGCTTCGCCGGTGACAAAGTAGACGATTTGGTTCTTACTAGGCTAATTTGATATTACCAACTAAATGAAATATATAATATGTAACACCAGCTGTTTGATTTATAACACAGTAAACCTTTTGTGTTTGCTTTTACCTAATCTAAAAAAAACTATTACTTATGAAGAATAGTTACCTGATTATAATTATTTTCTTAGTGTGCTTTTTATATGACCCCAACATACCTTTAAATTTTCGTATTTGTATCTTAAGTAGTTTTTGTGCACGTTGATTCTATGTCAGTCAGTGAGTCTTTCAGGCAGGAGAAATCCTGTTTCATTAATTTACAGTAAAGCACACATAGTTGTTTAAAATGCCATCTTTACCCTATTGTGGATGATTCACAAAATTACAGTAAGACCTCGTGTTGTTGTTAGAGTTGAAATTATTTTGAATTTGCTAATTCATCTAGACACACTCTGTATATGCAGAAGTATATGTATACTATATATACTGTATATACAGAAGTGAATATGCTTATGGTATTAGTACGACAACCAGATATTTACTTATCTTTTATTTTTAGGTTAGCAAAAATCTTTGTAACCTGTCAATGGAGTAAAGTGTATTAACAGTGCCCAACCAAAGAACTTGGTCTATCTCTTGATTTGTAAACACTCGACGCTCGAAATAACATCACAAGATTGTTCCAGGTATTCCAGGAAACGAACAGCTGGCGCGAAGCTGGAGTATTAAATTGGGTAGTTTAATTGTTGTTTCTTGTTTAACAGTTGGTACATTTCAAGCCATTCTGATCACTTCCCACCTTCGACGTTTCGGTGCACCGAGGCCCAAAATTCTAACATATTTATTCTTAACAAGCTCAGCTTTAGAAGAGTGTCAAGTACTCAAACCAGTCACCTCGTTCAGATTGGGTAGAATTATTTGTAAAAATCCGATTAAAGTCAGTTTACCTAGGCGAATGCTTGACCAGGCATCAATTTAGGTTTTCATTTCTTGTTCAGTGACAAACACCGAAAAGCAATCAAAGACTAAAAATCTTCTTTTTACTAGCGAATTCCCATAGGAAAGATGAGCTCCTGCAGTGACTCTTATGGGGGATGGTGAGACCTAAGGTCAGGAGTAGACAATAAGCACCGATCATGGTCCCCAAATCACGTTTTGTGGAATCATTAAAAATGTTAATACATATATATACAGGGTGTCCCATAAGTAAACAGCCAAACTTCGGGGAATGGTTCTATGGGTCAAAATAAGAAAAAAAGTTCATATAAACATAGGCCCGAAAACGCTTCATTTTCCAGATATCCGCCATTTTGTTTTTTGTATAAAATAACTCGTATCTAGAGAATGGTTTAATTGAATGAGTTCAAACTTGGCATGAAATTTAACCTAATAATCATATATCTCAGGGACTAATCATACGTATAATCATGCGTTTCAAAATGGCGACTATTTTAAAATTTCAAACCTAAATTACACAAAAACCGTAGGCTACATTTTAACAAAAAATATCAATACACATTTTTTGTAGTCCTTTTGATTCTCTATAGGGCGGTGTAACTGTCAAAACAATTGGATGAAGGATATTAGTTAAGTTATGTGTAATAATTGGTTTGTTCAAATTGGCATCCTATACCAACGCAGTAAATACTACAATATTGTTTTTTTTTTTTTGGGAGGGGGGTTTAACGTCCTGCTGTTTTGCACTTAAGGCTAATGAAGACGGGACCTACAGTTTTACGTGGAATCCGAACCACAGCTAATGATGTCTGTTAAGAAACCATTTAGAAAATTATTCGGGGTCAGTGGGAATTAAACCCGGAACTTTTCCATTGATGGTTGCCATGACGATTGATAAAGCTTTGACGCCTTAACAACCACGGCCATCGTGGCTCTTACAATATTGTATGTACATTTGCTGTCATTACCTTTAACTTAGCTACTATCCTTCATTCTATTGTTTTTACAGTTACACCTTCCGATAGGGAATCAAAAGGGCAACGAAAAAGGTGTCTTGATATTTTTTGTTCAAATGTACGGTTTTTGAGTAATTTAGGTTTGATATTTTCAAACAGCCGCCATTTTGAAACGCATGATTGGATTTAATTGCTTATTTTTTTTGAGATATATCATTGTTAGGTTAAATTTCATGTCAAGTTTGAACTCAATCAGTCAAACCGTTCTCTAGATATGACTTTTTTGTACAAAAAACAAAATGGCGGATATCTGGAAAATAAAGCGTTTTCGGGCCTATGTTTATATGAACTTTTTTCTTATTTTGACCCATAGAACCATTCTCCGAAGTTTGGCTTTTTAATTATGGGACACTCTGTATATATAGGCCTACTACTGGACGTGGTTAGGCTTCGCTATTGCTTGATTTAATTTTAAGGGTGGTTATTCCGTTTCATCCATTTGCCTTAAGTAATCGAATTGCAAATGTTTTTTTATATAAATGAAGAATAATATTAAATAATTTAGATTTATAGTTTTGTAGAAATTTATTGCAATTTATTTTTATTGCACAGGGGTAGCTACCACATTTCAATCTTTTTGTTTGTAGTGACGATATTCTCTAAAAAAATCCTGGTACTAATATATGTAAATTGTGTAGTGTTAGTAAAATTATTAGTTGACTAGTTTCAGAGAGTATAGAAAAAGTAAGTGGTTATTATTTAATTTTAAGTGCAGTTATTCAATTTCATCCCGTTGATTTAAGTAACGAAATTGCAAATAGTTTTGTATATCCCTTAAAAATAATATTATATTTTACATCATTTTAGCTTTATAGCTTGTAGGAAGTTAGTTAAATTTATATTTATTGCTATCAACCAAATTTCAACTCGTTTTAATTATGAATCGAAACCATCCACTGACCCAGTCAAAAACACACAAACAATTTAATAGAAATTGGTCCAGCCATTTAGGAGGAGTTCAGTGACATACACAGGTACAGAAGAATTATATTTATAAACATATCTTTTAAGCCGTTTGATTTATCAATATGAAATGAAAAGCAATTAAAATAACATATTTTTATCTTTAATTGGATATATTTTATAAACATGTATATAAATACTAAATTTTTACAAATAGGCGAACAATGATGTACTATCCATCATCAAAAGAGAGAGACTATCAACGTTTGACTCCGCTATGACGCAGATTGAAAGTGACGCAACGCCGTCAATTTGCAGCAATTTGTGCACCCTTAAGGTTCGACGAGTGATGTTACTTACACTCTGTAGTTCAACTTGACAGTATCGCCACAGCACGCAGCCTACTGAATGCTACTGAGTAAAGCTGCGCACCCACTGCGTAGTCACGGCCGTCAACGGCGTTCCGCACCTTCGGCATGTCCGATAGAAAGTCTGGAGCTACGAACTGTAGGACATTTCCGTTACGGCGGATCCGCCCGACCGATCCAGTGCGCTCGCACTTCGGGCGTTCGGAACGGTCGGTACAGATCGGCCAAAATTTCTGTGCGCGCGACCAGACCTGGTCGGTTCCAGGCGAGGGGGTTGGCGGGGGTACTTTTGTGAAAACATCCGTGTCTTGCTACTACAGCGCAGCGAGGTAGAAACCATGGAGTGCTCCCCAAATGAGCAGAAAACGCGGAGAGCAACAGGCTATGTTTTTAGTGCCGCTAGTAGCGAACCGTCCGCGAGCACAGAAGTTTTGGCCGACCTGTACGGCATTTTCAGCGTTCTACGCAGTCTGCTCTCACTGGATGACGAAAATTAGTTTCTTCCCTATAAAAGTGTAGTGTTGTTAGTTACTTTTATCATTTATGTAGGCACAAAAGAATAGAAAAATTCCCATATGGTAAGTTTGTTTTCATTTAATAATAGCCTAATTTATTTTCTAATTAGTAAATTTTTTAAAGAAAATAAGAGCTACACTGTACACTCGACCCAACTTGAAAACGGTTGGTCGGAAAGGGGTAGGACTTCTTTACGTTTCAGACCATTTGTAGACGATACCCAAAATTCGTTAATTTATATATAGGTTTTATTCCCGGATGGATAAGTGGTAGTAAATATGCTTCAAAGTTGCTGTTTTTTTTGGTGAAAGGGTCCTAGTAGGATTCATCAAATACATTTTTTTTTGTTTTTGATACTATTGAAAATGGCGGAGTTAGACAGTTTAATCGTTTTTTTTAAGGGATTTGAGGAATATATAAGGACGAGTACAATTTGCGAATTATAACATTCGAAAGGTAATTAAATTTACTATAATCCAGTTTAAAGATATTTTAGGTCAAGTTTTTTAACAAGGAATAAAATTCATATTAAACTCCCGATAAATGATTTTATTCATTATCCATGTAAGATAATTGCGCAATTCCTACCTCTCATAAGCCCGAGAACAATTTGTGAGATAAATCATTCAAAAGGCAATTAAATTTACTATAATCCTGTGCAAAGGTATTTTTAGTAGCCTACAGTTCCCGGAACAAGGGACAAAATTCATATCAAACTCCCAGTATTTAATACTAGTTATTCCCGAATAAGAAAATACGGCTATAGTTATGCGGCCGTGCTGCTTTCCCTATTTTTGATTTAATAGTTAAGCATTATTAATATTTTTATGTTTTATCTTGTTATCTATATTTATTTCATACTGCGTTTACGTGATATATAGTCCTAATTATAGTGCGTGGGAGAGGGATGAAAGATGGGTGCCAAATTGAGGGTCCCTGCAGTAAAAGTTTGCACCGGGCCCCGCACAAGCTAAAGCCGGCCCTGAAAACGGCTTAGTTGTGTTAAGTTAGTTTTACATTTTACACCTTAAATTCAGAAAGTATAGAAAACAGATTATAATTCGCATCCGTGAGTGTGGAATCGTAGATTGAGTTAAACCACAGATGTGGCCCAACTCGTATAAAATAAACACATCAATTGAATACATAATGAAGGGAATAAATAAATGAAGCCGTGGCACTGGCCAGGTGTACCGTGCCGGCTTACAAAAGCTCAATTTATGACTTACCAGGAACGCGTCCGGTGACAACTGAACACTGCGTTGTCTTACTTGGTCCTTTAATCTGATTTGCACCTCGACGTATATATTACACCCGCCATAGAGATTTACACCCTTCTATCTACAAGGCGGACATCATTTAGAGATGTTTAAGTCGATAATCAAGTACAAGTAGGCTACGTAAGGTTAGGTTACACTAGGTAGGTTATATTGCTTGGTTAGGCTCCAGGTGACATTAAGAATTGTCACGTCTTGGGGTGACATTAAAAATGATGTATAGAAATGGCAATGCTTCGCTATAGCTTGATTTAATTTTAAGGATGTTTATCCTTTTTCATCCCTTTGACTTAAGTAATCGAACTGCACATTTTTTGTGTATCTTCTAAGAATAATATTAAATAATTGTAGATTTATAGTTTGTAGGAATTTAGTGCAATTATATATATATATATTTTTTTGTATAGGGGTAGCTCTCCCATTTAAATATTTTTGTTTGCAGTGAACATATTTTCTAAAAAAGTCCTGGTACTAATATGTGTAAATTGTGAAATTTTATTAAAATTAGTTGACTAGTTTTTGAGAATATAGGCAAGTAAGTGGATTACTATTAAATTTTAAGGGTAGTTATTCCATTTCACGCCTTTGACTTAAGTAATAACATTGTAAATAGTTTTGTATATCACTTAAAAATAATTTCACATAATTTTAGCTTTATAGCTTGTAGGAAGTTAGTTAAATTTATATTTATTGTACAGGGGTAGCAAT
This sequence comes from Philaenus spumarius, assembly GCA_018207615.1. Lineage (NCBI taxonomy): Eukaryota > Metazoa > Arthropoda > Insecta > Hemiptera > Aphrophoridae > Philaenus > Philaenus spumarius. Next base: position 736,448 of record JAGFPH010000095.1, read on the forward strand.
CCCTTAGACTGAATGAATTGTAACGTCTAAACACTCCTGGCAATGATGTGGATAAAGTGTGAGTTTTTTTTTAGCGAAATATGTTAAATAGTTTTTGAGTCAAGAGCAAATAGTTTTTGAGTTTTTTTAAATAGTTTGAGGAAAAAGAAGCAAACATTGATTTTTATATAAAGAAAAAAGTTTTCCTAGAACCGGATCGCAGCGCCACCTACCGGGTCTAATTGTGAATCCGAGCCACCCAGGAACCCAATCAAACACACAAAATGTTTTATCCTCCGTTCAGTTATATACACAATTACAGAAAAATTATAAATATATATACATATGTATATATGTGTTCGAACTCTAACGGACGCATTTTACGTCAGATTTGGTCAAAATTTGGTACACACGTTGGTTTTATAAGTAGCAAAAAAAATGCAACAACCAGAAGCCCTTTTAAGACTGGAAGTAACAGTGTTTTTTAGATTTCCTTATTAGAATAAAACGTTTTTGGGTTTATCAGAAAAAATAAATATAGGATATTATTCTGCACATTTTGCGCTTTTACACGACTTAACCTATATCTCGTCTGGTTCCCCCAAAGTCGACAAAAACATAAAATACCATAAAAGTTCTCTAAATGAGGCATACAAGTGAGGTGATCTACGAGCGATCGAAGCAGTCCATAATCCGAGGGCGCAATGTTGAGGCGCAAACTCGCAAAGAGCATTCCTATGAGCTATTTCGTCTAATGGGTGAAATGGGGGTAACAGCCCCTTTACAATAAAAATAAATTGTTATGCTTCCCATGAAGCTAAAGAGCTGTTGATTAACACCTTTGTTTCATAAGTGGAAAATAGGAACAGTAATGCACTAGTATTTTGATTAATTTCGTCTAAGGGATGAAAATTGAAAAAAATACACATACAACAATTAATAATAATTGTATACTTTTCTAAGCTATATAGAAGTATACAAGCTAAAAAGAAGAAGTAAGCTAAAAACGTATTGCAGTTATTTCTTAAATTGTAGGCTACTACGAAAAAATAAATCAAGCGAATTTTGAAGTGAAAACTTCTATTGGCCAGTTGGGCACCTTTTTCCTGAGTATTCGAACGAAATCTCGCGTATCTCACCGTTCTGCCTCGATATATATTTGTTATATTATGCAGATTTATCAGAAAATAACATATATATATCAGACCCCTCCCCGGCCACCCTCTGCCCTAAAACATGATATACAGGGTGGGTGAAAAGTCTGAGAATGGCTTAGTATTTCATATATAAGGAAAGTTTAAAGGTAGATGTGATTGAGGATCCTAATCTATCTAAAATTACTATTTTACTATAAGATGTCAAAAATTTGGTCCGCCAATTTGAATGTAACTTTTTTTAAATAGGAAAGTGCTCATGTGATACATCTTTCAATGTATAATTTTAAGACAAAATCAATGGTGAAACCCGCACATCCATATCTCAAACCGTTCTGAAGATATTTATTTACATTAAATCGTACATTTATACAACGGTGGATAGGTCATAGAGGTGCGATAGAGTGGCCCGCCTGGTCACCAGATCTCTCGCCACTCAATTATTTCTTTTGGGGGTTCATGAAAGACAATTTGTACAAAAAGAAACCAGCAACAATTGATGATCTGAAAGGATGTATAATTGAAATGGATAACAGAATTCAATCTGAAATTATTCAACATGTGCTTCACTGTTACTAAGTAAGATTATGGCATTGTCAATCAGCTGAAGGAAAGCAGTTTGAACATTATTTACTGTAATAATTTTCTTCTTGCAAACATTTATTGTATCATAATCTTCACATTTAGTTTGGTGTTGCTTTTTACTTTCTCCACCCTATACGTAGTATATGGAGAAAGCATTGTTTTCGTAAAAATGTTCGAATTTGAATTTTCAGTTGAATTATCTGTTTTGGTGCTCCCAGAAAACCAAAAAATTGTTTAGTGATAGGCCTATGTTATCTAATATATATATTTTCAGAAAATAATGAAAATAACTTGAGAGAAAATAATTTAAATGAGAAAATTACTCTTGAAGGTATAACTAATAATAATGATGATTTATAATACAAAAAATATACTATATATAAAATACCTGTAACGCAATAAATTTATTAATCCTTAACTCGTTTAATATTAATATTGATTTGCAAATGTAGACTGGTCATAGAAGTTTTCACTTCCAACGTATGGTCTTAAGCACTCCCAATATTTTTTTTACCCGTGACTAAGTTATATGCGCTAAAAATAAGGTTACTACCCTTATTATTTACGTTAAAAAATAATTTCTATCTATAAAGCAAGTTAACTGAACATTTGTACATTTATTTCTTACTAGATATATAGAAAAGTAAACCGGATTTGCATTTTGTCGCGTGATGCGGGGTTATCATGGAATAACCACCCTTAAAACAATAAATGCAGATTCTGCTAACTTCTCATAAATCTAGAAAGCTGAAATTCGGCATTTATTAATTTCAAGTGTTGTATTCGAAAGAAATAATAAAGCACGCAATTTAAATAGTTGCGTCTAATGGGTGAACTGGAGATAATAGCCTCTTTACAATAACAATAAATTGTTATACTTTCCATGAAGCTAAAGAGCGTTGATTGAAAACTTTTGTTTCATAAGTGGTAAATAGGAACAGTAAAGTCCTAGCATTTCGATTATTTGCGTTTAAGGGGTGAAAATTTAAAAAAAAAAACATATAACAATTAACAATAATGCTCTTACTCTTCTTTAAGCTACAGTGCTAAAAATTTATTGCACTTATTTATTAAAAGTTAATAAGAAAAAACAAACCAAACTCGTTTTTGTTACCTTTGACTAAGTTACTTGCGCTAAAAATGGGGTTACTACCCCTTTATATTAAACATAATTTCAATTAAGCTAGATAGCTGAAACTTGGGTTATTAGTCTTAAGTTATATTAAAAGTATAAAAGCAATTTTAATTTTGATGACTTGCATCTAAGGGTAAAATCTAAAAATTGCACCCATTTGAGGAGAATGTACACAGAGATGTAACTTTTTTAACAAGTTGGACTGAATACGCTTCGAAACATGAAAACATTTATAGATTTGAACGAAACTCACTTCTCGGAGGATTTTTGGGACAGGGAACTCAGATCTTATGTCGGATTTAAAACACAATTATTGTACCCGGTTTTCATTTCATTAACTAGTAGTACAATATATATTTGATAGGATATAAATATACGATGGTTAGTGGCGAACTGGGTCTTCTTGCTCCGTTCCCTTACAACGCTTGTTACGTGTTAAGCAAGTGCTAGGGGAGTGGAATGATTACGACTAATATATTTGGACCAGAGCTTCTTGCCAGAAATGGTCTTGTATTATCAAATTAAAGCTAAAAGTTATGTTGCATCATTTTTAATAAAGTATTTTAAAACATTAAATTTTGTTTTACAGTTTTTAATTTCCCTACAACAAATACAATCGGTCAATAATTCCACCTCTAAGTCCATGGATGTTATTGCAGGGATTCCTCAAGGTTCTGTCCTGGGGCCTTTCTTATTTTTGTTTTTTTTTATAAACGATTTTCACAGTAATATTCCATCCTTTTCTGTTGTGTATGCAGATGACACAACTCTGCTTAGTTCACACAAAGAACCTGTAAATGCTAGGTTTCAGCTTGATAACTCTATCGAACCTGCCAAGGCTTGGATTTCGGAAATAATCATAAAATTAATAAAGACAAGACCGAACATGTCATCTTCACGCTTAACCACACTATATTGGAAAAGGAAACATTCAAGGCAGTCAAACTATTGGGAATTAATTTAGTGAGTAGGATTACTAGGGAGTCTCAAGTATCATTCTTTGCCTAAGACTGCCTATGGTGATTTCACCTTTTAAGAAAATTAAAACAGTGTGTTAACTCCGCTGTGCTTCCTATGACATATTATGGTCTATTCCATTCAATGCGATTGTGTGGGGTACGACTCTGGGGCAATTCAAGTCCTTCAAAGAGAGTTTTTATAATTCAAAAAGCTATAAGACTCATTGGGTTATCAAATAGACAATTCTGTAGACCCGGATTTTCTAAACTTGGGATTATGACTTTGTATATATATTATAATTTAATTCATGTCCAACAAAATATATTGCCATTTGATTACCAGTATGAGAAACATGGTTGCAATACACGTGATATTGTAGCTCCTAGTATAAGAATAGCTAAAACTCATAAGAGCTATTATTACCAGCAGTATATGCTATTAAAAAAAAAAGCGTAAGCAGCACTGCCGCATTACTATAGCCGAATTTTCTTATCCGGGAATAACTAGTATTAAATACTGGGAGTTTCCTATGAATTTGGTTCCTTGTTCCAGGAACTGTACCAAAATACATTTCCACAGTATTATAGTATAGTAAATTTAATTGCCTTTTGAATTATAAAAATCACAAATTGTACTCGTGTTTATGAGTGGGAGAAATTATGCAATTATCTTACATGGATAATGAAAAAAACATATTTTTGGAGTTTCCTATGCATTTAGTTCCTTGTTCCGGGAAATGTACCTTAAATACCTTTGCACAGGGTTACAAATACCTTTGCTAGTAAATTTAATTGCCTTTCGAATGATTTAACTCACAAATTGTACTCGGGCTTATGAATGGTAGAAATTGCGCACATATTCTTACACGGATAGTGAAAAAAATCATATTTTGGTTGTTTCCTATGAGTTTTGTTGTGTTCCTTGTTCCGGGAACTGTACCAAAATAACTTTTCACGGGATTATAGTAAATTTAATTGCCTTTTGAATGATTTAGCTCACAAATTGTACTCGGGCTTATATTCATTCGGTAGAAATAGCAAAATTATCTCACATAGATAATAAAAGAAATCATTTATCGGGAATTTCCTATGCATTTTGTTCATTGTTCCGGGAAATGTAGGCCTACTTAAAGTACATTTGCAAAGGATTATAGTAAGTTTAATTGCCTTTCAAATGATATAACTCACATGCTGTACTAGGGTTTATATACTCCTTAAATCTCTACCCAAAAACGATTAAATAGTCTAACTCCACTATTTTGAATCGGATCAAAAACAAAAATTGTAAATTTTTTATGAAGAATCCTTCTAGGATCTTTTTTCCAAAATATCAGCAATTTTTAAGAATATTTTCTACCATTTATTAATCCGGGAATAAAACATATATGTATATATAAATTAATGAATTTTTTTAGCGTCTCCAAATGGTCTGAAACGTATAGAAACGAAGTCATGCCCTTCTCCGACCAACCGTTTTCAAGTTGGGTTGAGTGTAAAAGCTCTTATGTTCTTCAAAAATTCGGCTAATGAACTGACTCTGTATGAAAGAACTTTGACTGGAAAAAACTTTCATTAAAAAATGGCTTAAGCAAAAAGCTGTATATTCTGCGGTGGAATTCATGAATCGTAATTTAATCGATATAAACTGTTAATGTGTTCCATATTACATTATGACTGTTGTCTAATGTACGTATTGTGTTTAGCGTCAATTAAACTATTATTATTAATACTTTTCAGACGTGCAATTAAATCAGAGTTGTCTTTATAACTTAACACTGGACCTTAAATTCCATTTAAAAAATTTCGAATTTAAAACGTTTTACAGAAAATCCAAGATGGCCGTATAACTAACATTTTGGCATGCGACCCTAAAACGAGTAGATTACTTAATTGTACTAAATTTCATGCTTAAGGCCTACGAAGAACTTCGCTAAGGATCCACACAAAACTGGTGCCACGAGTGTTTGCAACCAGGGGGTGTTGGGGTTGAAATGATACAACAAGAAGTGTGCTCTTTACTCTAATTTAAGTCAACAAACTGTTGCTATGTGTCAAGTGAGTCGTTCATTTTCAAATCGCAAATTGTATTTTTTTTCGAAATTGAGTTTCCAGTCGTATGAACTCCAGACTCAATCAATGTTTTGTTTCAAAGCGGCCTTTAAATAATTAAAAATGTATTTAAATATGTGAGAAACGCTTGTTTGGATCCCAAATCTCCCTTACCCAATCTAACATGGCTGCCGCTCACACAAGCTATTTTTTTTTCAAATCGTCCTCTGTCAAACTAATTTACCCTTTATTCACTTACCCTTTATTGTTATTTCAAAAACGTCCTTTATCCTTTATTGTTATTTTCAAAACGTCCCTTATCCTTTATCGATATTTTCAGAACTTCTGTTACCCTTTATTGTTATTTAAAAAAACGTACTTTATCCTTTATCGATATTGTCAATCTCTTAATCTCTATTGTTATTTTAAAAATATCCCTTATCCTTTATCGACATTTTCTAAACGTCTCTTAACCTTTATTGTTATTTTTAAAGCGTCCCTTATCCTATGTTATTATTTTCAAAATGTCTCTTATCCTGTATTGTTATTTTCAAAACGTTTCTTACCCTTTATTGTTATTTTCAAATCGTCCCTTATTCTGTATTATTATTTTAAAATCGTCTCTTATCCTATATTGTTATTTTCAAAACGTCTCTTATCCAGTATTGTTAATTTCAAGTCGTCTCTTATCCTATATTGATATTTTCAAATCGTCTCTTATCCTATATTGTTATTTTCAAAAAGTCTCTTATCCTGTATTATTATTTTCAAAACGTTTCTTCCTTTGTTATTTTCAAATCGTCTCTTATCCTATATTGTTTTCAAAACGTATCTAAGCCTACATTGTTATTTTCAAAAAGTATATTATCCTATATTGTTATTTTCAAATCGTCTCTTATCCTGTATTATTTTCAAAACGTTTCTTACCCTTAATTGCTATTTTAAAAACGTCTCTTACCCTGTATTGTTATTTTCAAATCGTCTCTTATCATATATTGTTATTTTCAAATCGTCTCTTATCCTGTATTATTATTATTTTCAAAACGTTTCTTACCCTTTATTGTTATTTTCAAATCGTCTCTTATCCTATATTGTTATTTTCAAAACGTCTCTTACCCTCTATTATTATTTTCAAAACGTTTGTTACCCTTTATTGATTTTTTCATTTCGTCTCTTATCCTATATTGTTTTCAAAACGTATTCTATCCTATATTGTTATTTTAAAATCGTCTCTTATCCTATATTGTTATTTTCGAAACGTCTCTTAACTTTCATTGCTATTTTAAAAACTTCCCTTATCCTTTATCGATATTTTAAAAACCTCTCTTATCCTATATTGTTATTTTCAACACGTCCCTTATCCTATATTGTTATTTTTAAAACGTCTCTTATCCTTGTTTTGGTTGTAAATCTCCTTTGTCAAAACGGGTAAACTGATTATGTTTCATCATAAGTTTTTAAGATGATGTTAAAATAGGAAAATTGCAGTTCAGATCCTTTTATCCTGTCTAAACAGTTCAAGATAAATCGCAATAGTAAGAAGAAGAAACGTGCATGGTAAAAAGCGGAAAGCGGTGTTCTTGCTATATGCGTTAATATTTTTTATGTTAACTAATCGCACCGTAATCCGTGAAATCTCGTATGTTAAAATTTTAACAGAAATAATGACTTAAACAGGATGAAAAAAATAAGCAATCTGTATTTCTGATTTAATTATATTAAATTTTTATTAATAAATAATTGGTACAATTATAAAATAATTGACAATAACAAATAGTTTCAGAAATCAAGTCACATTTTTTTATTGTCAGCTTTAAAGAAAAAATACTTAAAATTCAACTTGCACATTTCGGTTAAGAAAATATTTTCTCTACGGGTAAAACACTGTTACGTGGAATAATGATTTGTTTGATAAAAAAATACATACAATTTTACTATAAATAATTTACAATATAGACATTCAGGTTGTAACAGTGTTGTTTTGTAACATACGGCTTTACAATGCTCACAGATACATCAGGGTTTACGATCACAGTTTGACCGGCTCGACGCTAACAATTTAGCGTTCGAGCCGGTGAAATTACAAAAGTAAAATCAGTTTTGCGTAAAATATAGAAACATAAAGTTAAAAAACAGTTTTGTTAAAATTAAAATAACAACTAAAAATTCTTTGTTTCGAACCTTTAATGACTCGTTTACGTTTGACCGTGAAATGTTCAGTTCTTCTTATCGTTCGTCGAAAGAAACTAATTTTAAAATAAAGTACACTCTTTTACGGAACGTTCTCTCCTCAACTCGTGTAAAAGCGTTCAATATATATTCTATACAACTATACACAACTTAGCGTAGTTAAACTGTACATACATATAGTTATTTACATAAAGGAGACGGACAACGTTAATATACAATTTACATAGTTATAAAATATCACACTTTTTGTTGTTCCATCGCCTGTTTCATTGAGTTCATGGTAACACTGAGTTTTCGACGACGCTCCGCTTTCAACGACACCCGCAACCTAACACCGCCATGTCTTGATAGTTTTTTAACACTACTTTGTTCTCTTCGTCCAAATACAACATGGAGATGGAGGACAGAGCCGTGGGCACGCAGCAGGCTTTGGGCACCGCTCCCGGGTTGACCGAGTTTACCAAGGTCTGGACGATGGCGTGGTTCGTCGAGTTCAGATGGTCCGCCAGAGGGAAAGGACAGTCCCCGTGACAGTAGTACGCGTCGTAACCGGGCGGCGCGACTATCCAATCGTTCCATCCGACGTCGCCGAAATCCACGTACAAATTGTGCCTCCTGCAGTTGTGGCTACCGTCTTTCCTCTTGTGTTTCCTGACGGAAGACATTGACGCTCGTTTTCTTCTCGTCAGAATGTCTTCCAGCGTGGTTTGCTTGTTTTTCCCGTCGTCCAGGTAGACTAACAGGGACGGTTGAACTGTCGTCCAGTCTTCGTCTTCGGGTGATCTTCTTAATCTGACGTGGCTTTTATCGGTCGGAGTTCCGTCCGCGGACTCTACCAACACTAACAACCCGTGGTTGTGGCTCGGCTCTTGGGACCACCTTTCCGTTGCGGGCAGTACGTCCAGTACGACCGTTTCCGAGTCCACGTGACGCGAGTCGACTAGGCGGAGTAGAGGTCGGGTTTTACCGCGTACTCCGGGACGGACGATGTCGTGGACGGACACTCTCTGCAACCGCGACGACTGAGAAGTCTTTGGGATGGCGGAGAGTCGCAACTCTGATGCGGTCAGTTTTTCCCCTTGCGGTAGACTAGAGACGTTGAAGTGCAGGCGGAACCTGTCGTGCCTGCGAAATCTGGTGTCGATCGCGCTTTCTGGAAAAAACAAAAACAATTAGTTGAACGTTATGGAAAAAAGTAAATTAACATTTAATCATATTCCGTACAACCAAAGTTTTATTCTCATGGTATATTTTTAGACCGAAAGGAATTTTATGCGCAACAGCAAAAAATCTATAAAAATAATTTCATATCATATTACGTAGTACAATTGTGAATTACGATACAATTTTGTAGCCTCTTCATTTATGCGTGGAAGGAAGAATCTAATTTGAAAAACGTTTTTTTAGAACAGTACAGCATACTGATGCAGGAAAAAGTTTGGCAAGCGAGTCGTCCTATTCACGATTATTGTCCATGGATTTACCTAGGCAATTCCATGGGAAATAATAATAATCCATGGGATTTACCTTGGTGTTCTTTAGTGAACACCAGTGACAAACCACTTTTCTTTTTAATCTAAAATAGTTTTTTGGTGAAGTAAATTGCACTGGCGTGAACAGATGAGCCGCTGACGTGAAAAGAACGAATTTAAAAAATTAAATTGATGCGTTTTAGGGTTTCAACCAACTATTTAGGAAATTGGTTTACTCGCAAAGGCGCTGAATTGACATGTTAGTAGAATCTGTTGCTCAGCCGCTACTTTTGCACCTAGACCTTGAGGCCTCGGATATGGACTGTGTGTGGACCGTGGGGTAAGGGGGCGTCAACCCCAAATAATTTTAAAATCCTAAAAGTTGGTAAATTTTAGATTTAAAAAAAAATGTTATGATTTTGAGATTAAATTGCACGAAAAAACGAAAACTTTTGGGTTTCAAAAGTTATTGTTGTTAATTAACAACATTCACAATAACAAGCAAGTTATAATGTCTAATCCAAAAATGTTTGGCAAATCAAAATATTTCTGTATCAAATAAATGCATTGTCTTCTTTTAAACGATGTTCTGGGAAATTTAGTTCCAACCCTTGTTATTGTGGCAACACTTGACTCACCATGACATGCACGGCGCCAGACCCAGTGTTGCCAGAGTGGAGGGTTTCCCCCCAAAATGGGTAATTTTTTAATTTTGCAGGAAATATTTATAAAAAGAGGTGTGGAAAAGTATGGCGGATTTTGTTCAATAATTTGACGTTGAAATTCTTGTATTTAAAATTAATTTTTTTTAAATACTCAATATAGTAGGCCCTACGTGTAGTGTTAAAACCCCTACTTAGAGAAGACCATTTTCAAAAAAAAAATCTGAGGGTAGGCCTTCAAAGCCCTAACTCCACTGGCCCTAACCTCCCTACAGTGCGTTGGAACTCCCACCACAGAAGTTGGGAAATATAGTCAAATTTGTTGGGCAATTTTAGATTTTGCCCCCCATCCCCCCAACAATTTGTTGTAGCAACGTCCCTGGTCAAGCACCCAGTTCATTCCCATATATGAAAGAAAATACGACGCATAATTTTTTTCTAAAGGCATGTTCAACTGGAATGGGAAAAGCGTACCTACGAAATTCGTCTCTTTAGGACACTACACGGCTTAAAGCTACACTGCACAATGACACACATCAGCACACTTTAGGCAGAAAGTAAAATCATGTCGCCGGATTGTCGGTGAGAATCGATGTGAAATATGATAAGACAAGGCTGTCTGGGAGCTTCGGAGTGGAACCGATAACTGCCTTCGTGTAAGCTTATACAAGGTAGCGTTGTGCAAGAAATGATGCATACAGTCTCTATACACATCAATCAATCATCATGTCAGATATTTATTTTTCAGAAGAAATTTTTCCACTTCAAATTTTTTATAATCTTACAATTCAGTAAAATATTTTTAGCGAATTTCCATAGGAAAGATGAGCTGATGCAGTCACCCTTAGGTCGGGAGTGGTCGGCAGAAAATTTGTTTGTTTGTAAAAAAAAAATGTTATAGAGTGATTGATATAAGAGCGCCAGCTGTTTCTCTTGAAATCTATAAGAGCTATTAAAAAAGTTAAATAGTAATTCCCCTGGAGTTTTAGTTCTGTTTAATTTGGTGTCTTTAAAATTTATTCTTGACTTTTTAGAACTTCTTATGGAACACCGTATATTTTATGATCATTTTTGATTTTACAAGCTATTTTAAGACTTTTTTGTTCTTGATGTTTTTTTTAGATACGACTAACCGTTTAAAAGTTAAAAGGGGTATACAGTTTTTAAAACATCCTATCTGAGCGGATGTTATTTTGGTATAACTGGAGTTTCTGATGCGAGCGCAGCAAGGCAGTGCGCGAACCGGGGATGGAGGCTGAGGTGGAAACAAATTCTACTACACGCAAATATATTCTCCGACAAATATATTTCGTACACGCAGGCGGCTATTCAGCGCCTTCGTGAGTAGATTAATTTCCCAAATAGTTGAAACCCAAATTCATTTAAATTTCAGAAAATCAATTATAATTATTATTTTCAACATCTGTTTTTTATTTTCATACTAAAGATAGAATTAATAATTGAAAACTAACTCTGGTTAATTATAACCGTTATTGATGGCTGGACGAGGAAAAAATAATTCGATCACGCAGCTGAACCGCTGGCGTGAGTTGAGCGAAATTCCATAATTAAATTTTTATATTTTAGGGTTCCAACTATTTTTGAAATTGATGCACTAACGAAGGTTCTGAATTGCTGATTGCATGTACGAAATTATTAACAGAATTTGCTTGCACCTCAGCCTCCATCCACGGTTCGCGCACTGCTTCGTTACGCTTGCAGCTGAAAACTCGCTTTAATCCTCCTATTTTGCTTAAAATTTTATTTTTAAATCAGATATCCATATATTTATGATTATATAGATCGTACAAAATCGTATGTTCTGACAAATTAAATTTGTTTTTCGTCATTCATCGTAAACAAACAAAAAAATCGCGTCCGTGAAATTCTAAAAATATCGTTGGGATTTAATTTAAGGCTCGGCAGACCCAGCCACTATCTTGAATTTCAACTCCCATAAGAGCAATTTTAAACGGGTAATACTATTACTGGAGTAATAATGATCAGAAAATTATTCTAAATGTGTCATTTTAAAGATTAGGAATGTGGATATCTTTTAGTTATAAAAATTTGTTATTAACTAAATTTCTCTTTGACTTAACTCAAAATCAAAGTTTGCAATTTGTTTCTTTATTCAATAATGCAAATATGAAAAATGTAAAAACATCACCACATTTAAAGTTTAATTACCTTTCAAATAAAAGTAATTTCAATAATGTTGGATAATTTATGGCGAAAACATCCACGTTATTGTGGAAGCATGTACGCGCCGAATGTATGTTACTACTCAAGATTTTAGCCTGCGTTCTGGTGATTATCATATCAACTTGTTGCTCGCGGAGGAATACTAGAAAAATAATATATCCGTTATGTTCAATGCGTGAGAGAAGGCCGTGTTTAATAACACATACTACCATACATTGTCACGCATGACAAGGTTACGTCTGTAACCCTCTACTTTCTAACTTTATGAAGCTGCTCTATATTTGCTAGCGGAAGAATGAAAAACTAGCAAACTCAATGCTAGTAGTGTACAGGTCTGCCATTTGGAGATCTGCGGTCAACTCAGAAATATTTTTTCGCTCGTGCCGAGCCTTATAAAGCACCAGAGGGACACTGAAGCAGCACTGGCAACACTGATACGGACACGCTCCGGACGTGTGGGGACCCATCTATTTAAATCCGCCGAAGAACACGAATCCAATATTGCACACGCCCCGGACCTGAATAAACTGAGAGCCTCACCTGTATGAGTGAAAGAGCGTACTGTGTTCGCAGACCTCGTATGTCTGCCTGGGAGAGGAAGTGCGGAAGTCTCCATGTCTTGTCCGGTCTGCTTTCTGTAGAGTTCCAACATGGCCGGAGGTATAACTGCACGACGTCGGTCTACTCTAGGACGAGTTCCTAACCCGAAGAGTGAGAGAAGGTTGGCCTCTGCTGCCGATCCAGTCCCAGCTTCAGCTTGTAGGTATGGAGGAAGCGTCAGCAATATCAGCACAGGAAGTACCATCAACAGTCCGCGCATGGTCGATCACGCTCCTGCACAAAGAAACATCCATGTAGTGGCAAACCCTCTCAAATGCAGTTTATATATACACTCTGTCCCTGTGGGGCCATATGGTGAGGCCAATGCAAACCACAAAATCCCTAGTTGTGTTCATAATTTTAAATTTTTTAAAATTTGTATAGGAATTTTTACGGAAAAGATGATTGATTAGAACAGAGATTGATTTGGATCTAAGTTGGGTGGTTGGTAGCTGTGGCATGTAAAACATAGATTGAAATAGACATATAGGCAATATCCCCAACATTTGCCCACAAAATCCCAAAGGATTACCCATTTTCAGAAACTTGAGACTGGCTAAATAGCCGAAACGGCCGTTGTACAAATTAAAAATAAAACAGAATATTGGAAACGGTTAGTAACATTAATTATTTTTTATAATTTCGATTAAAACTAATGTTCAAAACCTTTGATCAGGACCATCTAGTCAATCGTTTTTTTTTTTTTTAAGTGAAACGGCAAATTGGCTTGGGTAAGACCCAAATGGAAGAATAGAAGATTCGTTTAACAGGCATGCGCAATGCGAGAAAAAAGAGAGAATCAGTTCTATTCTGTCCGTCTCAGACGTCATAGACAGTCTACGCGGTGACGTGCTATGTTCATACGTAGCATGGTATAGGGAACCAGAAGACACTTGCGTTTTATGCTGTACATTAACTGAGTACATTTTAATCATAGACCTACTTAAAACAATGATTTGAATCCCAAATATTTAAAATTCATTCAATTTTTCATCGTCAGTAGGAATATATTTATAAATATAAAGAATTTGTGCGATAAAACAGCAATAATTGAGACTAAGATGGCGATAGTTTAAAATATAGTTCAATGTTTGTAGACCTAGTTTGTTTCCATGCTGCCGAGAATGAAGTAAAACATTAAGGATTTTACAAATACATAACTTACATTTTAAGCGATTTCTAACCTAAAAGCCGACCATATAATGTATTAAATGGGAAAAGAGGAATGCATAAAATCAACTGTTTCTAGAACTTAAATAAGTTTCAGAGAGTCTCTCACAGTTTTTTTTACAATAATAAGTTTTATTAACCAAAGTAAAAAGAAAAAAAATTTATGCAAGTTGTAAAAAAATCTTTCAGGACTTTGGATATGATTCCTCTACAAAAAGGAAAAAAAACAGTTCATATAAACATAGGCCCGAAAACGCTTCGTTTTCCAGATATCCGCCAATTTGTTTTTTGTGCATAATAATTATCTAGAGATCGGTTTGATTGATTGAGTGTAAACTTGGCTTAAAATGTAAACTTACAATGATCTATCTCAAGAAAAATAAGCGATTATATCCAATCTTGCGTTTCAAAATGGCGGCTGTTTGAAAATTTTTAACTTAAATTACTCAAAAACAGTACATTTTAACAAAAATGTCAAGACACCTTTTGAAGTGACAACTTCTATTGGCCCGTTTGGCACTTTAGCTTGACTATGTTTCTGAAATCTCGCGTCACGAACATTTTGCGTAGACACAAGTCAGAGCGTGGAGAGGGAATAGGTGATACATAGTATAACATAGACAAGTAAGCTCGTGCTTCCGTGTTAAAATGTAGCTAGTAACGTTTCAAACGTAATACTGAAGGCAATTCGCCCAGAAACCGTGCTCTCTCTTATCGCGACCGCTATAAAAAATTACAATTTATATAAACTTCGCGCTATTACATCTAGGAAAGTTTTAACTGGTTACTCAAAGTTCTTTGCAATAGTATCGCTTCTCGGCCTCTTGGCCAAGATCAAAGTGTAGTATCTGTTCTTATCAGCTTAATGTATGAGTATAGTGTGAATCGTCGAGTGTTCTAACGGTTTTCTGCTTTAACTATTTGATATTGTGTTGGTGCTGTAATCGAGAAACATTGTTGTGTGCTGCCACCTGCGGTTATTCAGAACTACTAGCCCATAGGCTGTTTACTTACTCATCGTAACTTCGAGTATATTGTACATCGGTGTGATTTTTAACGGTTTTTATTTGGCCGTTTGAATAGTTTTAGTATCATTTGAATAAATTAACAGTTAATTTGAATAAGACCAAAATATAACTTACATCATTGTCTTAATTTTTAATAATACTAAAATTTCTGTTATAAATGTTTCGTCACCTCTTTTCACGTGGTTTACTACATACATAGAAAGTGACTAATGATATAGATAAGAGTGTTGAATTTTCTTTGTTGTATTCGTTAATACATAAAGTCGGTAAGTACATTGACAGTTACAATTGTATTTATTATTATTTGTTGATTTTTCCATAACTTTTCTATAACTTTTTTAAATGAAAAATGTATAACCTTTGATTACGCATTTTTAAAACTGATAAACAGAAAAGAAATCATATTATATTTTTTTTAATTTACACTTTTTGAGGTATTTGAAAATTTGAAATAATTAAAACAAAATTTAAATTTGGAATCTTTCTACAATTTCTCATAAACTTTGGGAAATTTAAAACCATATTACATTTTTTAGTCAAAGCTAAAAACTTTACTCTATTTTGAACTAAACAAATGAAATATGGTAAATTTGCATATTGATTATTTAAATTTGTTATAATTTGATTATATTTATGCTTAAAATGGAATAAAAATGTGTAATGTATAATGTGAGAAAATATATTAAATATTATGTTCTGCAGATTTACTGATAACTGAAAATATATTAAAATTTCTTACCTACCTACAATTTTTAGGAGTTAAGAATAATTTGTTATTTGATAATTATAATGCAATTTCAAAATATGACAAAGTATTTTTAGACAATGTATTGACTTGTGTATTTTTTTTTACCCTCATTCTCCTCTAATATTAATACTGATAAAAATATAAATCGGCCATAGAAGTTATCATTTCCAAGGTGTGGTCTTAAGCACACCAATTGATTTTTTTGTTGTTTTTTTGTAGCCCTTTTGATTCCCTATTGAATAGGATAACTGCCAAAACAATTGGATTAAGGATAATAGAAAGATAATGACAGCAAATGTACTTACAATATTGTAGTATTTACTGTGTTGGTGTAGGATGCCGGGTTGAACAAACTAATTATTAGGCTACACATACTGTGTGTTTTTTGTACGAGGAATCATATCCCAAAGTCCTGAAAGGTTCTTTTTACACCCTGATAACTAGTAAAAGTAACGAAATCCTCTAAAAATCGTCTGATGATGGTTTTAGAAGGCGAAACGATGATGGTTTTAGAATTTGTAATATTTTACTTTTGTTTTTCAAAAACTTCCGATTGAACTTAAGATGTAAAAATTAAGAGTAGGTTACTGCAGTAGTAGTGACCTATGTTTCGTCATAACGAGGTTACCGCTCCTAGTGGTCAATGCTAGAACTAGTATAGCTTGTCTTCGCCGCTTTCACCGGCCTACGTTATTTCTATAAGCTATTCTCGGCAGAACGCGATACTCTCTCACTGAAATTTGGTTACAACGATCGGTTCACATTTCTCAATAGCTGAGTATGTAGCTTTGAGGAACATTTAAAATATCGATTAGTCATTAATTTTTGTATATAGTGTACTTCTGTGTTCGATTATCTGCGAAAACGAATAAATATTTTCTAAAGTAGGCTTCAATTAAAATTACAATAATATTGAAGAATACATCACTGAACTGAACAAGAAACCAAATATCAAGTTTGTTTATCGTAATAATGCCATAGGCCTACTACATGCAGTTTGTCTTTGGTAAATTTTCTAAAAACATGACCCCTATTAAAATTATCAATATACAGAGTGTCTAGAATATACTGTCCCGAATTACACCAGGCTATTCTATAGCTGAAAACAGTTTCAATAAACATAGGTCCGGAAGTGCTTGGTTTTCGAATTATCCGCCATTTTTGAAGTGTAAACTTCTATAGGTGCACCTCGTCTAAAAATTACGGGCTGTGAATCGGATTTTACCGTCACGCGTCACTCTCTACTATATTATATAGTACACATGTGTATATAACAGAGTATATATAGTTTACTTGGTAATACCTATGAAATGGACATTGTGCTTCCTCTTTCGTAAGTGGTGTTAAAATAGTTTACTTGGCAATTCCTCTGAAATGGACATTGTGCTTCCCCATTTCGTAAGTTGTGTTAAAATATTTTACTTGGTAATACCTTTGAAATAGACATTGTGCTTACTAATTTCGTAAGTTGTGTTAAAATAGTTTACTTGGTAATATCTCTGAAATGAACATTGTGCTTCCTCATTTCGTAAATCGCCATATAAGTGTACAATTCTCCCATGTGGTCTTAAGCACACCGGGTTTTTTTAAACTTTGCAGATAAATTATAAATCTTTCAAATTTTGTTTTACTAAACACTTAATATCTTTGGAAATAGAAAAGATATTGACCTCAAATTTGGTGTACGTAAGCTTGTAGGCCTACCCTTGTACAAAATAAAAATGGCGGCCATTTAAAATGTTAATGTCGAATATTTCTAAAACCGCTAACTTTAAAACAAGTTTTAGGAAACTTTTTGTGTTACTATTTTAATTACAAACAAAGCAGTCTTTTTTTATTTTCCCCGTAGCTCAAAAGATATACGATTTGTCGACTAAAAACATAATTTCTCGGTAGTTGTCTATAATACACAAATTTACTGTAGAAGTAAAGTTTTAGATTCTTAATAGAGCATTTCTTGACAACTGATCTTAATGGAGAATTTGCTACTAGCCCAGTTAAACGGTGTTTTGGCCAGGAAAAAAATATTGACATTTTTTTCTCACTTGTTCTAGCTGTTTTTTGTGGTGCTGAATCCGAATTTCAACTTTACTACTTACTTCACAACGAAAATCGCAAAAAACCTTAAACGTTTCTAATTCTATTTCAGTATTTTTGCCAAAAGATCAAAATAATATGCACTTCCTGAGGTAGAACACCCTGTTTTTTAAAGAAAGTATATTACATTTTCTACAAAAAGCATCCCTCAAATGTGTTTTTGGTTGAATGGTTTGGCCGTTAGAGGGCGTTGAAAAACTTCAAAAATTTCCTACTTTGTGGAAAACCCAGTTTTTTTATAGTTTTTCGCTTGAGCTCAAAAACTATGCTTGTAATTACGAAAAAGCTGAGATTCTGCTAAAACTACATTAAAGTTTCTACAAATTGCACACCCGAATCACTTATTTAGGCAATCGTGTAGCCGCTTAGATCACGTTGGAATTTTATGTCATATTACGCAAAACCGCTAAGTCAAGAGCCCTTCACCCAAAATTTAATAGCGACTTATATTGTCTTTATAATTAAGTAGGGGAAACCCCTGCGTGCTCCGCACGCCAACTCCGTTGGAACCTTCTATACTAATAATAATGTTATGTGTTCTTTATAATAAAGGTCTTTATATATAGGGGGTTTATTTACGTAATAATAACCCCTAAGATGATAAGTAATGTTTAAAATGCTTAAATCAAATTATTTCGTAAATTTTATAACAGTAGTTATAATAAAGGTTAAAAGAACCAGCAAGGCTCAAATCTACACTTTAATAAAAACCTAACCTTTAGAAATACAAATAATTGCTCCAAAGTTTGAAATCAGCTTTTAATGGAAATATTAGAGCAAACAGCAGTTTTATCTGTTATTTTATTCAATTAGTTGATGTAGTAATGAATGTAAATACATTCAAGAAATATGTTTTGGTTCATCAGTCTAGGCATAACCTAAGAATTTTTTCTAACTAAATTTACAAATGTTGAAATAAAAATGTTTAATTTAATTTTTGTATAATATTAGTATAGATAATATACTTAACGAGCGTTTGTATTCATTTTTCATGATGGATGGGGCACCAGCACATTTTAGTGTGGATTTTAGACCCATGTTGGTAATAGGTGAATGCCTGGAGTTTTCCAAAGACATCGAAAAAGATATCAGGAGGCGCTTGGATGCGTGTGTGCTAATCATGGGCCGTAACTTTGAACAACTTCTTTATTTTGTTTATCAACAGAACTGCTAGTTTTCATTTGTACTAGTGTTGTTTCTGTATTGTTATAGAAAACTAACAAGGAATTATGTTTTTAGCCAACAACTCGGTTATTTTTTAGCTATGGGAAAAATAAAAACCCTTTTTGTTTGTAAATAAAATATTAAAGTTTTTGTTAAGTTAGGTTTTAGAGATATTTCGACATTATAAATTTAAAATGGCCGACATTTTTTAAGATACACAAAAGAACGTTCTGGTGTTTTTTGTACAAGGGTAGAAGGTTACGTAACAAATATGTACACCAAATTTGAGGTCAATATATTCTCCATTTCTAAAGATATCGAGTGTTAAGTAATAATAAAAAAAAATAAATAAAATAAAACACATAAGTGTGGATAATTCTCACAAAGCATTTTCGGACCTACGTTAATTGAAACATTTTTTCTTATTTTCACCTATAGAATGGCCTGGTGAAATTTAGGACAACATTTTCTAGACACCCTATATTTGTATGAAATTCTGAACCAAACAAAGAAAAAGAAGAACATAAAAAAATACGTTCAAGGTGCAAACAATTTTTGCCTTTCCCCCTCCCATCTGACAGTAAATATGGGCACCATTTGTTCTATGAAAAGGTTATTTAAAAAAGTAGTTTTGTTGGTAAAATATTAATCCCGAAAAATAAATAGGCTACCTTTCTAACGGCATTAAACTCACTTTGACTCCGAATAATATCTCGTATGTTGTTAAAAAGCTTCCAAGTGATTACATAATAGTAATACACAATAGGATAGGTTCAACGTTAATGGACTGTTTATACATTTAGAGTCAAGGTGTATTTAGAAATATCTGTAGACTTTGAGGACAGACTGCTGGGCGCTCCCGCTACAAACAGGTTTGTTTAAGATGGCTGCCTCCATGGACACAGGTGTCTTGGTTGAAACTTGTCAGCCGAGATTGTTGTCTTAGCCTATACCTATTACAATTCAATTTCGATCTCCCGCTTATATTAACGTTACCGGCGCGCTAAAAGTTTTATATCCTATGAAAATATTTGTCCTTAAATACACAAATACATTTTAGATATGATTTCTCTTCCAATAAATCACAAACAAGGTAAATATACAGGATGTATTTTTAAATGGTCCACCATTGGTATCTTGTTAACAATAAAGCTGACAGCAAACTTTAAATAGGGAGCCTTTCCTTGTTTTTTGAGAAATTAAAAAAATATATGCAGCTAAAATATTTGTAAATCACCGTCATTTTCCAACATGGCGGTCAACTTTATAATTTCTTATGGAACACTGCATCTTATGATTTTACATTTATTTTAAGACTCTTTGTTCTTGGTGTTTTTTTAACAGTTTAAAGTTTAAAAATTACCGTAACTGAGTATATTATTGTACGGAAACGTTTTTAAACCAATGAAAACGCTAATAAAGCATTCATTGTTTAGGCAAACAAATAATTTTCTGAAATCAACAAAAACGGTTTTTGTTAATTTTTGTAAGGAATTAAGCGACAAAACTACACATTTGTCCCAGATTAAAGACAATCATGTTTAAGATATTTTTATTTTATAGTTTTCAATTTTAAATGTGACAAGATAAAAATAATGATCAAATTTCTGATTAAAACAATATAAACAACGATTCATATTCATGACAGTTTTCACTTGTGCACTGAACCAACACAGGTTTCTTGAAAATCTTTGTGAAAGGCTTACTTTAATATAAGTGTAATATATGTTGTTAAATATTAAAGCAGTTAATTTGTATTTCAAGCTTAACAACATAATTTTAGGTTAAGCGTATACTGAACCAATACAGGTTTCTTTAATGAATCTATTACATTCATCACCATGTCAACCAAGCTAGCATAATTAGACATTAAAAAAAATGAGAGAGCATTATGTCTATTTTAGAGGTATCACCAAGTACACTAATTTAAAACAACTTAAAAAATTAGGAAGTGCAATGTCCATTTCATCGGTAGCGTGACGTGGCTAAATCCATACAGGTATTGAGTTTAAGCAATGAATACAGAACCTATAAGAAGTGCATCGCTTATGGAGAATAGTCAGCCCGGGTGGTTGCCGTCAAATCGAGCTTAGCGCGGCCGCCGTTAGGCAGCGCTGGCTGAAAATGTCCTCCCGTCCGTGACTCATCAATCCTCCGCTCCAGAAGTAAACAGAGAATGGCTGGCTCATTTTCTGTCTCACTCACACTTGCCGTACCGACGACAGTAGCTCTCTCGCTACTTAGCGGCTGCCGCGCTAAGCTTGCCAGATTCAAATAAAACTAGGCTGAATCTTTAACTTGGGCGTTGCGCTTCTTATAAGTTCTGTATTCATTGGTTTTAGCCTTTGAATTTACCACTGCCTATTTTATTTCGTCGATTAATACTTTTTTTACGATTAGCTGTTACACTAAACTTCCTGTTTATAATAGTACGTGTGTAAAACAATGAAGAAGAATTCGGTGCGTGTGATTCTGCGACGAATAAAAAACGCAAAGCGTCTTACTCAAAGAGTTCGTATATTTTACCTCATCCAAAAAGTGCTCGGTGCGCCTAAAGAAGGCAATTGTTCCCGTTCTAAATAGTAGAACATAACCTCAAGTTCATGAAACGAAAATCAGTTGTTAAGGTAAACCATCAGTCTGTTTATCTTTTTGAAATTGGAGAACTTTTCTTTCGCGTCTAGGGTTTTTCAAGAAAGTTGTTTACGCGGTCAAATGATTTAAATTTCCCAATAGTGCAACGTAACCTCAAATTGTAAATAGGTGAATATGCTATCAGCTGTAAATGGCAAATCAGCTGTTGGAAATCGATACATTGACGTTCGAGAAGGTGCTTTCGAGTCTCGTTTTCTCAAGAAAGCTGTTTATGGATTCGTATGATTTAACCTCAACTGTGATGGATTCGTGAGCATAACTGACAGCATAACCTCAAATTTATGGATAAGTTGAGAACAGCTGTTTAGTTAAATCAGCTGTTATCTGAAATAGATTACTGACTTTCCAGGGCGCGCCTAGTTTTCTTAAGAAAGCTGTTTATTTAGTCTTACGATTTGACTGAACAGCTGGTACACCATAACCTCAAATTTGTGAATAAGTTGGGATCAGCTGTTTAGGTACCTAAATCAGCTGTTATTTTAAATCGATTATCGTCTCTCTAGTTTTCACGATAAAGTTGTTTTACACGGTCACGTGGTTTAATTGTCCGAATAGAGCGAAGCTAGTTCTGGATTTGGCGAAACAAGAATCGCAGACGGCTCGGCTCCAAGTCTAGCTGGTTGAGTTTAGTTTGTTTAGCGGAGAAACTGATGTACAGACTAAACAAGAATTACTTTATGCATTTCTGTGAAATGTATTGGTTTTTGGAGTAAAAACTTCTATAGGCGAACCTTGTCTACAAATTTCTGGCGGTGAATCGGATTTTAACGTCACGCTCTACTATATATAGTAGGTTTACACAATTGTGCAAAGCAGAGTATATAATTTACTTAGTAATACCTCTAAAATGGACATTGTGCTTCCTCATTTTGTAAGTTGTGTTAAAATAGTTTATTTGGTAGTGTTAAATTAATCAAATTTCAGATTAAACCAATATGACCAACGATTTATATTCATTACAGTTTCCACTTCTGTCGGCAGTCCCGCGACTACTTTCTTTTATTTTATTGTTGTGAAAGATTGTATCAAATAGAATTAATTAGTAAGAAACAGAATTGCGTAACAAAAGTAAGTTTTTGATAAGTGTGAAAGCTTAATAATCTCTATGCATAAAAGTAAATGTTGGTTTCTTTGTCATCTATAGACTCGAAAACTATTCGACCGATTTCGCACAAGATTTCACACTTTATCCATATCATTGCCATGACGTTATCAGTCTAAGGAGTTGAAAATGGGGTTGTTACCCCTATACAATAAATATAAATTAAACTAACTGCCTACAAGCTATAAAGCTAAAATTATGTAATATTATTTTTAACCGATATACAAAACTATTTGCAATTCAATTACTTAAGTCAAAGGGTTGAAATGGAATAACTACACTTAAATTTAAATAATAATGCACTTACTTCTTCTATATTCTCAAAAACTACTAAACACACAAAAATGTACTAAAATTTAACAATTTACACTTATTAGTACCACCAGGATTTTTATAGAGAATATCGTCACTAAAAACAAAAAGATTTAAATGGGGTAGCTAGCCCTATCTAATAAAAATAAATTGCACTAAATGAATACAAACTATACATCTAAAATTATTTAATATTTTCTTAATTTATATAAAATCATTTGCAATTCAATTACTTAAGGGGGCGCTACCCTGTCCGCCATATTGAATTTGATTCCCATAAGAGCAATGCTACAGAATAAGTCATTTTTCCCCGATAATTCGTGGAATAAATTTAAATATTTGGTTTCATTTTGAAGTACTGTCATATGCGGATGTTGATTGCTGAATACATTTTCAAAAACCGTTTTATTCTTCTTTTCATAAACGTATGATATACATAGTAAAATTTATTAATTTTGTACTCAGTTGCAAAACAACCTTAGCAATCAACACCCACAATCTATTTTACTTTAAGAAAAAAAAAATACAGCTTTCGTTTTTTTAAAATCACACAAAAATATGCTTAAAAGTAAAGGTATGGTTAGGTTATTTTAACGTTGAAATTGGTTGCTAACTTTGCCATTTTGAATTTAGGGAGCCGAGTTTTAAGTCAAAGGGATGAAATGGGATAAACGCCCTTAAAATTAAATTAAGCATTAGCGACACATTGGCCAGGTCCACTAGTATACAGGGTGTAGAAAACGTCTGGCACCGGGATAATATTTCGTATATAAACAAAATTTGAAGGTAGATGTGATTGAGGAACCTACTCTATGTAAAAATACTATTTTATTAAGATTTCAAAAAATTATCCGCCATCTTGGATCCGCCATTTTGAATGTAACTTTGATTTTTTTAAATAAGAAGGTTGACATGTGATACATCATTTAGTAGAATTTCAAGAGAAAACCGATAGTGAAATTTGTACATCCATATCTTTAACCAATTAAAAATGGCGGCCGAAAAACAACGAAATCTTGTTTTGCGATTTGCCCCATTTTGATGTACGATTTATTTAGTTTTTATTACTAATTATTATTCTTTTTTGGATTTAGAATTAAATAAGCTTTCAAACGATATGCCACACAATGGTATTTGGTAGTATTTAAAAATTTTGAGTTATAGCCATTTTGATTTTTTTTAAATTAATTTCGAGTGGTTCAACCAAATACAGTTGTGTGGCATAACGCTTATTTAATTCTGAATTAAAAAAGAAAAATAATTAATATTGTTTTTAAAAATAGTACATTAGTAAAAATAGTAGTAGATAGCCGTGATCAATTTGAAAAATCATTGAAAGCCGTGATCAATCATTTCATGACTGGTATGGATGTTTACTGATATGATTGCTTGGGGTGTGCAGGAAAGGGATAGTTTCCGTAGCAAAGATGAGCTATTGCGGTGACCCTTATGGTGAGACTTAAGTTTGGGAGTAGTAAATGAGCACCGATCATGGCCCCCAGAAAACGTTTTGGTACGTCATTAAAAGTTGTATATACAGGGTGATTCAGGAAGAAACGGAAAAACTTTCAGGACGTATTCTAATAGTGAAAATAAAGAAAAACGTTCCTATAAATGTGTGCCCTAAAACGCTTCGTTTTCCAGATATCCGCCGTTTTTTTACGAAGTAATTCACATACAGAGAAGTGTTCGACCGATTGAGTTCAAACTTGGCATGAAGTTTAACCTAATAATTATCTATCTCACGAAAAATAAGTGATTATATCCAATCATACGTTTCAAAATAGCGGCTGTTTGAAATTTAAAACCTAAATTATTCAACAACCGTACATTTTAACGACAAATTTTAAGGCACCATTTTTGTAGCCTTTTTGATTCCCTATCGGATGTTTTCACAGTCAAAACAATTGGATAAAGGATAAAAGTTAAGTTATGTGTAATTATTGGTTTGTTCAACCCGGCATCCTATACCAACACAGTAAACACAACAATATTGCGGTTACGTAGGCCTATGCTGTTATTATCTTTAAGTGAAGTATTATGGTTCATACGATTGTTTTGATAGTGACATTACCCAATAGGGAATTAAAAGGCCTACAAAAAGGTACTTTGACATTTTTTGTTAAAATTCACGATTTATGAGTAATTTAGGTTTGAAATTTTCAAATTTTGAAATGCATGATTGGATATAATCGCTTATTTTTCGTGAGATAGATCATTATTAGATTAAATTCCATGCCAAGTTTGAACTCAATCAGTCAAACCGTTCTCTAGATATGATTTTGTTTTTTGTAAAAAAAGACGGATATCTGGAAAATGAAGCATTTCCGAACCTATGTTTATAGGATTTTTTCTTTATTTTCACTAGAAGATCATGTCCTGAAAGCTTTTTCGTTTCTTCCTGAATTACCCTGATATGTATTCGCACTCTAACGGCCGCATTTAAGTCCGACTTGAACCAAATTTGGTACACACGTTGTACGGCTTTTGACAGGAAGTAGCCTAACATTTTTTGTAGATTTGTCATACTATAATAAAATTTTTATGTTTTATCTGAAAAATAAATGTAGAATATTATTTTACACATTGTGTATTTTTTACACGACTTTATAGCTCGTTCGGTTCCACCAAAATCGATCAAAACGTAAAATACCATAAAAGTACCCGTGTTCAAATACCGGGGGATTTTACCGTGTTCTGAGGCCGTCGGCCGAGTTTCTACGCTGCGAGCGGAACGAACATATAAATTTAATTCTGGATATTCACTAAACTTACGTTAGCGATTCAGCTGCGTGATCGAATTATATACTTTTACTTCCAACAATATGTTTAAATTAGGCTATTTTAATTATTAAGGTTTAAAAACTGTATTAGTATAGGATTTTTTCTTTTTGTTTCCTTTTGCTTTCTCACTATACTATAGTAAAAAAATTGATGTTGGGATTTTTGTGGAAATATCCGTTTTTGGACCCCCTGCGTCCAGAAAAGTGGTTTTTACAAAATGTCTCTTTGTATGTCTGTATGTATACAAAGCTAGAGCGAAAACTATTCGATTGATTTCGAACAAATTTACAAAAAACATGTCAACTAGGCCTATATAAATACACGAAAAAGGGTTTAAATTTTTTTTGAAAAACAATCCCCTTTTTGGCCAAAAAACAAAAAAAAATCAGTTATTATTTTTTTATAAAAAAACGGCTCTAACGATTTTGATCAAATTTGTCTTATTGTAGCCCTTAATGTACCCTACCATATGCAGAAAACAGTATATTTCTAAAAATTATAGTTTAGCTAATAATAATAACTTATTTTTGGGGTTTTTTGGCCAAAAAGGGGTTTTTTTCAAAAATGTTCAAAACATTTTTTCGTGCATCTATAGTCTACAGGCCTAATAGACATGTTTTGTGCAAATTTGTTCGAAATCGATCGAATAATTTTCTCTCTAGCTAATAATAATAATATTTATTAGTTAATCTCCTACTTTAATATCACCTCTCCTACTCCACCTACAATTATGAAGTCACAATGAATCTGTTTAATCATTTAAATATGTTTGTGAGAAAGTATGTGCCAGTTCCTGGTACCGTTTATTTCCTTTGTTTTTATTGTGTATTTTTGTTTTTTTAGGCTCAAAGGGTCTGCTGTAGTTTCGGCTATCTTGGATGTTTATCCCGTAAGAGCAGTGTTAAATTTAAAACCATTTATTTCGTTTATTTTTTACCATAAAACTGTTTACAAGGTCTCATTTTAACCAGTCACAATACGCGTCTGTTTTGTGTTTCACATTTTTTTTAAATCCCGTTCATTCATCACGTAATTGACATTTTTAAGTACCAAGTAAGATTATTTTTCTTTAAACAATAAAGACAAATCAAAGTTAAATACATACTAAACAAAACAATATATCAATAAATGTATAATACTATGTATTTCTTATGAGGATTTTCAGTAACTTTTACCTCCCCAAAACCCCCACTAAAATTTCGATTTTTTTAAAACCTTTCTTAGCGACTACCTACGGACCTAGAGGAAGCTACACATATCAAATTTCATTCCAAACTGTTCGGTGGTTTTTGAGATTTCGTGATGAGTGAGTCAGTGATTGGTATTTGGATTTTATATATATAGATATTCCTGTTATTTTTCAGCGCTCAATTACAAAAGATGGATTTATAAAATGGTTTTTAGTGCCAAAGCGCTCAGCTGCAAGAAATTGCACTGTTTAGATATGGCTGTAGGGTGAAGCGCTGGAGTCGCCGGTTGCTATCTCTTTTACTAGAGTGTCAATATCTATAGAAAATTTAATTGTGTATCGGTTAAGTAAGAGAGGACGTGATGTGCCTAAGTTTGCCTGAAATAAAGACTATCTATCTACCTACCCCGATCCAAGTGACTCTTAATCGACCATCATTTCAGTGAAAATATCTGAGTATAAAATACAGTAATCTGTTTTCATTTGCTTCGCCGCGAGACGCTGAGGGGGTTGGTGAGCGAAGCGAGCAATTGGTGGAGCCCTCTAGTTATTTAATATTATAAAAGTTTAAGTATAAAAAGTAATATAGCACTTTTACGAATTTACACGCAGCTTATGGAAATTTATAAAACTAACAACAACATCTAAACAACAGATACAACTCATTAACGAAAACCTACCGGCACTATTGTGTACTAAGCCGGTCATAAATTTAACGTCTATGAATGAGTGACACATCGGAATGCGATAACGACTTAATGCTGCTAATGATTGTTGTTATGAATATTTATATGCTACGGAGTCACGTGATCCGCGCTAATTAGACGATAATAGAGGCAGTGGTAGCGTTAAAGCTGCGCTTGCGCAAAGGAAAATGTAAATTGATCTGTGACAATGGATTCGCGTATAAATTAATTGCCATCGGTCGAATAGATGTGTGCTATCTCTATTTGTAGGGGAATGTGGTTTTAATTCATTATAATAAAAGTAGCCTACGTAATGCATTCAAACACTGATTCAGTGATTAAAGTCTAATTAGCAATACATAAATAATTAGGATTTTAATTTATAGTAAAATTTCCATAGTCACAATATCAAAGTGTAGGGAGTCTACATTATATTTTTAACAATCCAACATAGTAATGCAGACCGTCAAGTGAATCCCTTTTTATTACATCAATTATTTTCTCTTGTAAAGTTAATAATTAATTGTAATGCGTAAAAATGTATTCAACAAGATAGTTGAAGATCAATCAAATTAAAATACATACTGTCAAACAGACGCCATAAATGTCATATATATATATTTTAAATTTATAAAGGGTTGTCAAACGCCAAATATTTTATTAAAAAATATTTCATATTAAAATGCAGAGAACATAAAAAAATATTTATTAAACAATTAATTCAGTGGGCATAGGCTATATATTTATTAAAAATTATTTTATTAAAAAAATTACTTTTTTTAATGTTTATTGAAAATTTTGCTTTATTATTCATATAAAATCAATTTTATTTTTTAAATTCATTGGTTCTCTCAGATTTTCCTGGGCCAACATCTGAAAAATGTGATAACAGAAAATGCACAACTGGACACCTAAACCTTTGAACGACAGTAGACTCAACTTGTGAGACGTGTGACGCGAGAAACTGTGTTAATGACACTGTGCCACGTGTGTCGGGGGCGAGTCGCGCTGTGTAGCGTCGCGTTATCAATTTGCGCTAATCCATTCATTTAGATATGTTACAAAAAGTTGCGCTGTGGAACGTCGCGTGACAAGCGTCAAACGCGTCCCAATATGGGCCTAGCCTATCACTTAAATACGGTAATTCTTTCTTTACACACTTCGAAGTCTCTGATGTATTGAAGTCCTAATCAAATCGCCACCTTTAAATATCAACCATAAACCCAATACGTGAGTTTAGAGTATTAAGAATCCAAGAAGAGAATTTAATGTAATATTTTACCCAATGTACAGGTTACAGTTTAAATTACAGAAATTATTTTCAAACTTATTCAGTTTACATGAAATTAACAAGTCAAACACTCGCCCTCGCCATCCCAAATTGTTCAACTAATATATCATCTTACGGAGCAAAGCAAATCGTATAATCTACCAGTCTTCATCGCTACCTGACCCTTGACTTCTAGAGCTCATAAGCATGAACAAGACATCTGCCGGGAGGGGGAGGGGGTCAGGCGTGTTTTGGTCAATTTATCAAAACCGTGGAACGGAGCTAAGCAGGTCTGGTACTAACTACACACGCCTATTCACGTACTTTTAGGGTGGGTATCTGTTTATGTTTAGACAGGGACAGCGAATTAAAAAAGCAACTTAATAAGTACGTAAAGTTAAAAGCAACACAGTATGTAATTCATTTATTTTGATATGAAAGAGAGTTTAGCCTACCAGCAGGTATATAGTATAAATAAACGGTACCAGGAACTGGCACATGAGTTCTCACAAACATATTTAAATTATTAAACAGATTCACTGTGACTTGTAGGGTGGGGTAGGAGAGGTGATTTTTTATTAAAGTTGGAGATTAACTAATAAATATTATTATTATTATCTAGAGAGAAAGCTATTCGATCGATTTCGAATAAATTTGCACCAAACACGTCAATTAGGTCTTTATAGATGCACGAAAAAAGATTTTGAAAAACAACCCCCTTTATGGCCAAAAAACCCCAAAAAAATCAGTTATTATTATTAAAATTAAAATTTTTCAAAACCGTTTTTCGTGCATCATATAGGCCTACTTGACATGTCTGGTGCAAATTTGTTTGAAATCAATCGAATAGTTTTCGCCATTTCGCCAAAAAACCAACAAAAATCAATTATTATTAGCTAAACGAGAATTTTTAGAAAGATGTTGTTTTTTGCATATGGTAGGGCACATTAGCTACAAATAAGCCAAATGTTATCTAAATCGTTAGAGCCGTTTATTTATAAAAAAATAATAACTGATTTTTTGGAGGTTGTTTTGGCCAAAAAGGGGGTTGTTTTTCTAAATTTTTCAAAACCCCTTTTTCGTGCGTCTATACAGGCCTACTTGACATGTCTGGTGCAAATTTGGTTGAAATCGATCGAATAGTTTTCTCTCTATCTTTGTATACATACAGACAGACATTTTGTAAAAACCACTTTTTTGGACTCAGGGGGTCCCAAAATGGATATTTCCACAAAAATCTTAACATCGATTTTTTTACGATCACTATACTTTTATATAGACTACTATAGTATAGTGAGAAAGTAAAAACCATTGCAAAATGTGGTGAAATGAATGCCAGTAAACGATAAGTAGTGAAGAATTTTCTTTAACAATCGCAAGGAACGAAATCTATTGCGATACTGAAAGAGGGATGTAGAAAACTGAATTTATTCTTCACAGTTTCTGATAAACACACTGCGCTGTTGTTGTGGTATATACTGAAAAATAAACCAATCCTGGCACTATGGACAGATGAGCTATTGCAGTGACTCTTGTGGTAAGACCTAAGGTCCAGTGGTTGTTGAGCACCGATCACGGTCCCCATAACACGTTTTGGGGTGTCATTAAATTTATATATATGTTCGCACTCTAACGGCCGCATTTTAAGTCCGATTTGGTATAAACATTGGCTCGGATGAGTTGGCCGAAAAAATCCAACAACCAGAAGCACTTTTTTTTACACGAATTAAAGACTTCTTGAGACTTTTCGTATTCGAATGAAATGATTTTGTCGTTTAATCTAAGGAAATAAATATACGAGATTATTAATTATGCATATTTTATTTTTTTACACGACCTTGTACGTCTTGTTTCCTGAAAATCGTCCAAAACGTAAAATACCATATAAATAACCGGTTCAAATCCACGAGGAGTATTTTACCGTGGGGCAGCTTCTGTTTCGAGGCCGATGTCCTCTGCGAAGCAGTCCAAATTGCGAGTTTTTCCGCTGCGACCGGAACGAAGCAAAGCGTCAGCCGTGGCTGGAGGCTGAGACAAATTCTACTAATGTATGTCGTACACGTAGGTACCTATTCAACGCTTTCAAAAATAGTCGGTTGACGTTCTAAAACGTATAAACTTGATTTCGAAAATTCGCTCAACTCGTGTCAGCGGTTCAGCTGCGTGATGGAATTATTGAAGTGTTACAAACTTCTATAGGTGCACCGCGTACAAAACATTTTGCGGGCGGTGAATCGGATTTTACCGTCACGCTCTACTATATACAGGGGTGGTGAAAAGTCTCGGAACGGGTTAATATTTTTTCAAATGTACAACTCAACCTACGCTCCCATTTAAGATTTTCTTCTGACTCCTTGTGGGCCGTCCCCCCCCCGAAGTGGTAGCGGCTCATTGAAATTGTGGTAAAATAGTGTGTTATGCCCAGTAACAGTGTACCAAGTTATATAGTTCCATCTGTAACAGTTAAAAAAATATTAACCCGTTCCGGGACTTTTCACCACAACTGTATATATAGTACACATGTTTATATAGCAGAGTATGTAGTTTACTTGGTGATATCTCTGAAATGGACATTGTGTTTCCTCATTTCATAAATCGTTTTAAAATAGTTTACTTGCTAATACCTCTGAAATGGACATTGTCCTTCCTCATTTTGTAAGTTGTGTTAAAATGGTTTACTTTTTAATACCTCTGAAATGGACATTGTGCTTCCTCATTTTGTAAGTTGACATGTGTTAAAAATGTTTACTTGGTAAAGGCAAAATAATAAAATTTCAGATTAAATCAATAAGACCATCGATTTATATTCATTACAGTTTTCACTTCTGTCGGCAGTACCACGCCTGTTTTTTTTTTTTTTTTTTTAATTTGCGAGCTCCTAAAAGTTTGGAATTTGGAAAATCAGCATTTTCAAAACACCAAACCTTATTATTGAGATGTACATATTTTTGGGCGTAACGTTGATTAAAATCATCATACTCTAGTAAATGTACACGATATAAGACGTTTCAACGACAACAAAGACGTTTTTAGTTATAACTGAATTCAAGTACAACAATAAACATAACAATACTACAAAACCTTCAATATACTTGGGAATAAAATCCGCACTCCGCTGTTATCACAACTTATCCGTGCTTTATCGTACGCGCAAACAGATCACAGGCTACAATGACAATTAATTCTGCGTTCGACACGGAGCGAATGTTTTCAGGACGGATGGTACACCCAGTGTTTTTGACCTAAAGATTGAGATAATAAACAGAGAAATACCTGTTCCGAAAATAACCCAAAAGTTGACGAGGGAAACCGACCCTCGGCTACCTAGGCCCTTACCTTACCTTTGTTCACAACAATACCCCGTTGAACGGGTGGAAACGGCTACATTGCGAATTTCAAGAAGTGGCTTATTAAGTGGATCACAGATTCGTGGTTTTCACAACTCTTTTGCATAGCGTCAACGGCGTCAGCTGTTAATATTTACAAGAATAGGTGGTAGAGTTTAATTAGGTTGCAGTGTGACTTAAATAATAGGCCTACTTAAATCGTATTTTCTGCTTTGAATTCATGTTTTTTGTTAAGACAAGTATTATACAGGGTAAAAATAATATAAAAGATACCAGTCGCGGATGTCACTTGGTGGGGGGGGGGGGAGCAAAGACCGCGTTTTCCCCTCTCCAATCATTTAAAAAACCAAAAGTTTGGGAATTTGAGATTTAAAAAAAAAGTTAAAATTTTGATATTGGAATTAAATTGCACCCAAAAAACTCCAACTTTGGGTTTCTAAAGTTTTTGTTGTTAATTATCAAAATTCACGAATAACAAGCAAGGTATAATTTCCAATCCATAAATGTTGTGCGAATCAAAATATTTCTGTGCGAAATAAGTGCATTGTCTTGATTTAAACGCAATGTTCTGGGAAATTTAGTTCCAAACCTTGTTATTGTGGCAACACTGACTGTCACTGACTCGCCATGCCATGCACTGCGCCAGGACGCCAGACCAGTTTTGCCAGATTGGGGTTCTTTTCAACCAAAATGGGGAAATTTTTAAGTTTGCGGGAAATATTGGGGAAAATAAAATGGTGGGGTAAAGTATGGGATTTTTTAAATTAAAAACTCTTAAAGTACTCAATATAGCACGCGCTGTGATAAAAACATTACTTAGAGACGGCAATTTTTTTTTTAAAGTCCAAGGGTAAGCCTCCAGGGCCCACCTCCTCTGGGATTTACTCCACTCAATATAACCCAGATCCTCTTCTGCGAGTTGAAACCTCACCACAAAAGTTTGAAAATATGGTCAAAACTGTTGGGAAATTTTAGATTTTGACCCCCCGCCCCCCAAATTTGTTTAGTAATGTCCCTGGTTCCAGTAAACGTAGGACCAAAAGCGCTTTGTTTTACATTTATCCATGGTTTATTTTTTTTTTTAAGCTATGGCGTTATTTTGCTTTGGAATTTGATAAGCTATTAAGTTTGAATTTGGTGTACATACAGGGGGGAAAAAATCAGAACAATGTTCCTTATATTTTTTTTACGGGTGTTTTAAATGATAGTTAAATATCACAAATATAAAGAATTTATGTTTATAATTTTCAAAATAGCGGCCTCAAAATCTGGCCTTGTTAACCAAAATCGCAGATTCGTGGTTTTCAAAGTCTTTGAGTAGCGTCAACAACGTCAGCTGTTAATATTTACAAGTATAGGCGGTAGAGTTGAATTAGGTCGCAGTGTGACGGAAATAATACTTCAAATATATTTCCTACTTTGAATTAATACTATTCCAAAGGAAAGATGAGCTATTGCAGTGACCCTCATGGTAAGACCTAAGGTCGGGAATAGTAAATGAGCACCGATCATGGTCCCCAGAACACGTTTTAGTGTCATTAGAAATTATATACACGGGTGTTTTTTAAAAAGGATGCCAAACTTGGAGTAGGTTCCTTACATAAAAACTAATAAAAAAGTTTCTATAGACATGTGCCCTAAAACGCTTCGTTTTCCAGATGTAGGCTACGCCATTTTTTTACAAAGTAATTCATATGTAGAGAAATTTTCGACCGATTAAGTTCACATTTTTCATGGAGTTTAACCTAACAATGATCTATCTTGAGAAAAATAAGCGATTATATCCAATCAAGCTGTTTTTTTTTAAATGGCGGCTGTTTGAAAATGTCAAACCTAAATTGATCAAATACCGTACATTTTGACAAAAAATATTAAGATACGTTTTTTGTAGCCCTTTCCATTCCCTATCGGATGGTGTAACTGTCAAAACAATTGAAGGAATGATATTAGGTAAGTTCTCCTTGGACTTGGCGAGAGTTAAGCTCTCAAAATGTTGTTGACGGCTTCCGTTTTGAAACGTTTGCAGTAGTGTAAGTTGTAAGTGGCTTTGTGGTAAGTGGTGAGATGTAAGGTGACAAGTGTAGTGAGTTAAAGATAATAACATCATAAGTACATACAATATTGTTGTGTTTACTGTGTTGGTATAGGATGCAGGGTTGAACAAACCAATTATTACACAACTATTATCCTTCATCCGATTGTTTTGACAGTTACACCCATCCGACAGGTAATCAAAAGGGCTACAGAAAATGTGTCTCGAAATTATTTGTTATAATGTCCGGTTTTTTAGTAATTTAGGTTTGAAATTTTCAAACGGTCACCATTTTGAAACCAATGACTGGATATAATCGCTTATTTTTCTTGAGATATAGCATTGTAAGGTTACACTTTATGCCAAGTTTGAACTCAATCAGTCAAAACAATTTCTCTAGATATGAATTATTTTGTAAAAAAAAAACAAAAACAAAAGCTAGAAATACAAATAATTGTTTCAAAGTTTGAAATCAGCAAAAGTTTATTAGTGGAAATATTGGAGCAAGCAGCTGTTATTTTATTCAATTGGTTGCTATGGTAATAAATGTAAATACATGTGTTGGTTCATCATTCTAGCCCTAACGTAAGATTTATTTCCTACTAAATTTACAAATATTGAAATAAAAAATGTTTTTATCAGAATGAGTTTATAGCCTATGTTACTCAGGGATAGTTTTGCTTTTTACTAGTAAAACTGTTTTTTCAATAGGTTTAGTAGTTCCAGAGATTATCCCCGACATACAAACAAACAAATTTTACGTCTTTATAATGTTATTATAGATTTGAATATTACAAAGCTTTAACCCCGATATTCATTTTGAAACACCCTGTATACCGACAGACTACAAGTTTCCTTCAGCTGGTGAGGAACACATTTTCGTTCGCCGTTCCTTTAGCCCGTATTTTTAAGATGACGTGCGTGTATGTTTTTAAATTCAACAGTACTTGTAAGGCACTTCAGCGTCAACGTCAACGCAACGGAGCCTTGAATCTTAAGGTAGAAACGGTTTCTTAAAGTAAGGTTCAAACTTGAATAGAGCCCGGGTCTAGACATTGTAAATTTAGTCTTATTGAATTAGGTTAGACTGTTCACGCCTTGAGACGGCAGAGTTTGGCAACTAAAAATTTAAAAAACTGACAGAAAATAAGAACTGTTTGGAAGTTGGAAAACTCGACTTGATTTTATTAAAATATAAATCAAACCTAACCTACAATATTTGAACCCTGAATCAACGGAACAGCTATCTTGGGTAACGGAAGTATTGTACCTCCGAATGTGATAAAACAATCATTTTAAAATTATATAATTATTAATATTTAACAGTTTATTTTATCTGTACACCACAACGTCAATACCGCAATAACAAACAGTAGGCTATAAATCTATCTGTACTAATATTATAAAGAGGTCAAATTTGTTTGTTTGTTTGTATGTAGGGGGTAATCTCTGGAACTACTGTACCGATTGAAAAAATAGTTTTACTAATACAAAGCAACACTAGCCCTGAGTAACATAAGC
Source organism: Philaenus spumarius (assembly GCA_018207615.1). Classification (NCBI taxonomy): domain Eukaryota; kingdom Metazoa; phylum Arthropoda; class Insecta; order Hemiptera; family Aphrophoridae; genus Philaenus; species Philaenus spumarius. Next base: position 772,543 of record JAGFPH010000095.1, read on the forward strand.
TATAATTCATTTTGATAAAAACATTTTGTATTTAAATATTTGTAAATTTAGTCGGAAAAATCTTAGGTTAGGACTAGACTGATGAACCAAAACATATTTCTTGAATGTATTTACATTCATTACCATATCAACCAATCGAATAAAATAACAGAAAAAACAGCTGTTTGCTCTAATATTTCCATTAAAAGCTGATTTCAAACTTTGAAGCAATTATTTGTATTTATAGCTTTTAGGTTAGGTTTTTTTATTAAAGTGAAGAAATGAGCCTTGATGTTTCTTTTAACTTTTATTATAACTGCTGTTCAATATACTGCCGTTCAAATATAGGTACGAAATCATTTGATTTGAATATCTAACACTATTTACCATCTTAGCTTTGAGGTTATTATTAATCCTACACCTTTATTATAAAGAAAACACAACGTGATTATGTGTATAGAAGGTTCCAACGGGGTTGGCGTGTGGAGCACGCAGGGGTTTCCCCTAGTATATACATAAGAGGCTTTGTACTGGCTGGCTGACATAGAATCAACGTGGAGCAAAAACTAGATACAAATACGCAATTTTAAAGGCATATTCTATTAGGGTCAAAGACGCACCCTAAGAAAGTATCTTGCAACATTTTTATTTTAAAGCATACACATTTTGATAAAAGCTGTTCGGATCAAAATCTTAGCAACACATGTTTGTTTGCATTCAACTATAGCAACTAACTTAGCACATTTAGAATCAGTTTATTATTATTCATAACCAACAGATTTTTAGGTTAGATTAACAAACTAAAAGCAAACACAAACAAAAATCAACGAAAAATGCTTGCTATATTATAATTAAATTCAAACATTTTTTGTTAAATATCTATACAATAACCGAAATTGAAGTGTCTGTCTGTGATTTCAAAATATAAGCTTTTTTTAAGCTCATATGGTTATTCACACACTACCAAAATTTACAAATTTTGTGTCTGTCTGTCCAGGCTAATCTCCGGAATGGCAGAACCGATTTTGACGAAACTTTTATTAACATTTAAAGGACTTTTCAGAGTATGCTATACTTTTTATTCCCATAATATTTAAACATTCCTGTTAAAAATTGAAAATTATGACAAAATTAGGGATTTTGTGCACAAATGTTGGGGATATTGCATGTCTATTTCGATCTGTGTCTTACATTATGTACAGGTCACAGACCCAACTTAGATCCAAGTGCCTCTACCCTAATCATCATTTCCGTAAAAATTCCTATTAAAAATTGAGAAAATGTAAAAATGATGATCAAAATTATTTATTTTGTGATTTGCATTAGCATCACCATAAGTTACCGCCGCGCCGGGGTTGGCGATCGAAGCGAGCATGGACAGAGCTTTTAATTATAAATAGAACAGCCGATTTGGATAAAAAACTTAACATAATTTTAGGTTAGCCCTACTATGGACCGAAACACGTTTATTTGCAACCAATTTGGCACTAACACTTTTTTTTAGAATAGGTAAAAACAAACAAAAGGTTTACTGTATTATAAGTCAAACATCTTGCGTTACATATTACTACATTGTTTCATTTAGTTGGTAATATCAAAATTTCTTTGAAATGTTGATTATTTAAATATTAATGGTGAAATTATTGTAATGGTGAGTGTCTAATTCGATCTCTGTCTCACATTTGGTATAGGTCATTACCGCCCTACCAAGTGCCTCTGTCCTACTCAATCGTAATTTCCATGAAAATATCAGAATATATACAATAATCTGTTTGCGTTTACTTCGCCAATGCGGTGAGCGAAACGAGCCGGGGGTGAAGCCCCCTAGTAATATATAACAAAAACAATCTATTGTGTAAATGTAGCAATTAATAATACACGTTTATCGAAAGTAGACGAATTGTTAACATTAGATGAAATTTGTATATACGGTGCTGTATCCAATTCAATTGAGCCCTACCCAAAATCTAAACTACGAAAAACTAACAGTTAATAATTCATTAATTTTATTTATGCATAAATATTATTAAAACACCAAAGGCCTAACGTAAATTTCGCAAAAATAACAAACAGCGCATCACTCTGTTAATAATCGCGAAAGACTAGCCTAAACAATACATAAACTAAACCAAACCTTATATTGTTTATTAATATAAGTTCAGTGAATTTATCGAAATAGCGTCTGCGCGATCGAGTTTATTTTACATAATCGATTAGTTTTGTTTGATTCGTATAAACAAACTAAGTGTGTTGGTTAAGATTCTATTCGGTGTTTACTCTGCCCGAAGCCAGGTACCGATCCGAGTAAACAAGCTGTCCTTTAACGTCACGAAAAGGGCACCGATCCAGTCCGCTAATATATTCAACTGTGTTATAGCTTTGGAAAACTTAGAAGGCAGTGTTTCGAATATGACGTTTTTCTTTCGCTATAAGTTGTTGTTTGCGAGAACATTCTGAACGCTGGATTACAACCAGTCGAACAAGTACTTCAAACACAGACTTAATTTATAAATACGTACTATGAAAAATATTGCTAGTTTCGATAAACTGCAATATGTTAAAAATCAATTTTAAAGCAAATAGGTTTCGCCTTGAATAAGAGTTTCTGTTTTCATGCAATATTAGAAAAAGAGCTTTCAATACTTGAAGATATAGATTAATTTGTGCATGGTAGGGCTACCATGGTAGTAACCCATACACGTTAAAAAAAAATTCTACAGTTAAAATAAAAGTGATATTATTTATGAAAGTTATGCACTTTTATGTAGTTTTTACAATGTTATTTTCAATGAGTTCTCGAGAAGTATTCAACGGTTTTATTTTTCGTTTTTTAAATTATAAATTGGGGGCGGCTTTAAGAACTTTTTTTAAATTTTCAGTTCCAAAAGAGAAATTTTATTTCCTTAAATCGAACACACACAGTTACTGCTACGGGTTTTATGACTATGTTAATTCTTTTATGAACCTATTGGAACTCCTGTTGAATACCTAACACAGTATTTACAATTAATTTTAAATTTATTAGAATTTAAAGAAAACCAATATAGTTTCGGAGATTTATTAATGAAAATTAAATACAGTTTGTTATATTTTTGTGTGTAACTAGATTAAGTCTGTCTACACTGGCGCTGGATTTCAATTCCCCTTTCTTTCTTTATTTTGTCGGAACGCGGACTCGGGTAACCGAAGAGATTCTCCCGAAGATGCTGAGCGAAGGAGTGGTGGGGGAGATAAGCCCCTGAGCGCCGTGCTGTCTGTGCGGACCTATATCTTCGGGAGGGGGCAACCTTGGCAACGTATTTTCGAAAGGAATGCGGTTTTGAAAATCTATTCCCTATATCGGACGCGGAATAGCTCGGCCCGAACCTTACAGTGTCCATGTAGCCTACGACTTACCGTCTGTAGTGAACCCTCCGATGAGGCGAGAATTTGCAGCGAAATATTCCTGGAAATGAGCGGTAACATTAGTCCAGCCACTGAGAAAATAACGATCCAAAAATTTTTCCAACAAAAAAAAAAACAACTGAAAAACAATCACTGTCGGCACTGAAACACTTTCAAATCACAACGCTGATGTTTTTAGAGTCACAAAATGTGGAAGGATGAAGAATCATCGTTGAAACAGTAAGTTATTTGTAGCACTAATACGCCCGACCTGAACTTTCTACCTGTTCTGCTGGGAGTTAGGTAGCGACTAGAACCAGATCTACTGGTCGTACACGTGCTCCCCCCCCTACTACACCCCCTCTCCACCTCTGACTGGAGGGGGTCTGCCTTTAGTTAATCAAACGCTTGTTCTGGATTTTCGCAATTTTTATCTTCCGTTCCTTTTAACGATCGTTTGTTAATTTTGAATTCGCGCCGAACGGACTTACACTAAAAGTATTTAGGATGTGCGCTGCGTGTGCAAAAAAAGGGAAAACGACTTCAAACTTGCCTACGTAATAAGAGCACTGCGTGTAATTTGTTTGTAAATAAAGTATCAGAGTAGGCTAATATAAGTTAAACATTGCTAGCCTACTTTTGTAAAGCATGGTTTTTCTCGTGAACAGCTGATCCGATTTTTATGTTAGTTGGAAGCGGAGGTAGCTCAGCTGGTAGTCTGTCTTTCTTACGGCCCTATCTTTTGCCGACCGAAATGTACCGTTTTACTGGACTGCGCCCGTGCTCGGGGTTACTGGACTGTAAAAGAGTTTCTTACCTTCAACCAAGGGCGCTCATGATCGGGGGCAAAGGGGGCCGCGATCCCGTTGGACCCCAGGGAAAGGAAAACTGTATATTAGTAATTATAGTCAGGTGTTTTTATTTTAAGAAAATTATTTAAAAGCCAGTATTACGTAGCCAGGTTTACAGCTAGAAAATTTAAAAACGAAAGCGTCGTGGGACTACCGACGGAAGTTAAAACTGTCATAAATATAGACAATCTTGTTTTTGTTATTTAAAATTTTTTAGATTTCAGTTTTAAATGTGACAAGATAAAAATAACACAGCTTACAAAATAAGGAAGCACAATGTCCATTTCAGAAGTATTACCAAGTAAACTATTTTAACACAACTTAAAAAATGAGGAAGCAGAATGTCCATTTCAGAGGTATTACTAAGAAAACTATTTTAACACAACTTACAAAATGAGGAAGCAAATGTCCATTTCAGGGGTATCACCAAGTAAACTATTTTAAAACGTTTTATGAAATGAGGAATCCCAATGTCCATTTCAGGATTTTCAGGGGACATTTCAGTATATTAAAAAATATATACTACTGTATACACATGTGTACTATACAGGGTGTCCCTAAAAACCGTAGCTGGCTTAACAGGATCGTATTGTGCCCATTGAAATAAATAAAAAATGTTCAGTAAAACTTTTTCGAATTCGGCTTAGTTTAGTCGCAATCCGTCATTTTGTCTTTTGTACAAAATAATTCATATCTAGAAAACGGTTTGACTGATTGAGTTTAAACTAACAATGTTATATCTCAAGAAAAATAAACAATTTTATTCAATCTGTGTTTCAAAATGGCGGCTGTTTGAAAATTTCAAACCTAAATTACTCGAAAACCGTACATTTAAACAAAAAATGTCAAGACACCTTTTTTGTAGCCCTTTTTATTTCCTATCGGATGGTTTAAATGCCAAAATCATCGGATGATGGATAATAGTTAAGTTATGTGTAATAATTGGTTTGTTCAACCCGGCATCCTATACCAACAAAGTAAAAATTCCAATATTGTATTTTAAAATAATAATAATACAATAATTTTCACACACATTCGTTTAATGATCAAACGCGTTTCAACGACAAAGTCGTCATCCTCAGTGATACATGAGCTACAACTAAAAACTTACCTATAACTTATAACTATTATAACAGAAATAAGTTTTTAGTTGTAGCTCATGTATCACTGAGGATGACGACTTTGTCGTTGAAACGCGTTTGATCATTGAACGTATGTATGTGAGAATTAGTGTATTGTTATTATTATTTTAAAATAATTCCTTCTCACTCGTCAAGCTCAAAGTTTATCAATACAATATTGTATGTACTTTTGCTGTCATTACCTTTAACTTAGCTATTATCCTTCATCCGATTGCTTTGGCAGTTACACCATACGATAGGGAATCAACAGGGCTACAAAAAAGGTGTCTTGACATTTTTTGTTAAAATGTACGGTTTTTAAGTAATTTAATCACAATAATTCGATCACATAGCTGAACCACCAACTTCAAATTAAGTGAATTTCCAAAATTAAGTTTATGTGTTTTATTCTTTTAACTATTTGGGCAATTGGTCTACTCACGAAGGCGCTGAATAGCTGCCTCATTGCCTGTATGAAATATATCAGTAGAATTTGTTTCCACCTCACGCGCTGCTTCGGTTCGCTCGCAGCGGAAACACTCGCTTTGCGAGTTTACACTTCGGCCTTGTGGCCTCGGAATGTGGACTGCTATGCTCGCTATGCTCGTAGCGTACAAACGCGCTTTTTATGTTTTTTGAGCGATTTTGGGAGAACCAGACAGACTATAAGATCGTGTAAAAAATCATGGGGACCATGATCGGTGCTCTTGAATACTCTCAACTTAAGGGTCATTGCAATAGCTCATCTTTCCTATGGAAATTCGCTAATATATACAATTATGCACTTATACTATTTAAAATATTAACCCATAAAATAATTTAAGTTGCTCCCTCTAAAATTTTAAACTGAATTGTCAACAATTAGTCACCAACATAATAATGATACAATAGTGCAAAATAAAAAAATTCATCTGTTTGGTCTTCATTAAATCAGCTGTTTACTTCTACAGTAAATTTGTGTATTATAGACTATTACCAATAAATTATTTTTCTAGCCCATAACTCGTGGTTAAAATCAATACATTGCACATTTATTTATGGTAGAAAGCCACCAACATATTATTTCAATCAAAACTAATATTAGTGGTCAGGTGCCGTGGTATTAAAGCTGCAACTAGTACTTGGCCGTTCAGTGAAAATATTTAACTGGAATATTGAAAGTGGTCCGACTATATGACGTATAATGTAATGTACTCCTACAAGACCAGCGCACCTGACTTACTCGAAGCCAATTAAGCAGAGATTCACTGCCGAGGCAGATTAGATTGCCACGAGACAAAAAAATCGTGCACAAATCATTCGAGCCCAAAATAAAAGCGTAAAGCAAACATAACATAAATTAAGCGAAGACCCCTTGCAGAGACTGCATAATTATTGTGGAGCTGGTTCACGTTGTGTGGTACAGAGCGCCAAGCAGTCTGGGTGGCCCACCCACATCAACTGGTCGAACACTTAATGGCCCTGACTTTATTGATTTAATATCTGCTCTGGAAATATTTGGAATAAACAAGTCACAACGAATGTGACGTCAGCTTGGATTAGTATCTTCTCGTCTTGTCGAGAGTGTACGACTGACGTAGCGTTGAGGGGTTGAAACGGACTTTGACGTCAGCGCGACTTGATGAGAGTGTACGACTGACGTAGCGTTGAGTGGTTGAAATGGACTGTGACGTCAGCGTGGAATAGTATCTTATCTACTTGTAGAGAGTGTATGACTTCAACTGGTTAATGGAGGCCTAAATAACTATTATTTTAATTAACAATCATATTCTTACGATTAACCATTGTGCAAATTAAACTAAGTAGATCTGAAATTGAACAATAATTTTTAATATCATATTCTGTGGTTTAATTCACGTAAAGTTCTTCATCAAAACTCCAAATTTAAAATATTTTTCCTGAAACTGTTTTCGCGCTGAGGACATAGTCTCTTGATCTTATTTTACTGATCAACAAAACAAAAAGTACTGACAATTCAATGGAAGACACTTTTCCCTAACTTGTTGGTTTCAACCCCCTTCCTCACCGTGCCCCGTCCATCGGATTTCAACCGTGTTTAGCTCCCAAATGTCGGGTCTGCAGGATACAATAGGGTGCTACAGATGTTGAGCACGTGTGGGTTGTAAAAGAGGTGCCGCCAAGCAGTCTGGTCTGAGTGAACAATACACACCGCCATCTTGTGGCCTTTTCTAAGGGTTGCGCAATGACTTCAATGAATCTTTTCGATGGAAACTTATCTCAAAAACAGTTTAAAAATGAACTAAATTTTCGGGTTTGAAGAGGGAAACAAATATCTTGGAGTTAATCAAAATTATTTGTAGCCCTTACCTATCAAATTTTAAGCAAGGAGGATGTCCATTAAGTTATCTTACTACACGAAAAGAAAAAGGCATTATGTTACTTAAAATGTTCTGAAATTTTTGAATTAAAATATGAGTTATTAGTTTCGAATTCCCTAAAAATCAGAGGAAAAAATATCAATATATATTATTTTGCAAAAGTTTTTTTTGTCACTAAGCGATTTCTCCCTTAATTCTTCATCAAAATTAATTATTAAAACAATTTTAAAGTAATACATAGGATAATGTAATAATAATAATATTAAATATTACCTGTTATTGGTTCGTCATGTGACTTATTTTTGCCGTTAGAATGTTACGACGCGTTTCGGGACCGTAATCCCATTGCCAAGTTACACTTATACATTAAAAACACAGAAACATACGTTCAAAAAACACAAAAATTACAACACTTTTAAAACTTAATTTTGCCGGACAATTGTAAAACGTGTACATCGTTGCGTGGACCATGGTACACTAACCAATAACAGAATATATTACTATTCAAAGTGACTTCGAAACCAAAAATCATGCAACTAAAATAATTTTAAAGCTTTTATTCCCCGCTATTGACAAAAAATAGATAAACAGCTTAAAATTCATGTTTTGTGACAAAAATTGATTAAAAAAACTTAAATATTATACAAGGTGTTTCAATATTATGTCAACACTTAAATGCCAGAAACAAATATGTGAACGCTACTTCTTATTTTAATCAACAATGAGGCAATAGTGTATTACTTTTTAACAGCTGATCAATTGTAGCAATTTTGCGGTCTTACTTTATCAGCTGATCAATTGTAACAATTTTTTAATCAACAAACATTAATAGGTTATGTTGTTGGTCTTCTATTCATCGGTTAGGCTACACAATGGCTGTTCGTTTAACGTTGGAGGAAAGAAGATTTGTAGCAAGATGTAAGGAAGTGTTTGGTTCACCAACAGTAGTTTGTCAGAAGTTTCGAAGGAAATTTGCATGTGACCCTCCAAGCCGTTTAACAATTCATCGCATTTACAATAAGTTTGTGGCGACTGGGACAGTTTCCAACAATTATCGAGAAAATGCAGGATGCCCAAGATCAGGAAGGTGCCATTTGTACATTTATCGATGTTCCAGCAGTACGCCATTGATGAACTACCACTTCGAGTCCTTCTTGCAGGGTATTTCCAACAAGATGGAGCGCCACCCTATTGGACATCAACTGTTCGAACCTATCTCGACCAAACATTTTCAGATCGATGCATTGGTCGTGAAGGACCATTGCGCTGGCTCTCATAGTCACCTGACTTGACATTATGTGATTTCTGGCTTTGAAATCTGACATTGGTATGGTACAGGAGCGCGCGTATAGCAGAAAAGTTCGTGACATCTATGAACTGAAGGACCGGATTCGGGATGTGGTATCATCCATTCCTCGTGAAATGTGTGTGTACGTGCTTTAAACGCTTCTGTGTAGTGTTGGTTTTTGTAAGTAGAACATAATGGTGACCAGGTTGAGCATATTTAATTTGTTTTATGTTCTAGAAGGAGAACATTTAATACATTGTTTGTTTTTCATTCATAGATGTATGCCAAGTAAATAAATTGTTTCTGTCATTTAAGTGTTACATAATATTGAAATACTCTGTACTTCATACGGTTCCCAATGAAAGGCGCCATCTATTGACAATCTGTTTAACTAGCATGCCAGCTGTTAGGTAGATTGTTTACATTCTAAGATTCTATATGGAAACTGTTGTATATAAACCGACGTAAATAAATAAACATAATTAACTGAATTAAATCATCGTGTTAAATAAGGTAAGTGTAGGCCTACTCCTAACTTGCGAAATATTCGCACGGGTCAGTTAGTTTATAATAAAATTATTTAACAAACAAATAACCGTTGTTGTTAGTATTTATTAAGTACTATATATACTATTGTGGTTTATAACACAACTAATAGTCGTGCCATGCTTCGTCATATGTGAGTATGAATTCTTAAGATTTTCTAGGTTAATTTGTGAAATGCAATTATGGTAAGACAAAAATAGGCAGGCTACAGAATACGGGGAAGCAGCAAATAATGCAGGCGATTGTTGATTCCATTGCATCTGTGTTGGAGGTTTCAACAGTAGCAGATTGGGCGAGCACCTTTAACCTCTCCGCTAATCTGCTAGTATATATTATAAAGGGTGAATACATACTGGTAACTTTGTGACGGGTGAAGGTAGGAAACTCTAACACTTGTTACTTTTTCAAAATATAAAAATGTACTTTTTGCTTAGTATCAAAACTTTACCCTCATCCGAAAAATGGGGGATTTTTGGGGCATCTAAATCTTAAATGTAAAGACCCATAGAGGGACATCTCTTTTTAAAGGACTTGGATAAAAGAAGAAGAACCGATAAACCAGAAGCCTCTAAGAAACAAAATGGCAGCGGAAATCCAAAGAGTTCCGTAGGAATCACTCGCCGTTTTAATTTTTTACAGTAGGATTATACACTGCCATCCTTGGGAAGCAGTTTCAGCATCTTTTATAAATTACATTGGTTAGTAAGTCTAATGATTTACGATCAGATCTTAAGATTTAAATAAACTTCCATAAAAATACCAACCAAAAGGTACATTTTTATATCCGAGAAAAGTATACAAAGTTTCATTTTCCTAACTTCACCAATTACAATTTACTTTTTATGGCTTTACTTCAAATAAACTGCCATTTTGGACTGGGTTGAGATAAATATTTTAGGGTGTTTTCATTTATCATTCCTGAACCAGCAGTTAAAATGTATTTTTTTAAATAAAAATGTGTAGTATTTATTGTGAGAATAGATAAAAACAAGACGTTTGAAGTATTTTTAAATAGACGTTTTAGTATTTTCTTCTTTTTGAGCTAGACTTCTTTAACAATTCAGAGATATAAGTTTAAATAAAATTTTTAACGAAACGGCAGTATTTTGATGTAAGAACCCCAATGCAGAAGATTGACGCACTTTTCCAGAAACACCCTTATGATAAGCTAACCTTTTGCATTTTTTCGATGTATGAACACCCCTGCAGAAGTTTGAAGCCCATTTCCAGAAACACCCTTATGATAAGCTAACCCTTTGCATTATATTTCGATGTACGAACACCCCTGCAGAAGTTTGACACACTTTTAGAGAAACACCCTTATGATAAGCTAACCTTTTGGATTATTTCGACGTACGAAGCCACATGCAGAAGTTTGATGCCCTTTTCCTGAAACACCCTTATTGGTTTTTACATTATTTTGATGAATATTAGTAAAGTTTGACAAAACGAACCTGCAATACACCATACAAAGTATAAGAATAGTTTCACAAGCCTAGGTAAGCTTAACTACAAACTCTGAGATTATATTACGGACGTCTTTAGTTTTATGAACGTTTTCCATTACGTTTTAAAATAATTCAAACGGAGTGAAGTTTAAGGATTAAGGTTAGGAATCGCAATTCACTTTACTTCGGATGTTTGCTGTGCTCTGCGGTTCCACTCAACATTTAGCCAGGTAGCGTGAGAGCTGATGAATAACGCACATATTAATCATAAGACAACGAAGCCACAGCCATTGTTTGAGCAGGCCACATTCTCTCTGCTCGACAAATTGATTCACCGAAATCGAAGCCCACATTCCCGACATACCGACATAATTATTATCGACATCTTTCTTCAGCAGGTTTTATTTGAAAGAAAAGATATCTATGCGGCATTGTAACGCTGCTGACATTTGTAGAACGACTGATGATTTAGTTAGCGTTTGATCGTAGTCAGCAGCAGTAAATCCTGTTATTTAAAAAACAAAAACATTAACGTTAAACGCTCTGTTGTACCTCCATCATACTGATGGCATTGCTTCATATATTACTAATTTTACAGAAGCATTTAATATTTTTAAAATCTGGTGCCTTTTTTTTAATGTCTAAATGTTTTTACTGTGTAATAGAAATAATGGAATAGCTTATCCATGTTATTTTGAAACTAGGCCTAACCTACAACTATTTGTACATCTGTTCTTGGTTTACCTAATTAGATGTGTTATATGTTATTGTTGTTGTTGCTGCTGTTACCTGTGAGTGTTCGTTACAACAGCAACTCCTTTCTCTACCAACAACCGCAAACAACACCCATCCAACTCGTTACATGAAGAGCGTTGCATATTTCGGCCTATTTATATTTCTATAGAGTAGGCTACCAGATGCCACCAGACGCCATCTATAAGCAGACCAACAACCAAAGCCTTATTTTTGTTAAGGCTTGGCAGACTCAGACACTATCTTGAATTTCAACTCCCGCAAAGGCAATGTTAAACGGGTAACAAGATTACTGGAGTAATAATGACCAGAAAATTATTCTGAACTAGGGTGATATAATTGCCAACCCTTACTGTGCCATATGGTGATGATAATGCAAACCACAAAATTCCTAATTTTGTTCATAATTTTTACATTTTTTTAATAGGTATTTTTACGGAAATAATTATTGATTAGGACAGAGGCACTTGGATCTAAGTTGGGTGGTGGTAGTGTGACTTGTACATAATATAAGCCATAGATTGAAATAGACACCCCTAATTGTATCCATAAATTTATACTGTTTTTCTTTTTTTAACAGGAATTTTTAATATTTTTTTGGAATAAAAATTAGCCTAAAATATTCTCTGAAAAGTCCTCTACAAGTTAATGAAAGTTTCTTTAAAATTGGTTCAGCCATTCCGGTGATTAGCTCGGACAAACAGACAGACAATGTGTGAATAACCATATAAACTTTGAAATAAGCTTATATTTTGAACTCACAGACCGACACTTCAATTTTATGTATATGTATAGATATGTAATTTTAAAGGCTAGGGCACTCAGAATGATCATTAGTTTTTTAAATTCGCTTTGAACTAAATTTGTTCTTTGACTTTACTCAAAATGAAAGTTTGCGATTTTTTTCTTATTCAATAACGCAAGTATCAAAAGCGTAAAAAGCTCACCACATTTAATTAGAAGTGAATTTGTGTTCCTACTCGAGTGTTAACCTGCACTCTGGTGGTTATCAAATCAACTTGTTGCTCGAGGAGGATTTACAGAAAAATAATATTGTACCGTTAATTTTTGAACATGTGAGAGAAAGCTGTGTTTAATAACACATACTCAAATACATTGTCACGCACCATTTTAGTACTTTTACAGTCTTGGTTACGTCTGTAACTCTCTGGTTTCCGCCTTTATGAAGCTGTCCTATATTTGCTAGCGGAAGAATAAAACGCACACAGACTCATCGCTAGTAGTGTACAGCTGTGCCACTTGGAGAGCTGCGGTCAACTCAGTTAGTCAATATGGTCCTGTCAGGAGTCTTCGAAAACGACATTGCTGATGCGATGTAGAGACAGAAGTGACCATAACGACTAACGATTACGTGTATTATGCAAGTAAGTGTATTATATTCGCCAGGAAGTAGTTTCGGTGCGAGCCGATTCTTGGTAAAGACATGACGCGAGTGCTTTACCCAAGGGGTAGTTTCATTAGCTGCACACTCGCCCGTTCTAAAAATTAGCTTGCTTGAAGTACAATATTTCTAGTATTTATAATCATGGATATTATTTATTTATATAGCACTTCATTCCTTTACTAACCCTAACGCACTTTTATGCTTTGTTCATAATTCCAGGCTTCCTGTAATGTGTCGTTCTTAATAAACGTAAATTAATATCTGAGGCGGAAATAAATCGGTTTTTATGTTGAAATCTCTATTCAATATTAGAGCCAGCATTTCGTAGGTATGCCTCAAGGGTCATTTCGTCTCACTACTTTATTCACAGTTAGCAATTTCAACATGCTTTTCCCAAACAGTTGATTTTCTTTGCGACCTAAATTGTGATGTTAATAATCGGATGATTTAGATAATCGAAATCATTACAAAGTAATTACATTAATCATACGCAATCGAAACAGTCACTCGTCTATGTTATAGTTATTTAAGAAACGTTTTTGCCGAATTTTATTTTCTTACCACAGAAATTAATGGGTTTTAAAGAGCTTCAATTTGATGTTTCACGAGCTGTAATATGTGTTTATTGAATATTTTTGAAAAGGAGTGATGTGACGGAATGGATGGATTTTAGGATTTTATAAATAGATTTTCTGTTACAGAAAGGTTCCCCGTAACTGTCAATAACTGTCCCAAAATCAGATTTGGCATATCCATTTCCGTTTTGTCAAATAATAAAGGTGGTTAGTTAAAAAAAAAATCGCATATGTAAGAGTGCCGCTTTTTTTATTACGATATTCTAATGCAGTTGTAAATTTGGTTATTTAACATTAACTTTGTGGATGATTTGAAAAATTCGTTTTACTGCAAGGCGAGGTTTATTCACTGTTTAGCTATTTGACAATGAATTTTACTTTTTACTTTCTCACTATACTTTAGTATAGAGAAAGTATAGTAATCGCAAAAAAATCGATATCGATATTTGTGGAAATATCCGTTTTAGGACCCCCTGAGTCCAAAAAAATGATTTGTACAAAATGTCTTTCTGTATGTCTGTATGTATGCCTGTATGTATACAAAAATAGAGCGAAAACTATTCGATTGATTTCGAACAAATTTGCACCAGACATGTCAAGTAGATGCACGAAAAACGGTTTTGAAAAGTTTTGAAAAACAACCCCCTTTTTTGGAAAAAAACCCAAAAAATCAGTTATTATTTTTTTATAAAAAAAACGGCTCTAACGATTTTGATAAAATTTGGCTTATTTGTAGCCTTTAATGTACCCTACCATATGCAAATAACCGCATATTTCTAAAAAATCTCGTTTAGCTAATAATAATAATAATAATAATAACTCATTTTTGGGGTTTTTTTTGCCATAAAAGGGGTTGTTTTTCAAAAATTTTCAAAATCTTTTTTCGTGCATCTATAAAAGCCTAATTGACGTGTTTGGTGCAAATTTGTTCGAAATCGACCGAATAGTTTTCTCTCTAGATAATAATAATAATAGTTATTACTTAATCTCCAACTTTAATAAAAAATCACCTCTCCTACCCCACCCTACAAGTCACAGTGAATCTGTTTAATAATTTAAATATGTTTGTGAGAAAGTATGCGCCAGTTCCTAGTACCGTTTATAAATCTTAAGGCTGCATAACTCTTCTTCCATTTGTGAATAAAGAGCACTTCTTCAGTTCTTCATGTATACTTTCAAGTTAAAATACAAGGTTTAGGCTTTATTAAAATTATTACTGACAATATAAAAGGTAATTTATCTAGAAATTTTAAAACAAATAAATAAAAATAAAAACTTTTCATTTTTACTGTATATACGAACAGACGTTTTCATAATTCAGTATTATATCCCATCAACTCCTATAAAAGCGACTGTACGTGTATACGTACGCGAGTAACAATGTAATATAACAGCTGATTTCACTCATCATCTGTGGTAATACTTTAACAAAACCTATCATAAATTATAATTTGGGATTATGTTTACAATTTCAATCAATAACAATTTTCTTGTAAAGTTATTTAAAAATAAATATGAGTTATAGAAATAATGCAGACTATAATACGTTATAACATTTGCTTTGAGGTTATAAAATGTATAAAATACAACCTTATATCATCAATGTATTCGTTTATACATATTCAAAGAAGATATACCCATTCGTTTAACTTCGGAAACATTCGTACATCTTCGTATAAGTTTCGATTATTATTTTCTTCGTTATAATATTAATAACAGAACTTCTAAATAATTTGATATATCAATATGAAAAAAAAGCAATTAAAAGATAATATTTGTATCTTTATCTATATAATGTATATAAAATCGAAAACCCACTCACTCACTCACTCACTGACTGAGTGACTCAAAAACCATGCCACCTAGGAACTTGAAATTTGGTACACATATTGCTCATAGGCACTAGAGACACACTAAGAAAGGATTTTAAAATATTTAGCCTATAAGGGTTGAAACAACCCCTAAAACAATAAACATTTTTTGTTATATATCTCAAAAACCCTTCCTCCTAGGAACGTGAAATTTGGTACACGTATTTGTCATAGAGGCAAGAGGTGCACGAAGAATGGATTTTTAAATACGTAGCATGTAAGGGTTGAAACAACCCCTAAAACAATAAACATTTTTTGTTATATATCTCAAAAACCCTACCCCCTACGAATTCGGTACACATATGTTTCATAGGGACTAGAGGCCCACTAAGAAAGGATTTTAAAATATTTAGCCTGTAGGGGTTGAAACATCCCCTAAAACAATATATATATATATCTCAAAAACCCTATCTCCTGGGAACGTGAAATTTGGTACATGTTTTGTCATAGGGGCTAGAGGCGCACTAAGAAAGGATTTTTAAATAAATGGCATGTAAGGGTTGAAACAACCCTAAAACAATAAGTATTGTTTGTTATAATTTCCTTAAAGCTAGAAAACTAAACATTGTACATTTATGTCTTACACGATACATATAAAAAGTAAACCAGTTTTACATTTTGTGTCGTTCTGTTAAGTGAAAATGTAGTAACAACCCCTAAAAATATAAATATTAATTGAATGCCGCCTAGGAACGTGAAATTTGGTACACATATTGCTCATAGAGGCTAGCGGCGACCTAAGAAAAGATTGTAAAATATTTTTCCTTTAAGGGTTGAAACAACCCCTAAAAAAAACATTGTTATACTTTCCTTAAAGCTAGAAAGTTGAAATTTTGTACATTTCTTTCTTTCAAGATACATATAAAAAAATAAACCAGTTTTACATTTTGTCACGTTCTGCTAAGTGAAAATGTAGTAACAACCCCTAAAACTATAAATATTATTTAAATACCGCCTAGGAACGTGAAATTTGTACACATATTGCTCATAGGTGCTAAAGGCGCATTAAGAAGGGATTTAAAAATATTTTTCATTTAAGGGTTGAAACAACCCGCTAAACAATAAATAGTGTTTGTTATACTTTCCATAAAGCTAGAAAGCTAAGATTTTGTACATTTATTTCTTACACGATACATATAAAAAGTAAACCAGTTTTACATTTCTTTACATGCTGCTAGGGGTGAAAATGTGATACAACCCCTAAAAACAATACATTTTTATACTTTCCTTAAAGCTAGAGAGCTGAATTGTAAATTTTTCATACAAGATACACAACACACAGATAAATAAACCAGTTTCACATTTTATTCCGTTCTGTTAAGGGGTGGAAATGTAGTAACAACCCCTTAAACAATAAATATTTATTTTTATACTTTCCTTAAAGCTATAAAGCTGAAATTGTGTACATTTATTTCTTACAAGATACATATACAAAAGTATACCAGTTTTACATTTTATCACGTTCTGCTAAGGGGTGAACATTTAGTAACAACCCCTACAACTGTAAATATTAATTTAATACCGCCAAAGAACGTGAAATTTGGCACACATATTGCTCATAGGCGCTAAAGGCGCATTAAAATAGGATTTTAAAATATTTAGCCTTTAAGGGTTGAAACAACCCCTAAAATAATAAACATTGTTTGTTATACTTTCCTTAAAGCTAGAAAGCTGAAATTTTTACATTTATTTCTTTAAAAACACATATAAAAAGTAAATGAGTTTTACATTTTGTTACGTGCTGCTAGGGGTAAAAATGTGATAACAACCCCTAAAAACAATAAATATTTATTTTATTTTTATACTTTCCTTAAAGCTAGAGAGCTGAAATTTGGCACTTATAATTTTATTAAAATGTTTTGGACGTAAGCTGATCAAAACTAACCCGATCTATGCGAATATTAAAGACGTATCTGGGTGATATGTAAACATCCAGCTAAGACTGTGATTCAACAGTCTGTAGATTTAGCGGTTGAAAAAGAATACGCTCGTCACTCTGAATGTTTTATTGATTTAATTTATTCAGCACTCATACAGTGACGAAGACGATTTACGGGCAACCAGTGAATAACAAATACCAAAATAATTGAAAATACTTTCGTGAAATAATAGATAGAGAAAACGAGAGAAAAATATTACAATTAATTTTGAATCATAGTGATGCAAAAAACTAATTTCCTGCAGCGAAGCACGGGTATTCAGCTAGTTTTGATATATAAATACAAAACTTCAACAAATAGGTCTACAGTTTTATACTAGTGGCTCTGCACTTGCTCGCTTCACTCGCACGTAATTATGGTAATGCCAATGCAAACATATAATTGTATATTCAGTTAATTTTACTGATATGATGATTGATTAGGAGAGAAGCACTTGTATATAAGTTGGGTGGTGAGGGTAGCTGTGAACTGTCCAAAATGTAAGTCATAGATCGAAATAGACACACAATATTCCCAACATTTGTCCAAAAAATCCCTAATTTTGTAAATAATTTTTCAATTTTTTAAATTTTTAACATGAATTTTAAATATTTTCAGAATAAAAAGTAGCCTAAAATGTTCTCCAAAAATTCCTCTACATGTTAATGTAAATTTCCTTAAAATCGGTTCAGCCATTCCGGAGATTAGCCCGGCCAAACAAACAGGCAGACAAAAAATGTATAAATATGTGTTTATGTTTTGGTAACGTGTGAATAACTATATGGCATTAGAAAAAAACTTATATTTTGAAATCACAGACACTTAATTTTATTTATATGTGTAGATATGTAATTTTAAAGGCTAGTACACTCCTTATATGGATGTCATTTAGTTTTTAAATTTGCTTTTTAACTATTTGTTCTTTGACTTAACTCAAAATGAAAGTTTACGAGTTTTCTTATTCAATAAACGCAATCATCAAAAATGTAAAAAGCTCACCACATTTAATTAGAAGTGAATTTGTGTTCCTACTCGAGTTTTATCTAAATATCCTTATAATTGGACACATTTACCGAGTTAAAAATTCCCTCAGCATACTTATAGGTAGGCCTACATAAAGTTTGTTGTATTTAAATATTGTTTTTATAAATTATGCATTTCTGATGTGTGGCTAATTAATCTGCCTGTGATTTTTCTAGTTTTAAAATAAAAGTAAATAATTTCATTAGATAAAGTGTTCGGACGGAGGAGGGAATTGGCGATGGTGTGAGCGCGCCCGCCGAGTCACTTGGAATCTAACTAAACTGGTTTGGCTCGGTACCCAATTCCATTGTTAATAATTAGCTCTATTATATATCCTTGAGGCATTCCTGCTAATTAGCCTTTGCATTGTGCGTTATTGCCTTAACGGGCAAAATCTGGTGTATCTTATGCAAAAGTATAAATACTAGAATGTAAGAAAACCCTACATTAAAATAATTCGCAGTGAACCGCTGACTTGAGTTGAGCGCATTTACAAAAAATAAGTTTATGTGTTTAAGGGTTTCAACCGTTTCGGAAGTTGGTCTACTCACGAAGGCGTTGAATAGGTATGAAATATATAAAGTACAAGTTGTTTCCACTTCAGTCTCCAGCGCTGCTTCGTCCGCTCGCATCGGAAACCATCGTTTTGCACCTCGACCTTGCGGCCTTGGATTTTGGACTGCTTCGCTTGAGGCGGACAAACACGCTTCGCAAGTCGTCCTCGTAACAGAAGATGCCCCCAAAGTAACCCCCCCCCCCCCCCCGTAAATTTAAACCGAGTATTTTTATGGATTTTGGGAGAAACAGACGAGCTACAAGGTGGTGTAAAAAAACCTGTGCAGCTTAATATCCTATTAGTTTTTTTCAGATAAAACTCCAAAAACGTTTCATTCTAGTACGAGAAATCTCAAATTTTCCCTTCCTGCGGACCAAATTTGGAACAAAACAGATGTAAAATGCGGAGTGCAATATATACATACAAGATTTTAATGACACCCCAAAACGTGTTCTGGGGTCTATAATCGGTGCTCATTGCTTATACGCGACCTTAAATCTCACCATAAGAGTCACTGCAATCGCTCTTCTTTCCTATGGAAATTCGCTAACAAGGAAGCATACACCTCTGTATTGTTACTAAGCTCCATTTCAGATAGTTGTGTATTTATTTAATCATCTTTAGCAGGATTTAAGCAACAATACACGACGCTGCACCGTGATATCCAAGCTATTACCATGCAACCAGTTGAACGGGATGAAATATACAGTGTCTAGAAAATATGGTAACAATGGATTACGCTGTGACTAGAGGTTTTTCAAAATTTTCTACATACACGGTAAACTGACTCTAAAAACATCGAATTATATTCACGGGAAATAAATATTTTCGAAAATATAGAGGTTAATTGCTGCCAACTTTTGATACATTTGCACTGAATAGAAGAAACTTAAGAATAGAAAGTGATTTACTTAACACAAAAGACACAAAAGAGTAAAAAAAAAAAATAGTTGCCTTCACAAGACTCCCGGCAGATATGAAACATTTAAGTTAATATTAGATTTTATAATTAATAAAAACTAATAAAAAAATATGGAGAAAAATAATAAAAAAGAAAAGAGTTTCGTTAATAAAATCAATATATTTTCTTATTATTTTAATTATAATAATATTTACAGAATATATATATGTATTTATAAATAGAAAAAAGTAAATATTAATAGAGACTGTTTACAGTGCAGCTACGGAGTATTATTTTGACGCATTATCTGTGATTTCTGTAATAGTAGCGGTTGAAGGTGTATTGGACGGTATTAAAGAAATGATTGGCCGATGATAACTGAAGTATGTAACAAAAGTAAAGTTGTAGACGTCATGGTATCAAGAAATATTTTTTGAGAATACAGCATCGATTGTCGTTGGTTCAGTTTGTTTGTTATTGGTGTTTGCTCAAGGAATGTTGTCAAAAAAATAAACGAGGTTTATTCTCTGTTTAGCTATTTGACAATGAATTTTACTGTTTTATCTTAAGGCTGCATAATTCTTCTTCCATTTTGTAATAAAGAGTACTTCTTTATGTATACTATCAAGTCAAAATACACAAGGCTTAGGCTTTCTATTAAAATTATTACTGACAATATAAAAGGTAATTTATTTAATCGTTTGTTGCAAAATTAACATTAAAATCTCCTGCTAAATTCATCGGAAGTTCGTCTAAATTATCTTCTAAAATTCTCGAACCTTCGCGTCTGTAGGTATATGAGTAAATGACGTTGTAAAAATTCTTTGAATTTTTGTGACATTTTGATTTGGTGGAATATACACAACAACCATAAGAAATTCTCTCTCATCATCAAAAACAATAATATTATTAAGAAAAAATACAAAGCGTGCATAGAAGCGGTGAACTACAGTCGGATAGAAATAGTACATCAGCTCATACAGAGAAGCAACGAAGTGTATAGTATAAGCGCGCGCACACACAAGGGAGTCGAGAGCCGTTTGCCGTGACGGCATATGGGTCAATTTTACTGCCAAGGCACGCCAATAGATATTTCACATCAATAAGTTGAATAACAAAATTAATGAAAGAAATCATAAAAATATACGTGAAAAATTTTAAATAATTTTACAAGACGAATAATATTAAAACAGTAACAACGAATCGTATAAAACAAAATTAAATACTATGAAGTAATAGAATAAATCCGTGTGTTGACTAACGTTGCCAAATTGAACATTACGTTATAGTAAATATTAGTTTCTAGTCACAGTATGTTTCCATTTTGTAAACATAATATGTACAGGGTGAAAAAACCTTTCAGGACTTTGGAATATGATTCCTCATACAAAAAGGAAGAAAAAAGTTCATATAAACATCTGCCTCAAAACGCTTCGTTTTCCAGATATCCACCATTTTGTTTTCTTGTACAAAATAATTCATATCTAGAGAACGGTTGACTGATTGTTTTGGTATTCAAAAGGGCTACAAAAAAGGTGCCTTGACGTTTTTTGTTAAAATGTACGGTTTTTGAGTAATTTAGGTTTGAAACATTCAAACAGCCGCCATTTTGAAACGCGAGGCTAGATTTAATCGCTTATTTTTCTCGAGATATATCATTATTTGGTTAAATTTCGTGCCAAGTTGGAACTCAATCAGTCAAACGGTTTTCTATATCAAAGCCCACTAAAGAATACCGTTGAGGGAAGGGCTTGTGTACACCGAGACCGTAGGGCGACGTTGTCACGTTCTTCCCACGCTTCTAACTGACTGCGGCTGACTCAACGCATTTATAGTTCTTTAAACTGTGCCATCAAGCCTCGAGCGGTAAATACTAGGAGTGTTCGAGGCTAGTAGATATGGCAACGCTGCGCGCCCATCCTATTGGCCGCCTTGCAACGGTATTCTTTAGTGGGCTTTGATATAGATATGAATTATTTTGTACAAAAAAGAAAATGACGGATATCTGGAAAACAAAGCGTTTTCGGGCCTATGTTTGCATAATTTTTTTCTTCCTTTTCGTGTGAGGAATCATATCCCAAAGTTCTGAAAGGTTTTTTGCACTCTGTATAAATTGGGAACATCAAATAAATTGTTTTGTATAACAAAATTGCAACTGCATAAAAAAAAAATAGCCTGAATTTTTAACTTACAGTTTCTAGTCCCAGATGATTCCAGTTTTTAAACATGTAAGTTCGTAACACTTCTTACTTTTTCGCTGCGAGCTGAATGAAGCCGGGACTGGAGGCTGAGGTGCAAACAAATTCTACTAAATTTTTCGAACGCGCAAGCAGCGGTTCAGTTGCGTGGTAGAATTATTTCTAGTTTTAGATTTAATCCGAGATAATTAATCTGTAAAGTGACAAATTCTGTAAGTGTAAATCTACCATCAGTGACAAATTTCTTTCAAATGTTTTCATAGTCACAAACTATGGTATTGAAATAATACCAAACTAAAACAACACATCCTCGATTGTATAGTAGTGTAAGCAATGGAAATATCACTCAGTTATGTTATTTATTATTTAACTTTAGAATAAATAATACAAGTAAAATGTTCCCGGAGGCAACCTAGTTTCCTGTACCACCTACTCGTGATAAACTGGACCAGGAATTCCTTCCTTAATTATTCCATTTGAATAAAGTCAAAGGGCAAGGTGACTTTAAATTGTCTCTGCATCCTTGCGTCACCTGCTCGCTGCCCACTTTATGGATTAGAGACTGTTTCGATTATAACTACATATTGGTAAACAATTCTAGCAAACTGTTGTGGCAGTTAAACAGTCGTATGTATTTATATCTTGTATTTATTTTATCTATAGGCCTACATATAAAGCAAATTGAAGTGTCTGTCTGTGATTTCAAAATATAAGCT
Source organism: Philaenus spumarius (assembly GCA_018207615.1). Classification (NCBI taxonomy): domain Eukaryota; kingdom Metazoa; phylum Arthropoda; class Insecta; order Hemiptera; family Aphrophoridae; genus Philaenus; species Philaenus spumarius. The sequence continues at coordinate 795,416 of JAGFPH010000095.1, forward strand.
TGTTTCTAAGTTCATATGGTTATTCACACGTTACCAAAAACTAAACACACATTTATAAATTTTTTGTGTGTCTGTCTGTTTGTTTCTCCGGTCTAATTTCAAGAATTGCTGAATCTATTTTGACGAAACTTTAATTAAAATGTAGAGGACTATTCAAAACATTCTTTATGCTACTTTTTATTAAAAAATATTTAAAGATCCTGTAAAAATTTGAAAAATGTATAAATTATGGACAAAATTAGGGATTTTGTGGACAATTGTTGGGGATATTGCGTGTCTATTTCGAACTATGTCTTACAGTGTGAGCAGGTCACAGATATCCCCACCACTGAATATAGAACCAAGTGCCTCTGACCTAATCAATCATCGTTTCAGTAATATTTCCTATTAAAAATTAAAAATATGAACGAAATAGGGATTTTGTGGTTTGGATTGGCATCACCACATGTCACCAAAGGATTTGGCGAGCGAAGCGAGCAGGGCCGACTCCATTGTTTTATAAATAAATGTTAATTTATAGCTAAAGAATAAGAGGCGGTTGTAGTTTCATCACAATGAGGAGACTTTTAGAGGTCTAAGATATTTAATATTTAAATATTTAATATTTTCAGAGGTCTATTTTTCAAATTAAATTAAATCTAAAACCCCTATTTTAATGTATTTAAACTATTGGTTCCGCCACTGTTCGCTTTGTTCATCAACCACGACGATGACCCATTACAACACCGAGCCATGCAAACAAATTATTGTATACTCTGATATTTTTACGGAAACGACAATAATTCACCATCTCCAATAATTCGAATTTCACCATTAATATTTGAATAGTCAGTAATCAAAATTTCAAACAAACTTTGATATTACCAATTAAAAGAAACAATATAATATGTAACACTATATCTTTGTCTTATACAGTAAACCTTTTGTTTGCTTTTACCTAATTGTTGTGAAGAATAATACCTGATTCTAGATTTGTCAAATTGGTTGCAAATAAACGTGTTTCGGTTCATTGTAGGCCTAACCTAAAATTAATTATGTTAAGTTTTTATCCAAATCACCTGTTTTATTTATACTAGGCGTACGTAATAACAGATGTTTGAGTTGAATTATAATTCAGTAAGCATTTTTCGTTGATTTTTGTTTGCGTTTGATTTCTAGTTGTTAATCTAACATTAAAATGCTGTTGGTTGTGAAGAATAAGTTGGTTGATATGGCAATGATTGTAAACAAACATATGTTGGTAAGCTTTTGAACGGAACAACTGTTTTATTTAATATAGGCTTCAGAGTAAACCCCCGAATTTTTGCTATTTTTACGCTTTAAAATAAAAATTTTACAAAATCCTTTCTTAGTGTGCTTCCATGACCTCATAAGAATAACCTTTAAATTTTCGTATTTGTATCTTAAGTAATTTTTGCTCTTCGTTGATTCCATGTCAGTCATTCAGAAAGAAAAAATTCGCGTTGTCCGAATAAATGAGAAACCGAAAGCAACCTTTTAAAATTGTTGTCTACTAATACGTAATTTATTTTGAACTCATAATTAACTGGCAATAATCTCGCTAGAATAACTAAGCTAGTGCAAGGAATGCACATGTTTTGCAGTTAAAAAAAAAATTGCAGTAAAATTAAAAATTCTAAATATGAGTTCAATTCTTATTGTGTTTAGCGAATTTCCATAGGAAATATCACAAAAAAAAAACGGTGCATGGGGGTAGGTGGATTAACTCTTATGGTGAGACCTAAGGACGGTAGTAGTCAACGATCACCGATCATGGTCCCCAGAACACGTTTTGGGGTGTATATATTATTACACATGTATACCGGGTGTCCCCCTTAAAATGTTACAATACCTAACTTTTGAACTATAAATACGACAGAGTACTTTAAACGGGAAACCTTCCTTTCTTTTCAATTAAGTTTATAAATCTATTTTGTGAAGTGTCCAAAATTGCCTCCATGTTCCAATATGGCGGCAAACTTTGAAATGTATGGAACAACCTGTATTTTATGGGTTTTCAGGTGTAAAACAATATTTTAAGACTGTTTTATTCTTGGGTATTTAAAAAAAATCTTTAGCCGTTTAGGTATTACAGGCACTTAAAGTTCTTAGAATTTGACGTTTGATAGGCCTTGACGTTGTCGTTTGACGTTTGTAAATAATGGGTTTCCTCCTAAAATGTTGCAATAGCTAACTTTTGAACCGTTGCGGTACAAATAAGTTTTAAAGAAAAACTCCCCTTATTTTTGTGGGCTTCTAAAATGACATGGAAATTAATTTTGTAAAAGAACCAAATTTCATTATAAAAATTGGGGGTTACAAAATCAAATTCCTATTTTTTTGTACATATATTTTGTGTTCGCACTCTAAAGGCCACATTTTACGTCCGATTTGGTGTAAATTTGGTACAAACGTTGGTTTTCTGTGTGGCTCGGACGAATTCGTTGGCCAAAAAATCCAATAACCGGAAGCACTTTTTGTTTTTGAGATTTTTCGGTACTAGAATTACGGTTTTTGGTGTTTTATGTAAAGAAAGAAATGTATGAGATTATTCTGCACATTGTGTTATTTTACATGACCTTATAGCTCATCTGGTTCCCCTAAAATTGATCAAATCGTAAAATACCATTAAAGTACTTCGTTCAAATCCACGAGAGGGATTTTACTGTGAGTCAGCTTCTGTTACGACACCGACGGCCGGGATGTAAACCCACGAAGGGAGTTCGCTGCGAGCGAAGCGAAGCAGTCCAGTCCAAAATCCTAGGCCGCAAGTTAGTGGTGTAAACTCGTTAGGTGCAGTCGATAATTGAGGCCGCGTAATCGAAATAAAAAGCAGCCGTGAGAGCCAGGGTTGATGCGCAAACAAATTTCTACTTAGGCCTACATATTTCGTACACATGGCAGCTACTCAACGTCTTCGTGACCAAGTTCTCAAATCGTTGGTTGAAACCCTAAAACTTATTAACTTAATTTTGGAAATTAGCTCGACTTACGACAGCGGTTCAGTTGCGTCAATGACTACAGGCCGTGAGGTTGCGTGATGAAACCCTCGATGCGTGTTGGAAGGGAGGTAGAAGAGGAAGGACATAAACCAACTAAGGTGGTTGGTAGTTGTTCCCCTAGCAGCTGCCCCGCGCATGCGCAAACCTTCTCTTTGCCACTGCGCATCCCCACGACAGTTTCATCATTCGCCTCACGAGTAATACATATCAATAAGACGAAAAGTGCTCCTGTTAAAAATTCCTGTTATAAAAGTGTGTTTGCGCCATCGGCCGCTAGGATTCGACGGTGACGGTCACATGACAATCGGACCTCTCTTTCCATCCTTGTCCCACATTCGGTCGGCAAAACGCGTCATGAGAGTTCCTAGCGACTGATGGCGCAAACTCACTTTTATACTTATGTACTTTACTGGTCTAAATCCTTTCCATTTAAATTGTTCGTCTTATTGATATGTAGTCATTGATTGCGTGGTCGAATCTGTGTTCTAACGCTGACCTTTTCACTCCGTGTTTGAGTAATCCTCCGGCCACAAGCTCAAACCATTCTTTCCAGACATGGGGCAAACCATAATCTCTATTATTTATAATTAAATATACAAATATCAACTGCAGAACCCATATGCCGTCTACACAAGGCCGATTATCAGGCTAAATCCGACGACTTCAGTCATAATATTTACAAAACTATAACATTTCGCAACAGAAGAGTCGTAAAGTTTACCTAAAAATAACCGCAAAGAAATCGAGATGGGAAAATGGCAAGAAAGTAGCAGAAGCGAGCTGTAGCAGGTGTAGCAATCATTCTATTATTGGTTATTTAGACTAGATAATGCAACGCACGAGACCAAACCTTGTTTAGCCTGTAAACTGTGAAACATTGTGAGTTGCCGGGCAAACTTCCAGACTCTCTACTTCCAGTTATACTCTTAAATTGAAATGCTAAATGTACTGACTACGTATGACCGTTAGTGGATGGAATTTAGAATTGATTTTTTTATACAGGATGTTTCGTAACTCCTGCCACATATGTTCTGGGGTTGTTCCCAAAGTAAACACCAAATCGCTGCTCGTTTGTTTAAAATCATTTCGGTTGTCCTACTGTGATCAAAATGGGGTTTTTTGTTTAAAAAAATCACATCTAAAAAAAGTACTTAACGAAGTAATACGAAGTTTGTATCAATCCTTTCGATTAGTATTACCTACATGGAAAAAGTTATCTTGACTTGACATCAATATTTTTAAAATGGCGGCCGTTTAAAACTGGCAAACGGTAATAACAAAAAACTAGCGCTTTCTCGAAAACTTTTCAAGAATAACCTTTTTTAGCAAATTTAGTTCCCTATCAATTGGGGATTTTGTTTTTAAATTAGTTAGAGAATAATGGAATTTTGGCAAGCCAGACAGTGCACGCCCCTCTTGTCCAGTGCAAGCGATCTCCGGGATTGGACGGCAATGCAACAAAATAAACACTATTTTATTGCAATAATAAATTTAACCAAATCCGTTTCATTTATTTTGACACGGAAAGCTGTTTGTTTACACAAATTTTTATTATAGTATTTATGCTATTGGTAAGTACTTTTAAGAGTTGTTTTAGTTATTACTAAACTGTATCTTGCCATCTGATTCGAAGGGATCAGCTGATTTGAGTTTTGTTGTCTGTCTTATTGTCACAGTAACAATCGGCGCCAGCTGATTCTGTTTTTGTTGAGTTTATTATTGTTCTAAAATAGCAACAAACAATACTGTATCCATAATATTGCCTTTAGAAGCGTTTTAGCATTAAGTTTTCGTGTTTTAAACTGCTTTTACTAATTAATTGTGGAAAGTTACACAAACGCTGAGTATTGCCTCCTAAGTGAAATAGAATCTGCCAATACAAATATTGCAACATACAGTTTAGGACAACTCTTAAAAGTACTTACCAATAGCATAGGCTAAATTTAATTTAAAAAAATTCTAAACAAAAAGTTTTCTGAGTCAAAATAAATTAAACGCATTTGGTTAAATTTATCATTGCAATAAAATATTATGTTTTGTTTCATTAATTGCATTGCAGTCCGACCGATCCTGGACATCGGCTTCAAGAGGGGCATGTACCAACTGCCGAAAAATGCCACAAGTCCGTTATTCTCAAACCAATTTCATTCTCAAACCCAGTGGTCAGGGAATTACATTTTCTAAAAAACGTTATTCTTGTCAATTTTCCGAGAAAGCGCCAGTGTTTTCGTTATTTCCGTTTGAAAGTTTTAAACGACCGCAATTTTGAAAATATTAAACTCAAGTAAACATAACTTTTTTCTATGTAACTATTACTAACACAAGAGGCTGATAGAAATTTTGTTATTTTGTTAAGTTCTTTTTTAGATATGAATTTTGTAATAAAAAACCCCATTTTGGTTACAGTAGGACAACTGAAATGATTTTATGAATGAACAATGATTTTTGTTTACTTTGGACCCAGGAACAATCCCAAAAATATGTGACAATAGTTACGAAACACACTGTATATATTTTGTTTTTATACATGCAAATAAGTCGAAACCGAAGATCTCAGCTAAATTGGGCTGCGGCTTCGCGAGAAAAGTGCATTGTTGATGCGTTGCGAGTGCATTGCTACAGTAAGTTTTTGAATATCTCCGCTCTATTGGCCGTGGGGTAAAAAATGAAAAAAAGTTTTTCCAAACTTTTAGAATTAAAAGACAAAATTGAGTTTAAAAAACCCCAAGAGTAGCATATAATTTAAAGCTTTTCGATATTCTTTTCTTTTTAGCGAATTTCCCTAGGAAAGAAGAGCTATTGCAGTCACCTTTATGGCGAGACCTAAGGTCGGGAGTAGTAAACGAGCACCAATCATGGTCCTCAGAACACGTTTTATGGTGTCATTAAAAATGTTATATATAAATGTACATACGTGTGCACACTCTAACGGCCGCATTTTAAGTTTGATTTGGTACACACGTTGGTACAAGTCACTCGGACAGGTTTGTTAGCTAAACAAATCCAACGAGTTTTTTGACAGATAGCAACTATTTTTTTAGATTTTTCTTACTAGAATGAAACTTTTTTGGAGTTTTATCTAAAAAAATTTATGTAGGATTTTGTTCTGCACATTTTGTTTTTTTTACACGACCTTATAGCTCGCTTGGTTTACCGTAAAAGTACCCGGTGGGGGATTTTTACCATGGGGGGCATCTTCTGATCGGAGGCCGGCGACTGCGTTTGTAGGCTGTGAGTGAAGCGAAGCAGTCCGTAATCCGAGGTCGCGAGCGGAACGATTGAGCATGGGAGTCGAAGCTGGAGGCTTAGGTGCAAACAAATTCTACTAATATATTTCGTACACATAGGCGGCTATTCAGCGCCTTCGTGAGTAGATCAATTAAAAAAAAACCGGTTCAAACCCTAAAACATATAAACTTAGTTTTGGAAATTCGCTCAACTCACGTCAGCGGTTTTAGTAATATATGATTTAACGGGCGACAAGGTAAACCCAATGCTTTTATATGGGCGCTTTTCCGCCCCCGGATGATAAGTTGTTCTTTCTACCCTATTAATGAGACAGAAAATACCTTAAAAAGTAGTAGCTGGAGGAAGATGTATTTAAAGTACGTATAACAAAGGCGTCGACATATCGTTTATCGCAGTACTTCAATAACTAATATTTATATAATAAATGCAGGTTAGTGTTGCATTAATAGATGAAGGTCACTGCTCCTGAGGGGGGGGGGTAGTTACCCAATCAGTGACCAGACGAAATTCCCCGCCATTGACTCATACAAGAATTACACAATTTACGCAGTGCGTGACGTGTCGGAGGAAGAATTTATAAATATTTAGGTGCTTTAACAAGGCCGATGAACTGTTACGTATTTTCAATTTTAAAATAATGTAAATTTAAGACAATTTGATCACGCACATGAAACGCTGACGTGAGTTGAGCGAATTTCCAAAATTTAATTTATATGATTTAGGGTTTCAACCTTCTATTTGGGAAATCGGTCTACACTCACGAAGGCGCTGAATAGCTGCCTCCGTGTTTGCACTTCAGCCTCCAGCTCCGACTTGTGCAATGCTTCACTTCGCTCGCCGCGAACAAACTCGCTCGGCTTTTATGGTATTTTACGTTTTGATCGATTTTGTGGAAACGGGTTGGGCTAATAAGGTTGTGCAAAAAAATGTGCAGAATAATATCCTATACTTATTTCATTACATAAAAACCCCAAAACCCAAATTCTAGCACAAAAATCCTAAATCGTACTTCCGGTCAAGAAACGTGATTCCAGTTGTTGGATTGTTTTTGGCTAGCGAGCAACCCTGAGCGACTTAGAAAACCAACTTGTGTACCGTTTTTTGATCAAATCGGACGTAAATGCGTAGAGTGCAAACACAAATATACATTATATTATACTCTGTCTAGTTCAGGTTGGCCGATGGACCCAGGACTACCTGAGGCCACCCCTATAATCTCTCGCTGCTGTCCGCTGCCTAGGCGATGAGTCACCTACTGTCTGTGTTTATACAATGGTACACTTTCTTAACAGAATAATAATTTAACATTTTAAAGGTATATTTGAAATCTACTAAAAAAGTTATGGAAAATGATACCAAACTCGACCTTTTTTTTATAATATGAGTAAATTGTGAAATTTTATTTAAATATAGTTGAGTAGTTTTTGAGAATATACAAAAGCAAGTGGATTATTATAATAATTTTAAGGGTAGTTATTCCATTTGATCCCTTTAACTTAAGTAATCAAATTGCAAATAGTTTTGTACATCCCTTAAAAATAATATAACATAAATTTAGCTGTATAGCTTGTAGGAAATTAGTTTAATTTATATTTATTGTATAGGGGAAGCAACTCCATTTTAACCATTTCCAAGTGTGAATCTAAACCATCCAGGGACCCACTCAAACACACAGACAAAATTTCATCAAAATTGGTCCTGCCGTTTAGAAGCAGTTCAGTGACATACACAGATACAGAAGAATTATATATATAGATATATATTACATTTTTTTAATGACACCACAAAACGTGTTCTGGGGACCATGATCGGTGCTCATCTACCACTCCCGACCTAAGGTCTCACCATAAGAGTCACTGAAATATCTCATCTTTGCTAAGGAAATTCTATAAAAACTAGTCAGTTTTGCGAGCAATTTTAAATGACATCGCCCTCCATAAAATATATCCAATGACATATTTTATATATTGAATGATATTGGACGTTTTGATATGCGTTTTTCTTTCTCCCGAAATCCTTAATTTTTAATTAAGCAAATAAATGAGCACTGTGGCAACAAAATCATACTGATTTAAATAAAAACCCGAACCACAAAACAAAGAACAAAAACAATAACTTAACAACTAAATTGTAAGTTATGTTTAATACGTTACCCTTTTGTTCCTTGTTTTGTGGTTCGGGTTTTTATTTAAATCAGTGTTAATTTTTAATGTTGGACACTATTTTATTTACAATGTTTGGTTTGTAAGACATTAAACACAAAAACTATTTTTAATTTATGATCAAAACTTTTGGTTTGATTTAATTTCTATACTATTCTAGAGACATATGTTAAAGTGTACAGATCTTGTCGACTAATTTACATAAAAATTATAGTTTTAAAAAACTATAAGAAAACACAGTTTAATAGCAAACCGAACTAAAAATTTGAAAATAATTTAAAAAAAGCGTGGGGTGCTTTTCATTAAGTGTTACAAATATTTCATTAGTAGATATTTATAAAAGTAGAGTTATTATAAAAATATAGAACAATGCACTCCACGATTTTTTACAATTAATTTAAAATTTTTAGTTCGGTTTGCTATTAAAGCGTGTTTTTTTTTTAGTTTTTTAAAACTATAACTTATTTTCTTATTTTTTAGTTTCAAAACGGAATCAAAAGTAGCCTACATAATTGTAATCAAGAGACTCGATTTTTTGTATATCGTATGTGTGACAATAGATTTAAAATTATGTATGTAAAATTTAGGAGGATGCGGGTGTAGGGGGTGAGGGTGTATGTAAATTATTGTATTGTCATCGGTCTTTGACACGTGTGCAAATTTTCAAGTTAATCAGACATCTTTAAGTTGGTTAAAATTACTATGAAAGATTACGTTACATACAGGTCAAGTTATAAAAAAAATCACTAATCCTGAGGATCCTGGCATGGATAATGGGACAAACTATTTAAATTATTGCATTGACCGGGTCCTTAAGTGTGCAAAGTTTCAAATCAATCCGACGTTTTTAAGGGGGTGAAAATCACGTTCAAAGATTCCGTTACATAGATACGTAGATACATACTAAACTAATAAATGCGTGTTAAAAACAGTAACAACACCAAAACACATCACAGCAGTACACAATAACATTAAACAATAAACAAGGCAATATACTGGGTGATTCAGAACTATATCGCAATATCTCAGTGGCTCTATCTATATCTGAAAATAAGAAAAAAAGTTCATATAAACATAGGCCCGAAAACGACTCGTTTTCCAGATATCCGCCATTTTGGTTTTTTTACAAAATAATTCATATCTAGAGAAATGTTTGACTGATTGAGTTCATACTTGGCATGACGTTTAACCTTACAATAAACTATCTCAAGAAAAATAAGAGATTATATCCAATTATTCGTTTGAAAATGGCGGCTATTTGAAAATTTCAAAACTAAATTACTCAAAACCCGTGCATTTTAATACAATATGTCAAAACATCCTATTTGTAGCCCTTTTGATTCTCTATCGGATGGTGTAACTGTCAAAACAATTGGACGAAGAGTAATAGTTAAGTTATGTGTAATAATTGGTTTGTTCATCCCGGCATCCTATATCAACACAGTAAACACATTTATTTTTTCCCCCACCTATAATGTCTTTTGAGATAAAAACTGTAAACACAGTAAAATAAAAAAATATGGTTTTTGTTAATTTTTTAAACCCATAATACATAGGAACTAAGTGACAAAACTACAAATTTTTCACACATGAAAAATGAAGTTGATATAAAATGATATCAGCTGTTCATTCTCATTGTTACAAGTTGTTGTTTATAGAAAGCACTCTGTTTATTAGGCTATATTGGAATTTGGAGGCCAACTTTCGAATTTTTTATGGAACACCCTATATTTTATGATGATTTTGGATTTTACTGAATTCTGGATTCCGAATCAGCTGATATTTGCTTTCGATAAACAACAATGAGAATGAACAGCTGATATTGAACATCATCACAACTTATACAGTTGTCAACTTCATTATTCAAGTGTGTCAAATCTGTAGTTTTGTCACTTAATTCCACTACATTATTGTTTAAAAAAAATAACAATTGTTGATTTTACAAAGTAATTTGTTTGTCTAAGCAATGTTTTATTAGTGTTGAGATCGTTTTCATTGGTTCAAACCGTTTCTTTACAAAAATATCTTCCGCTCAGTTAGGGTGTTTTTAAAACTGTATACTTCTCTAACAGTTAAGAATGCATTGCTCTCAGCTAGCCGGCCAGCCGCTCGGGTTGACTTTTAACATAGGAACATAGTTTAAATCGGTGTTATATGATGAATAACTCCTTAAATAAAGTAAAACTTTACTATCAAATCATAGAATTACATAGTACCTCATTGCTTATAAACCTCTTAAAACATATCTATTTGTATAAATGATTTTGTTATTATTAAAAGAAAGAAGTAAGTTTTCCATAAGAGTAATTTAAAATTTTACTGATTTTTGATGAGAAATAAAAGTTCACTGTGACTATCGATGTTGTAGAAAATTATATAGCTTTAAAGTACGTTTGTTTAATAATGTTTCTGTAGAGATAAGAAAGTAGTTTTCATCTAAAATATATTTTTTTAATCGGATTTTCCAGTACCTTACATTACTAATCGTTATAACGATATTTGTTATATTCAGTAAACAGTGCTGACAATAAATTAATGAAATTTATTAAAGGTTTGCTAAGCAAATGTTATAAAGAATACATTATTCTTATCGGGTACCAACTTCAAGTTGTATACATAATTTAATATGTAATTATAACCATAACATGAAAATAATTTGTTTTGGTTATAAACTTGTATATTTTTTGTATTTAGTAAACAGTGCCGACAATAAATTAATGAAATATAATAATTTAATTTATAATTAAAAAAAGAAACGCAAGGCGACCCGCAATTTTATAAAGAATATTCACGGGTTTTTTCAGCACTCAATTTAAAAAAATGGATTTATAAAATGGTTTTAAATTAGGCAATGTCAAAGCGCTCAGCTGCCAGAAATTGCACTGTTTAGATACGGCTAAAGGGTGAAGTGCTTGTGTTGTATGCTTTCTATTTTACTAGAGCAGGTATCAAACAAAATTCAGCAGTGGGAGAGGTAATGTTACCAGTAACTCATAACGACCAGCGACTAATCTACGTGAACTATTACAAGTAGGGACGCTAAACACAGCACCATTTCGCCATAAAATGTTATTTCCCAGCCAAGTACAGAATCCTCTTAAACGGTTAGTCGTATAAAAAACACCAAGAACAAACAAATCTTAAAATAACTTGTTAAATCCGAAATTATCATAAAATATAGGGGTTTCCGTAATAAATTCGAAAGTTGACCCCCATATTGGAAAATATCGGCCATTTACAAATATTTTACTACATATTTTGTAATTTCTTGAAAAGCAAGAAAAGGTTTCCCATTTAAAGTTTGCTGTCAGATTTATAGTTTACAAGATACAATGGTGGCCCATTTAAAAAAGACACCCTGTATAGAGCTTGTTTATGTCAAATCTGGAAATTCATTAAAATGGTGGTCATAATAATTAGTTGAATATTACAAAATGGAGGCCTTTTTTGAAATAAACGTTTTTAATTGCCCCTGAAATTATTAATGTTTCACATTTTTTTCTCTGGAATTAATAGTTTACTAGTTTCCAGTATGTATGGACAGGGACGTCACCCGCCCCCAATAATCTTAAAATCCAAAAAGTTTTGAAATTTGAAATTTTTATTTTTGGTTTTGCACGCAAAACCCTAAAAAAACTCCAACTTTGGGTTTCAAAAGTTTTAGTTGTTAATCACCAACATTCACAAATAACAAACAAGTTATAATTTCCAATAAAATAAACGGTACCAGGAACTGGCACATACTTTCTCACAAATACAATAAAATTACTAAACAGATTCACTGTGACTTGTAGGGTGGGGTAGGAGAGTTTTTTTATTAAAGTTGGAGATTAACTAATAAATATTATTATTATTAGCTAGAAAGAAAACTATTCGATCGATTTCGAACAAATTTGCACCAAACACGTCAATTAGGTCTTTATAGATGCACCTAAAAAGGTTTTGAAAATTTTTGAAAAACAACCCCCTTTATGGCCAAAAAACCCCCAAAAATCAGTTATTATTATTATTATTAGCTAAACGAGAATTTTTAGAAAGATGCGGGTTTTTGTATATGGTAGGGCACATTAAAGGCTACAAATAAGCCAAATTTTATCAAAATCGTTAGAGCCGTTTTTTTTATAAAAAAATAATAACTGATTTTTTGGGGGTTTTTGGCCAAAAAGGGGGTTGTTTTTCAAAATTGTTCAAAACCCTTTTTCGTGCATCTATACAGGCGTACTGGACATGTCTGGTGCAAATTTGGTTGAAATCGATCGAA
>JAGFPH010000095.1:827390-847065 GCA_018207615.1 Philaenus spumarius
GAACGACGCCTTAGCCATTGAGCCATGCTCCTCCCCTAATTTTCAAAGTACAGGACATTTTAACCAGTCTAAAATGACACTCCTATTCGGGGAAATGGTTATGCATTCTTTAAATTTAGTACGAATACAGTGTAAAGCTGGTCGTCCACTAGGTCGGAAGAGAGGTGCAGCGCAACGCAATGGAATGAGACTGGCGAAAACTCAAATTTTTCACTTGGCTAGAAAGAGCAAATTCATTACATTTCTGACGTTCAGAGGTGTCAACTGAACCATTTCTAGGATTTATAGGCTTGGAGAGTCACATAATTATAAAGTGCATAGCCCATTTTTACTTTGGGCGAAACCAGAATAAAAATACAAATTTTATCGATCCTATAATCAGAATCAAAATTTGAGCAACCCCAGAATAATTTGTTTCGTGATTTATTAGTTTAAGGTCCTTAAAAAATTACGACTAAAGGATAGTTTTAGGCTGGGGCCTCACTGTGCGATTTTATCGGATGCGATATTCTCGTACGTGAATCGCATGAATCAACAACACATTGATGCAATAGTGACCGGCCACATTAATACGAAGAAATCGCATCCGATAGTTTTCTCCAGCATGCTGCGATAAACGCGCGCGATATTCTCGCGTGGAGGGAGAAGAACACGGGAACAAAACTTGCAGTCTTGTGGAGCCGGCCCGTGTTTTTCGGATACGAGTGCAATGCTTTGATATTTGTTCCTCGTGTTGTTGTTTTTTGTGTGTGCGCACTGTGAGTTATTTCTAAGTTTATATTTGGCAACAATGTTTATATTTGTATTGTTTGTTGCCGTTACACAAAATGTTTGGCACATACATGTTACTTGAACTTATTAAAGACAAACCCTGTTTATGAGACAAAAAACTCTCCGAGTATTCGGATAGGAACTGCCGCGAAAGAGCGAGGAGTTCAATTGGTGAAGAATTTTATGAAGATTGGGATGTAATGGATATAAAAACCACGGATGATAGAGGTAAAAATAAACAGTACCGTTTAACACTAACTTTCTGCAATGCCAAACCATTTTGGTGCAAGTATTTAAAAAAAAATCTCCAAATATAGTAGTTACATCCCAAATCATAAGTGTTCCATAGCTTTTTTGTAAAGAAAGGTTAAACGAATTCATATATGAGAATAAAAAATTGATTGATGTAAAATTTGCAAAGTTATTAGCTCAAGAAATAAAAATGTTCTGTAACGGAGGAAAAATTTCAACTTTAGGATTACATAAAAATTAGTATACATTTTTTGTTTTTTTTTCAAAATATAAAGAAGTTTTGTAATTTAGTTCTAAATAAAAGTTTATAAAAATATATATCTATTTTTTAATTCTTTTTTTAACACTAGTTTTTATGTTACTACTACAAGACTGCTAACAAAACTAGGCCTTTAGTTTGAATAGTAATGTAGGAATATAAGCGATTTCATCGCATAGTGTGGTGCTGTCAATCATGCGGGCAGGTGGAGTTGGTCTCGTTTGAATCAGTGTGTTGTCGGCCCTGCGGAATTTCCGTGCCGACATACCGCAGTATGCTTCGGTGAGTCCGCACGAGTGCGGAGCCACCGCGCTAGTGGAGCATGTCCCCTTTGAGTACTTGTGCTGTCGTCTTGCGGAAAAGTGGAGCACCGGCCTAAGACTGTAAGATTTGTGAGGGAGCGAAGCTATAATATAACAAGCGGACTATAATATAATATGTAGAGACTGCTACGCTGGGTTTGACGTTATCTGCCAGTATCTGCGTTTATAGGCCTAAGTTGTTAAGCGTGTAACCTTGGTATGCTTTTACTTTCTCACTATTCTATAGTATAGAGAAAGTATAGTGATCGCAAAAAAAAATCGATGTTGAGATTTTTGTGGAAATATCCGTTTTGGGACCCCCTGAGTCCAAAAAAGTGGTTTTTACAAAATGTCTATATGTATGTATGTCTGTATGTATTCTGTATGTATGTATGTCTGTATGTATGTCTGCATGTATACAAAGCTAGAGAGAAAACTATTCGATCGATTTCAACCAAATTTGCACCAGACATGTTAAGTAGGCCTGTATAGAAGAACGAAAAAGGGTTTTGAAATTTTTTGAAAAACAACCCCTCTTTTGGCCAAAAAACACCCAAAAAATCAGTTATTATTTTTTTATAAAAAAAATGGCTCTAACGATTTTTATAAAATTTGGCTTATTTGTAGCCTTTAATGTTCCCTACTATATGAAAAAAACCGCATCTTTCTAAAAATTCTCTTTTAGCTAATAATAATAATAATCACTGATTTTTTGGGGTTTTTTGGCCATAAAGGGGGTAGTTTTTCGAAATTTTTCAAAACCTTTTTACGTGCATCTATAAAGACCTAATTGACGAGTTTGGTTCAATTTTTTTCGAAATCGATCTAATAGTAATAATAGTAATAATAATAATAGTAATAATAATAGTAGATTATCTCTCTAGATAATAGTAATAATAATATTTATTAGTTAATCTCCAACTTTAATAAAAAATCACCTCTCCTACCCCACCCTACAAGTCACAGTGAATCTGTTTAATAATTTCAATATGTTTGTGAGAAAGTATGTACCAGTTCCTGGTATCGTTTATTATTGAGTTAATACCATGCATTTATATTTCAAATAATATTCGATTATCCTTATTAGTTGTAGGCTGACCATTATTTATTTCAAGGTTAGCTTATTTATACAGGGTGATTCAGGGTTATATTCAGAAACTTCGGGAGTTCATTCTACATATAAAACTAAAGAACAAAAGTTATAAACATAGCTCCGAAAACGCTTCGTTTTCTAGATATCCGCCATTTCTTTTGTTGTTGTTTTTTTTAAAGAAATTTCGCTCACAAAAACTTTGTTATTTTTGTTGGTTTTGTTATAATGTAATTCCTGTTATGTTTACTTTAGTATTAACCTGTAAGGAGCTTCAATGTAGTCAAACTATGCTGTTTACTCTATAGTAATACAACTCTGTGTTAAAAGTATATATTTATTAAAAGCATAAAAATGAAATTTATTCCGATATGGAGACATTTGCAGTTTGCAATTATTGTGCAAATATACGTCACAATAAAATAAAGAATTATATAACCATTATGTTTATTATACAGGGTTTTCGTAAAATAATGGCGGAGTTTTAACTGTCTGTAAAACTGTTGCAAGACAAATCTAACATTTCGTATTGGTACCCCTGCATCCGGCAGCTCAAATAGTTTGTTAAAATTCGTTAAAACAGCTGTGTTGATTGTTGTGCTAATTGGTAACCTTATTCTTTGAAATAAACTTCAGGTTGTGTTTTCTTTACAAAACATGTTTTCTGACCAAGAAAAAGCCAAGTGTGTAATGTTGTTAAGTGAACTAAAGTCAGTGATTTTAGTGCAGCGGGCATTTAGAAGAACGTTTGAATAAAGCTCCACCTCATGAAAATAACATTCGGCGTTGGAGTATGCAATTCATAAACACTGGGTCAGTTAAAAAGCAAAGTAGGCCTGGTAGACCACCTGCCTCAAACCAAACAGTTGAAAACGTAAGACTATCTTGTAGTAGAAGTCCCGAAAAATCCCTCACTCGTCGTAGTCTTGAATTAGGAATACCAGTAAGTACACTTCTCAAAGTTTCACAAAACGCTCCATCTTATGCCTACAAAATTCAACCTGTTCAAAAAATCAAGCCAACATATATGATTATAAGAGCAGGATTTACTAAGTTTATGTTAACCAATTAGCAGAAAACGATTAATTTTTGAATGATGTCATTTTTTCGGTTGAAGCCACGTTTCACACCAATAGGTGTGTAATATGCACAACGTACATATTTGGGGATCTCAATATCCTCATGAAATGTTTGAAAAGGGAGAGATTCGCCAAAAATCTACATTTCGTGTGGTCTGTCCAAAGAAGAAGTGATTGGGCCATTTTTCTTCGCTGAAAAAATTATCAACGGGAATGTATACCTAGATATGCTGGAGAACTATTGTTTTCCTCAATTCGACGAAATGAAAAATGTAAATAGTCTTTATTTTCAGCAAGATGGAGCACCTCCACATTACAAAACCATCGTTCGACATACCTTACATGTTAAGTTCCCAAACAAGTGGATTGGCAGAGGTGGCCCTATTATGATTTTTTCTTCTGGGGACTTGTCAAAAACATAGTTTATGAGCAAAACATTTGAAATTTTTCTCATCTGAGAGAAAGAATCAGATATGCAGTCTCCACTGTAACAAGGGTAATGTTGTACAACGAGTGGGCTGAAATAGATCATCGTCTGGATGTCTGTAGAGCAATAAATGGTAGCCACATTGAAGTGTATTAGTTATGTACAAAAATCTTTTTAATGTCAGGAGTTCAAAATAATAAATAGTTTTGTGTAACTTTCTCATTTTCTTTTTATTTAATAATTAAATCCCACCATTATTTTATGAAACCCCTGTATTTATATCCATTCATAACTGTGTTAGTTTTTGTTCCCTTTGTTTATATTACTTTAAAACATATTATTTGTATAAGTACTTTTAAAGTTTGTTATACAAAAAGAAGTTATTATCTGGATATCTTAAAATAGTCATTAATACTCCAGCGCCCTCTCTAGGTAATTTTCCACCGCCCCTTACTGGGGTCCAGCACTGCCCTGGATGTAAATAAGTTTTTAGTTATCATCGTCTACAAGTTATGATTATGGTTGTAATTTCACCAATTAACATATAAGAAACCCTCCTTCGACGGGCAGTTTTTATAATAACAAATACATACATTTTCTGAAATACTTTACTTAGCTTGTAACTTACTCTCAAGAGTGTTTCCACCTCCAGCCCAGTTAGCAACGCGCGCGCACGCTCACTAACTACGACGCATTACTCTATTCGCTTCGCTCTGTCGGTCATTGTGTGAACTGTTACGAATTAACGCGGAGTGACTTCCTTAATCTTCCTTGCTGAATGGATAGCAACGACAAAGCAGATGTAAACAAAGGCGTCGATTGGTCTCCTGAAGCGTTAGTGACGTCACACACACGTGTTGTGACCCTCTCGGTTTACTTTTGTTTGGGTTAAATCTCTAGACGGTAAGATGATGATGGACGGAATAAAACATTAGTCAATATCTCTCTCAAGGGGTAAACTACACATCACATAGGCATCAACAAGTAAAACTCTTTTAAAATAGCTCTTAAAATTTAACTGCTTGATGTAGACGTGTCAGATAGAAATAAAGGTTTTAATGTAAAAATTTGGAGAATAATTTTTGCTTCAGTTTGAAACAATTTTGTCTACACTAATATTATAAAGAGGTAAAATTAGTTTTTTTTTGTATTTGTATATCTCTGGAACTACTGAACCTATTGAAAAAATAGTTTTACTAATGAAAAGCTACACTATCAATGTGTAACACAAGCTATAATTAATTTTGATAAAAACATTTTTTATTTTAATATTTGTAAATTAGTCGGAAAAAAATCTTAGTTTAAGCCTAGACTGATGAACCAACACATATTCCTTGAATGTATTTACAATCGTTACCATAACAACCAACCGAATAAAATAACAGATAAAACATCTGTTTGCTCTAACAATTCCATTAACAGCTGATTTCAAAATTTAAAGCAATTATTTGTATTTCTAACTTTTAGTACAGGTGTTTATTAAAGTGTAGACCTGAGCCTTGCTGGTTCTTTTGTTTCTAGGGTTCCAGGGCCGAGGGCCAGTTGCCTAAAAACTTTGACGAGGGTAATTTGAAAGCCAGAGGCTTGGCGGAGCGAGGGCCAGCCGGCTAGGGATCAGTGACCTGTTCTACTGTGCGGTGGGTGTGGGGGTGGAATGGTTTTAATTATCGTTTATGTATTCCGATAACAGTATGATTATAATATTTATATAATTATAATATTTCGTCGTATTATCACTTTATATAATTAGAATTAAAAAAAAACTAGAGGACTTACCTAAACTGTTTAGTCACAGTATTTTGCCGATAACAGTATGATTATAATATTTGTATAATTATTAACCTTAAAAACTCTTCTATAGAAAATAGTTTAGAGTCGTACTCTATGCATTTAATCTTACCCCTCCCCTGAATCACTTCCGCTCTGGGGAGTCGACTGGCCCTCGGCCCTACCTGGCTGTTTTGACAGTTTATGACCCCCACGGCAAAAGATCGGCTGGCCCTCGCTCCGTTTTCCGGTTCTTTTAACCTTTACTATAACTGTGCTGTTATAAAAATATACGAAATAATTTGATTTGAACATTTAACATTATTTACCATCTTAGCTTTGGGGTTATTATTATTATTATTATTACCTACACCTTTATCATAAAGAAAACATAACATGATTATGTGTATAGAAGGTTCTAACGGGGTTGGTGTGCGGAGCACGCAGGGGTTTCTCCCAGTATGATATAAACTCACTATAAGTTTCCTGTCGAATTTAATAGGACTTTAAAATAATTTTAAAACTCTTAATTAAAAAACGGGTTTCTTTTAATATTATAGCATCGTAGGTTAAATGAAAGAACTATTTAAATGGAAGAATTACAAAAGAAAGGGAAGAAAGGTTGCCACCGACGCTCCTGATATGTTCCCGATCGGTAATTGACACAGTCATTGTTTCTTATGACGACAGAGCTTGTCTAAAGAGAATAGTTGAATAATGTAAACCTTACTAACCCTAACCTCAAATAATGAGGAGACAAGTGTTCATAGTAGGCCTAAAAGTAGTTTAGAAACAAAACAAATATAAAATAAACTGAAATGGTTGGGTCAAAGTCAGATTATTTGAAGAAAGGGAATATTACTGAAAATTTAGAAATATTACAAATTGCACAATCAAATTTTTGAATTTTGGGATAATCAGAAACTGTACCTTTCTTTACTCTAGCGATTTCCGCTGATTTTGATGATGTTTTTGGAACGAAGATGCTTTAAGCTCCTTGCGGTAGGAGTTGATAAATAAAAAATGAGCGTAACGAAAGACCGTTATCGAATTGGTTGCTATGGTAATGAATGTAAATACATTCAAGAAACATGTGATTTTTTCAACAATCAAATTTTAGTTAGGAAACGTTCGGTTCCGTCAGGCGTGGTTCGGATATTACCGTCAAGCGCTGGTATTAACTATTAAAAGTGTTAAATCATCTGACTATTGCAATTTTGTAATGTAGATTTACGAAATGGAAAGTATGTGTAATAAAACGTTAGAAAAGTAAGTTAATATGATATTAAATTTTGATATAAGTATTACTGTTTCCAAACGTTTAATGTTATTATAATAAAGGTGTAGAATTAATTATAACCTCAAAGCTAAGACGGTAAACACAGTTAAAAATGTTGGTTCATCAGTCTAGGAATAACCTAAATTTATTGTGAGTATGTTTAATTTACTTTACCTGCCTTAACAGCAGCATACACACACAATTTATGTTTTGTGCACATTATGGCACAGTACGTTTCTGTATGTTAAAAAAAACAATAAGTACCTGTATAAAAACAAACTAATAATAAACGGCAATTGAAAGAATAAACTTATATCATTTGAAATTACAGAGAGAGGAAGAGGGAGAAAGAGAAAGCGCATTGAGTGGACATAACGTTTTTTCACCAAGTCACGAAAATTTATAAATATCCATAATCAAAATATCCATATTAAATTACATTAGGATTTGAAGAAAATGCGTGATGCTCTTCGTTCCCACGACCGCACACACTTTTATTGTGCAATAATTGAATTAGTAAGTAAATATGGAGAAATATTTACAAAGAGGTGTTAAATCGTAAAACAAAGATTTACAAAAGATCTGTAAACTATTGAGAACCTTTTCTGATAGAAATGGCACTCTACGGGCAAGTGCTTTGACATTGCGGAATAGATCAAACGTTTTTGTACCTAAACCAAATTTCACTATTTATATGAAATAATCTTATGGATATCTAGCAGCTAAATTTAATACAAAATCAGTTATTATTTCTTTTTTTATAAAAAAAAGGCTCTAACGATGTTGATAAAATTTGGCTTATTGTAGCCCTTAATGTGCCCTACCATATGCAAAAAATCGCATCTTTCTAAAAATTCTCGTTTAGCTAATAATAATAACTGATTTTTTTAGGTTTTTTGGCCAAAAAGGGGGTTGTTTTTCAATTTTTTTCAAACATTTTTTTCATGCATCTATACAGGCTTAATGACATGTTGGGCGCAAATTTGTTCGAAATCGATCGAATAATTTTTTTCTCTAGCTAATAATAATAACATTTTTTAGTTACTCCCTTGCTTTAATGTATCCTCTCTCCTACTTAATACAATTATGAAGTCACAGTGAATCTGTTTAATAATTTAAATATGTTTGTGAGAAAGTATGTGTCAGTTTCTGGTACCGTTTATTTTATATAATAACGCATTAGAAATACATAAAATTAAAATTACACACACAAAATAATTTTAGGTTAGGCCTAGACTGATGAACCAACACTTTTTTCTTTAATGTATTTACATCATTACCATAGCAACCAATGAAATAAAATAACAGATAAAATAGTTGATACGAATGTATAATCTTTAAAAAAATTAGGTTAGGCCTAGACTGATGAACCAAAACATGTTTCTTGAATGTATTTACATTCATTACCAGGGCAACCAATTGAATAAAATAACAGATAAACAGTTGATTCAGATGTCCAGCTTTAATAACACAAAATAATCTCCATAATATATTTTATATTCATCAGAATATCGCCATATAAGTTTACACTTCTCCAGTGATGTTTTAAGCACGCAATTTTTTTTACAGATTGTCTTAATAATAAATCAAATAAGAATAAAATCCAGACTTTCTCAATTAATAATATTTTTTGTAAAGTTAATGCTAGTTTACAATTTTATGAAGTAAAAACAAAAAGTTGAAAAATCCTTACAAAATACAGTTTGTAAACTATCGAAATGTTGTGTCATATTTTTATTCCTGAAGAGGGTGGATTTTTTTGCAAAAATATTTTTTGTAGATAAGTATATAAAAACGTAACGTGTACAGTTTTCTTAAATAATAAAACATTGTATTTTACTGATTATATTTTTCCTTTAAAAAAGGCGTACTGTGTAAATATCCAACATCCATTTTTGATTTAACATATTCAATAACTGTAGCAATTAAAGATTAACATTTATCTATAAAACCAAGGTTACCACCTTACCAACAAGAAATGTTCCATGATGAAGTTCCATCGCACAATGTAGGTCACAGAAACCAGTATATCATGCGTAAACGTCATACGGTCGAACTTTGGTCAGCCTGCGGGGGAAAATTTAATTTATAATCAAAGAACTACATTTTTATACGAAACAAAACTGTTATTTTAATAACCACATATTTTTAAAAAAACAAAAAACAAATGCACTTCCCTAGAAGTGGCCAATGCAATGTCACCAGAATGGCAAACCATAAATGTTCACTAACAGAAGCAAAAAAATTCATAAAATTTATGCCTACATAAAAAATTGTACAAAAATTTTGTAACTCTTTAAAATAGAAAAAATTTTGTAATTTATTTCTAAATATAAGTGTATAAAAATATACATAAAATTAAAAAAAAAAACTTTTTACAAAAAGCTCATGTATCAAGTGTTTATATAACCAAGGCTCTACTAAAGAAAAAGGAACAAACGAAACAAAATATGGGTTCGACCATAGAAAAATATTAGGTTTAAGTACAAATTGCAAAACATTTGAATTTTGCTAACGATTTTTGGAGGCATTAATGTGTTCCACAAACGCCCTTCTTTCTCGTATTGTGACATTAAATTAAATTTCTTCACAGCTTCTACACTCCTTATCAATTTCGCAATATAAGAGAGAAACTAAAGGAATATATGAAAAATGCATACTATATTAATATTTTAGTACTTTATTCTTTTTCTTTTTGAAAATCTACATCATGTCAAATCGTACTATCATCAAATTTATTTAATGAAAAATATTTCATAAAAACAAATTTTACGTTTATTAGCGTATTTCCACAGGAAAGATGAGCTATTGCAGTGACTCTAAGGTCGGGAATGGTCAATGAGCCCCAATCATGGTCCCAGAAAACGTGTCATTAAGCGTGTTTAAGAGTGTCATTAAAAATTATATGTATATGTGTTCACATTTTAACGGCCGCATTTTAAGTCTGATTTGGTGCACACGTTGGTTTTCAAAGTCGCTCGGACAAGTCGCCAACAAAATCCAACAACCGGAATCACGTATTTGGACCTGAAATTTATTGAGATTTTTCGTACAAGTGCGAAACTTTTTTATCTAAAAAAAATATAATACATTATTTTGCACATTTATTTTGTATACTACCTTATAGCTTGGTTCCAGATGTAACCACTGCGAACGAAACGAAACAGTCCATAATGCCAGGCGCAACGTCGTGGAGTAAACTCGCAAAGCCTGGGCTGGAGGCTTAGTGGCAAACAAATTCTACTAATACATTTCATACCGCAGAGCCTTCGTGAATAGACCAATTTCCCAAATAATTATTGGTTCAAAACCTGAAACATATAGGCCTAAACTCAATTTTAGAAATTCGCTCAATCATGTCAGTGGCTCATAACATACAACCTACTTATTCCTAATATTAATAAATTTGAATAACCTGCTTTGATGTTATGATAACAATACCATTTTCCAGAACTTTGACTGTCCATTAGGGACTTTGAAACGAAGCAAGATACTAAGCTCTAGTTTGCGCCATTCTGTTTCTCTTTTAATAAGCTTTTCAATGGTGTATTACATTACCTTACCTTTATATTTGAAATTCTTAACTAAGCCCCCCAAAATCAAAGAGGTTCAGATATGTCAAAAAATTTGCCCTGTTATGTAACACAAGATATATACAAAGCTTTGTTAACTTATTTTCAATAGCAAAAATAATAAAGGATCTTTATGAAAACTCTGTATAGGGGATAGGGGAAGTGACCCATTTTTACCGCAAGTTACTTAGACGCAGGTTACAAATGCGTTTGGTATATTTTTTCATGGTACCATTTAAGAAATAAGTGTAATATATTTTAACATTCGAGCTTAAAGTCAAGTAAAAAATAATATTTATTGGTGTATGGGTATTTTTTTAAATTCACACCCCTTACACCCAAGTAATTGAAATGCTACAGCATTACTGTTCCTATTTACCACTTATGAAACAAAGGTGTCAATCAACAGCTATTTCGCTTCATGAGAAGTGTAGCAATTTATTTATTTTTATTGTAAAGGGGCTGTACCCCCAGTTCGCCTATTAGACGTATTGATTTAAGAAGCGTGTGTTATTATTTTTTTAAATATTCAACTCTTACAATTAATAAGTGCCAAATTTCAGCTTTCTGAATTTGTGGGAAGTTGCATAATCTATATTGTGTTGTTTTAAGGGGCTGGTTACCATTTTCACCCCTTAGCAGCCAGTAACAAAATGCAAATCTTGTTTATTTTCTATGTATCTTGTAAGAAATAAATGTACACATTTTCAGCTCTCTAGCGTGCATATTAGTATAACAATACATTTTTATTGCTTTAGGGGTAGTTATCATAATTCCAACTTTCGCAGCACGTGACAAAATGCAATACGGTTTAAATATTGCTATGTCTCTCTACCTTTTAAAAAAGTATTACAATTAATTTGAATTGTTTTAGGGGTTGTGATAACATTTTTACTCTTTAGCATCGCGCTAAAAAATGTATATCTGGTTTAGATTTTCTATGTTGACTATTCTAAAAGAAATAACTGTACAAAATTCACTGCTCTCTAGTTTTTTGGAAAGTACAACAATAAATATTTACTGTTTTAGGGGTTGTTATCACATTGCACCCCTTAGCAACATGTGTCAAAATGCAAATATAGTTTACTTTTTCCATGTATCTTGTAAGAAATAAATGTAAACATTTCCAGCTCTCTAGCTTTAAGAAAAGTATAATAATTTATTGTTATTGTTTTAGGGGTTGTGATAACATTTTCACCCCTTATTATCACACTACAAAATGCAATTCTGAATTATATTTTCTATCTTGAAAGAAAGGAATGTACAAAATTTCAGCTCTAGCATTAAGGAAAGTATAACAATTAATTTGTATTGCTTTAGGGGTTGTTTAAACATTTAAATCCCTTAGCATCACTCTACAAAATGAAAATCTGTTTTCTTTTATTTTTATGTGTTGCAAGGTCCCAAAAGAACCCTGCTGGCGCCGACCAAATTGATCTTTTGCCCCCTTAATTTTCCTAAGTTATTCCCACCCAGTGATACCTGTCTTCCTCATAAAGGCACAGATGCTACCTACTGGATTTCCTAAGATGGTTTCCCTTTCCTGCCCTGGGTGGAACCTAGGGTAAAAGTTCTGGCTCTACCTAGAGCCTCACATTTCAGAAGGATGTGTTCCGCCGATTCTTCAGCCAATCCGCATTTCCTACATATACTCTCCTCGGCAATCCCAATTCTATATAGGTGTTTCCTGAGGTGACAGTGACTCGTTAATAGGCCAACCACCCATCTCATGTTATCCCTTCCTAGTGAGATAAGCTCTTCAGCATGTTTCCTGCCTGGCTTGAACAACTTCCTGGCAAGTCTACTCATTCCTGAGGGATCTCCAGGCTTTATCTTTGCCCTCCTGCATCCACAATTTCAACCTATGCTCTGGCATGCCCATAGGAAATCCCAAACACCGGCTCAGGGCACACAAGAGGAGACTCAGACCCTTTCCTGGCTAGCTCATCTGCTCTCTCATTACCATCAATACCTGAATGCCCAGGGACCCAGCACACAGAAACCTCATTCTCCTAGCTAAGCTTCATCAATGCCGAGAGGCAGTGCCACAACACTTTAGATTTTTTACTCTATATGAATTTAGCGCTTTAATCACTGCTTGGCTATCAGAGAAAATCAGATGTTCTTACCTTTGTATTCTAATATGCTCTTCTATGCACTCTCCGAGATCGCACAAACTTCTGCCTGAAAAACAGTAGCGTGTTTGCCTAGATACAAGACAGTGGAGCCCTCAGGTAAACCCCCATTGACTCCACCCCCTGCTCCCGCCTACGTCTTCGAGCCATCTGTAACCAGCCTATATCCTGCTCGTCGTATAAACTCCTTCCAGACTCCCATACTTCCCTAGAGAAAATTTTTGTCTTGAAGGGTTTCTCAATAGAGAGTTTTGGAATCATGTGGTCTGACGGCATGTTTAAAACTTCCTTAGAGACCACCTGATTTATTTTGCAGTGACCTATCGCAGGCCATCTTGTTCTCCAGAAGCCTACCTGCTGCAGTCTGTACGCCCCCATCCTGGCCTGTCCCTGTATAAACACTCGAAGAGGAGGGAGATCCAGGAGGGCATTCACAGCGTCCGTCGGAGTCGACCCCATAACACCTGTGACAGCCAGGCAAGCCGTCCTTTGGACGCTATCCAGCCTCCCACAGACAACACCCTGAACTGTTTTAGATCACCATACTACCACCGCATAGGCGACTGGTGGTCTAATGATCATGGTGTAAATCCACATAACCATCTTTGGTTTTAGCCCCCTTGTTTTACCTACAGCCCTCTTACATGTAAACATAAGATTCTTCGCCCTAGTTATCAACCTCTCCATCTACGGATTCCAGATAAGTCTTCTATCTAGGAAGATGCCCAAGTACTTCACCTGATCTCCAAATGATACCTACTGCCCAAAGAGCTTAGGCAGCTGAATAACCTCCAATTTCGGTTTTCTTGTAAATGGAATAAGAGAAATTTTTCCAGCATTTACAGCTAGCTGTTCCTTTTGACACCATCTTTCAGTCTTCAGATCTCTGCCTCTTACCACAATGACGACGTCATCGGCATAACCCTGAGTGTAAAATCCTTGTGTATTCAGCCATCGCAGAAGCTTGTTCACTACAAGTTTCCATAGCAGGGGGGGAGGGAGAACACCTCCCTGAGCACATCCTCTTCTAGCCCTGACCATGATAGATTCATCATTCAGGGAAGCCTGAATTTTTCTGCTGCTTGACATGGCATTAACCCATCATACAACATCATACAAATTTATTAATATAAATCATTTTATATGACACTCCTAAACGTGTTCTGGGGACAATGATTGGTGCTCATTTGCCATTTACCATTCCCGACCTAAGGTTCATAAGAGTCACTACAATAGCATTTTATAAGTTGTGTTAAAATAGTTTACTTGGAAAAACCTCAGAAAAGGACATTGTGCTTCCTCATTGTGTAAGTTGTGTTAAAATAGTTTACTTGGTAATATCTCTGAAATGGACATTGTGCTTCCTCATTTTGTAAGTTGTGTTAAAATAGTTTACTTGGTAATACCTCTAAAATGGACATTGAGCTTCCTCATTTTGTAGGTAGTGTTAAAATAATCAAATTTCAGATTAAACCAATAAGACCAACTATTTATATTTATTACATTTTTCACTTCTGTCGGCAGTCCCGCGACTGCTTTCTTAAATTTTTCAACTGTGTTATACTCACGGACAAATGTACTTAATTATATAACAGAACCCTGCACGCTTCCTTTATGTAGCCAATGCTTACACGGATTAGTAGACTTTCCTTTCGTAAATCCTGTCGTTTCAAATAAACTAGATTAATCCACTATTAATATTGAATATGAACTCGGTATAACTATTACATGTGCAACGTTAACAGCGTGTCTAATCCGACAGGTTCCTTCTTGTAACATCGAATCAAAACGGGTTTTAAAGATTACGTTGAAATCTTGTGTTACCAGTTTAGTTGCAAATAGAAATAGCGATGGGTTATCAAGCGAAAATTGGACGAACTGAAATCTTTATTTAAAGTTAAGTTCGACTGGCGATCGTTTACAGTTTCAGAACACAATTTTAAATTGAAACGAAGTTCCTTTACGCGGATTGAGGTAGAAGTTGACAAATAGAAAATGTAACGCGTAACGAAAAATGAATTGGTTGCTACGGCAATGACAAATAGAAAATACGAGTGACAAAACAGCGTTATCAAATTTGTTGTTATGGCAATTAATGTAAATACATTCAAGAAACTTGTGTTTTGATTCATCAATTTAAAGATACGATCGGTTCCGTCCGGCGTAGTTCGGATATTATCGTCAAGCGCTGGAATTAACTAGAAATGGAACTCATGTGTAATACAAACTTAGAAAAGAAAGTTAATATAATTATATATTTTGATACAAGTATTAGTCTACTTTTTCCATACGTTTAATGTTATTATAAATATACGGTGCCAGGAACTGGCACATACTTTCTCACAAACATATTTAAATTATTAAACAGATTCACTTCATAATTGTAGGTGGGGTAGGAGAGGAGATTTATTAAAATAGATGAACTAATAAATATTATTATTATTATTATTATCTAGAGAGAAAGCTATTCGATCGATTTCGAACAAATTTGCACCAAACACGTCAATTAGGCCTGTATAGATGCACGAAAAAATGTTTTAGAAAATTATGGCCAAAAACCCCAAAAATCACTTATTATTATTAGCTAAACGAGAGTTTTTAGAAAACTTCGGTTTTTTGCATATGGTAGAATACATTAAAGGCTACAAATAAGCCAAATTTTATCAAAATCGTTAGAGTTGTTTTTTTTATAAAAAAAATAATAACTGATTTTTTGGGGTTTTTTGCCAAAAAGGTTTTTTTTTTATTTTTCAAAACCGTTTTTCGTGCATCTATACAGGCCTACTTGACATGTCTGGTGCAAATTTGTTTGAAATCGATCGAATAGTTTTCGCTCTAGCTTTGTATACATACAGACAGACATTTTGTAAAAACCACTTTTTTTAACTCAGGGGGTCCCAAAACGGATATTTCCACAAAAATTTCAACATCGATTTTTTTGCGATCACTATACTTTTTCTATACTATAGTCCAGGCGATGATAACCACCCAGGTTTTTCGCCTTTAAACCCCCAAAAAAATCTATACTATAGTATAGTGAGAAAGTAAAACGGTGTATAATTAATTAGACATCAAAGCTAAGATGGTAAACACAGTTAAATGCCCATTCATTGTAAATACATTCAATACAAATAAAATGTTGGTTCACCAGTCTAGGCCTAACCTAAAATTATTGTGTGTATATTTAATTTATTTTACCTGCCTTAATGGCAACATACATACAGTAATTTTGGGTTAGGCCAAGAAAGTAATTTTAAGTCTAGGCCTAACCTAAAATTATTGTATGTATGTTGCCGTTAAGACCGGTAAAATAAATTAAACATAAACACAATAATTTTAGGTTAGGCCTAGACAGATGAACCAACATTTTATGTTTATTGAATGTATTTGCAACTAATGGAATTTAATTGTGTCTACCATCTTAGCTTTGATGTTGTAATTAATTATACACCTTTTTTTATAGTAACATTAAACGTACGGAAACAGTAAATACTTGTACAAAAACACAAACTAACAATAAACGGCATTTGAAAGATTAAAATTTTATAACATTAATATATGTATCTTATTATAGTAACAGTAACCATAAGCCAATAACTACCATGATACAATATGATGATAAAACTGCAAACACAAAATTATATATAATTTATAATTCACTATTTTTTAAATGAATTATATTCTTCCAAAAATATTAAATGAAACTCTGTGATTTTATTCCTTACTTTGCATTATTTACATTGCAAAAATGATAGAAAATAAAAATATACGAATTACAGAGAGGAAGCGAGAGAAAGAGAAAGTCTTATAGAGGGGACATAACGCTTTTTCATCAAGGTACGAAAATGTATAAATATCTACAATCAAAATATCCATATTAAATTACATTAGGGTTTGAAGAAAATGCGTGATGAACTTCGTTACTGACGAGGGTCCCAAGACCGCACACATTTTTATTGTGCAGTAATTGAATTTGTAAGTTGACACATATTTACAAAGAGATAATAAAATCGTAAAACAAAGCTTTACAAAAATTCTGTAATCTATTGCGAACCTTTTCTGATAGAAATGCGGAATAAATCAAAGGTTTGTTCACCTAAATAAAATTTTACTATTTATATGAAATCTTATCCATGTCTAGCAGCTAAATTTAATAATTGTATGCCAGAAAATATTTAAACATGTTCAAACACACAAATTCTCCAATTTGTTGCTTCTCATTTTGCACAAGCATGAAGATGTACATTGTTATTACTTTCTCACTATACTATAGTATAGAGAAAGTATAGTGATCACAAAAAAATCGATGTTGAGATTTTTGTGGAAATATCCGTTTTGGGATCCCCTGAGTCCAAAAAAGTGGTTTTTACAAAATGTCTGTCTGTATGTCTGTATGTATGTCTGTATGTATGTATGTCTGTATGTATACAAAGCTAGAGAGAAAACTATTGGATCGATTTCAACCAAATTTGCGCAAGACATGACCAGTACGCCTGTATAGATGCACGAAAAAGGGTTTTGAACAATTTTGAAAAACAACCCCCTTTTTGGCCAAAAAACCCCCAAAAAATCAGTATTTTTTTAAATAAAAAAACGGCTCTAACGATTTTGATAAAATTTGGTTTATTTGTAGCTTTTAATGTGCCCTACCATACACAAAAACCCGCATCTTTCTAAAAATTCTCGTTTAGCTAATAATAACTGATTTTTGGGGTTTTTTTGGCCTTAAAGGGGGTTGTTTTTCAAAATTTTTCAAAACCTTTTTACGTGCTTCTATAAAGACCTAATTTACGTGTTTGATGCAAATTTGTTCGAAATCGATCGAATAGTTTTCTCTCTAGCTAATAATAATAATATTTATTAGTTAATCGCCTACTTTAATAAAAGTATACAAAGCTAGAGAGAAAACTATTCGATTGATTTCAACCAAATTTGCACCAGACATGTCCAGTACGCCTGTATAGATGCACGAAAAAAGGTTTTGAAATTTTTTGAAAAACAACCCCCTTTTTGGCCAAAAACCCCCCAAAAATCAGTTATTATTTTTTTATAAAAAAACGGCTCTAACGATTTTGATCAAATTTGGCTTATTTGTAGCCTTTAATGTGCCCTACCATAAACAAAAACCAGCATCTTTCTAAAAATTCTCGTTTAGCTAATAATAATAATAATAACTGATTTTTTAGGGTTTTTTGGCCATAAAGGTGGTTGTTTTAAAAAAAATTCAAAACCTTTTTACATGCATCTATAAAGACCTAATTGACGTGTTTGGTGCAAATTTTTTCGAAATCGATCGAATAGTTTTCTCTCTAGATAATAATAATATTTATTAGTTAATCTCCAACTGTAATAAAAAAAAACTCTTACTCCACCCTACAAGTCACAGTGAATCTGTTTAGTAATTTAAATGTATTTGTGAGAAAGTATGTGCCAGTTCCTGGTACCGTTTATTTTAATGTAGGCTAATGTCTGGACTGTTATTTTTGAGTCTTTATTTTAACATGCACGTTTATTATCAAAAGTACCTGGGCGACCGAGCATCGCTCAGTATTTTTAACATCTGGATTGTATCTATTCGAATACTTAGTGACTTTAAAGGTGGTATAAAAAGAAGTTGAATCTATTCGCCATCTAAGTGACTTGAAAGGTGGTATAAAAAGAAGTTCAGAGTTAAATTTTATGCACACTTTTCGGAGTTTATGCACATTTTTGCAGACATAGGACTTAGCGCATTCGATTCCTGTTTTGATCGCTTTATTTACTATTTCGTTGTTATTTTGTAATCAACATGGCAACCCTAAGACCCTTTGTTAAAATTTTTAAACTTTTAAATTAGATTTTCTCAAAAAATTGCGTTTTTAAACGAAAAACAACTATATGTATGTACTTAAAAATCAAAACTATCCCTACATACAAAATTGCTTTGCATTCGTTAGAGCAGTTTTCGAGATCCGCAACAGATACAAAGATAGATACAAGAATTGCTCATTTAAAGTAATCCCCAGCGTTGTGAACGTTTTGATGTTTTATTTTTGCAAGTATGTATGCTAAGTCTGAGTGCCTGTATATTGGTGTATATCTACAATGATAATAAGATATCGTGAAATTGTTTCAGCTGATTTGTTTTGTTAATGATATTAACCTTATTAGCTGATATTAACACCGGCAGCTGAATTATGGTACCTAAATAATTAACATAGCCATTTATTTTGTTGTTGTATTGTGTAGCCTGTTTATTATTATTACTTTCTTATTATTAGCATGCCTTACCACCGTTAAAAATTTAATTAATTTTTGTTTATCTTTTGTATTTCTTGGAATTTTTAGCCTATTACATTTCTTTTTTTAAATCACTATAGTTATGAGATTTTTTTATGAACAGATTTACATACAATAAACGGTACCAGAAACTGGCACGTACTTTCTCACAAACATATTTAAATTATTAACACGTTCACTGCTAAGGACGCACATGTAAGCTTGACACTGAACACTATGAGAAGCGGCCGACGCCCATCAAAAGCATACTTTGCAGGCCAACCCCCTTCCCCCCCCCCTCATATTGGGAGTATTTTCAATACACAGTGCATTGCGTGCTTCACATGCCTAACCAGCATATTGGGAGTGTTTTCATCAATACACATTGCTTTACGTGCTCCGCACGAAACCCCCGTATGTAACCCCAATGTGACTTTATAACTGTATTAAATTAGGAGAGGGGATAGTACATTAAAGTAGGAAG
>JAGFPH010000095.1:850295-932956 GCA_018207615.1 Philaenus spumarius
AAATTGGATAAATGAATATATTGATGAGTAGGGGCTATGCAGGTTCGCTTCGCTCGCTAACCCTTGCGGTGACATATGGTGATGCTAATAAAACCACAAAATCCTTAATTTTGTTCAAAATTTTAATGACAGCTTCGTCAAAATTGGTCCAGCCATTCCGGTGAATAGCCCGGACAAACAGTCAGACAGACAATGTGTGAATAACCATACAAACTTTGAAAAAGCTTACATTTTGATATAAAGACAGACACTTCAGTTTTATTTATATGTATACATAAAAATGTCGTTTGTATATATTTATTTTATAACCTCAAAGCTAATCTTATAAGGTATTATAGGTTACAACATTAGTTTTATAACTCATATTAAAAAAAACCTTCACACAAGACATTGTATTATTAAATATAGTTATTAATTAATATAGTTACCTATATTTATCCGTCTTGTAACTTTGTTATCTCTTCCTTTAACACGCGTTTCGGGTCCGTGGTCCCATCATCAGTTATATTAAAAATTATCTCCGTAGGAGGTCGTCAAATATTTACATCAAACACAAACATAGGCCTACATAATTATATGTGACGACCTCCTATGGAGTGAATGTTTAGTATAACTGATGATGGGACTACGGACCCGAAACGCGTATTAAAGGAAGAGATAACAAAGTTACAAGACGGATATATATAGGTAACTATATTAATTAATAACTATATTTAACTATAGAAGTGACTTGGATACCACAAAATGGAATTTAAAAAATTGTATTATTGGTTGAATTTTTAAGTTTTTAGTATTACAGATGATGAGTGAAATCAGCTGTTATATTTTTACTTTCGCACGTACACTCGCGTGTATAAGAGTGGATAATTAACAACACATACATTTTAAGTTATTTGTCTATTTTTTGACAATAGCGGGGAACATAAGCTTTAAATTGATGCTTGGATAATGAATTTTGATGAAGAATTAAGGAAGACAGAAACACCTTTGAGAAATAATATATAAGGCTACGCGATGCGTTTTTTCTTTGTTATTTTGACCCACGATTCTGCATTTTCGCATATTGACTGACGATAACTTAAAAACTGATGTAGATATTCAAAAACTGATTTGGCCGTCGAGTTTTACATTAAAATCATATATCAATCACCTTCCCATTTAAAGCTCTGGTCCCTAAATTCAAAACGGTGAAGTTAGCTACCAATTTCAATGTTAAAATAACCTAACCATACCCTACCTACACTTTTAAGTATATTTTTGTGTTATTTTCGTCAAAAAACAAAGCTGTATTTTTTAGTAAAGTAGATTGTGGCCTTTGTGGGTGTTGATTGCTAAGGTTTTTTGCAATATATCTTTTTGCAACTGAGTAAAAAATTAATAAAATTTACTATTTTTTACTTCGGTTTTTGAACGGTTTTTGAAATCAGTATTCATCAGTAAACGGTATTCAGCAATCAACATCCGCAAATGACAGTACTTCGAAATAAAACCAAATTTTTAAATTTATTCTACGAATTATCGAGAAAAATTTAGAGAATTAACGCTTTCTGATTGGGAAAAATAGGAGTGTAAGGTATAAACAATATGTTATTGTTACTTAAACGAGCGAACCGGCAAGAATCTATTGTTTTTTCCTAATTCTTAGTTTGAAATTATTAAGAGAACATTATGACTCTTGATGAGTTGTGAAGATCGCTAAATGTTATTGTGGTTTATTAAACCGCTCGTACAGCAAGTACTAAACTGTTTTAAATGAGATTACGTAAACCGAGAACATTAAAAGTTCGGTCAGTGGAATTCGAGTTGCCAGAGCCACCTACTGGCAACTATTTGAAACTGCATTTCTACCCCGCAAGTATTTCCTTTATCTTAAAACCGTCTCAATTGCTACTTTGGTTCAAATGTCACCATAAATCGACGGGTGGGTCTTTTGTTTCTCGAGACTTTCACGGTCCACTTTCCAACTTCAAATTGTTTTATTTGCTTTATAATTTGTATTTATTCTCTTTAAGACCGCAGAAAAGTAAGTACACTCTATACAGGCAGACTCAGGTTTATGATGTTAATAGTTTTGGTTTAACTAAAGTAAGCCCTACAGTGCAGTATCATAAATGTTGATTGTTTAGTTCTGATTAAAGAAATATACGCGGGTTAGAATGCTTCACTAACAAGAGATGCTTTATTAACTGTATAAACGAAATACAGGGTGTCTCACAACCATTCGACCAAAAGTTACCATGTTACTCAGCAGGTCAAAACTAGCAAATAATAAAATATAACATATGTCCTATCTTGCTTAGTTTACAAGTTGTCTGTCTGTATGGGCTTGTTCCGGGGCAAATTAGTTTATCAAGAATGGTTTCATCTTTTGTTTCATTTGTCGCTTCTGTTTATCCAGTTCGATCACCTTAATTTACAAAGACATACAGTGTCCCACAAAGAGGTTAAAAGTTTGATTTTGCATAGCTTGCCCATTTTTAATGCATCGATCTTTTTGAAACTTTACCCCACAATAGAGGCTTTAAAAATGTTCTGTGAAAATTTTAGCAGTACAACACTTGCAGAAACAAAATAGAGGAATAATGAAAAATTTATTTATTTTCTCCCTCCAAAAATAACTTTCTTGAGTTGGTACCAGATTGTTTCCTGCATTGCAGTTCTAACGCTCATTGTTGAACAGCTGTTGACAGAACAATATTGCTTCAGCCATAAACACATAACCTAACTTTCTCTAGTGCAGTTTTTAATGGATTTGAGGTTCGCAAAATGGCATTTACTGCTGAATAAAATGTAAAGTGTTGTGCGTGGGTTATTGCTTTTTGTAACGTTACAGAAGCAGTTAGACAATTTCAGGTGGCCTATACCCAGAAGTTAAACCATCTAACAATTAACTAAATAAAAACTAAATGGAAAAATCTTTAGTGTAAACGGGGTGTTATCTTACGATATATCGGACAGTATGTACAGGAATTAGGTATGCACAAGTTTTAAATAAACATGTCTTGCCTCATTTTATGGTTCCAATAATGAACCCAGCAATATTCCAACAAGATGGTGTTTCACCTCATTTCGTAAATCCTGTCAAAGATAACTTTAATGGGCGTCGGATTGGTCATAGAAGTAATTTTTTTGATTGACAACCCCGAACCCCGGATTTAACTGTGTGTGGCTTCTTTTTATGGGGTTACCTAAAGAAACATGTTTCAAAAATTATGAAGTTTTAAAACACGCAATTGAATAGGAACTTCTACGGATACCGCAGGTTTTCTTTTTAAAAGCATACGAATCATTTGTTGAGCGCTGTTACCAGTGTGTCACTGTGGATGGATTACAGTTTGAGTAATTTTAGACTTTGGTTTTAAGTTTTCCACTATGTTATATCCTAGTTTTCTAATCAAAATGTCTTAGATCATTAGAATGTGACAATACAAATTTGTTACAAAATCTACAGTAATTTAATTTCTGTTAGAAAATCAGTATGGTATAATTTAAATACCTATTTACTGAAAAAGAAAATTAATACATTTTTCATTATTCCACCTTTTTGTTTCTGCTGGTGTTGTACTGCTAAAATGTTCACAGATCGTTTTTAAAGCCTCTATTGTGGGTTTGTAAAGTTTCAAAAAGATGGATGTATTAATGTGCAAGCTAACAAAATCAAACGATTAAACTTCTTCGTGGGACACCCCGTATTAAAAATGTGTTGGTTATGGTTACCAGTACAAGAAATGAGGTAAACAGTTTGAACGGGGATGAACAATTTCCCTGAGCGTGGCACAAAAATTTACGTAGAATTAATTAAATTTCGAGACGAATAGAACGTGAAATTGTCTTGGAGTGTTCTCGGACTTTTATTTACTATGATTATGAAGCGTTGGCTACGCCGCACCGCAACATACAACTAGTTTATTCAGACTTTGGAAACGAAGCGACGGCCATTGTAGCGGACTAATAAGTAAATTGAGTTGTGAGTCAGATGTTCGAGGGCGGTAATAGCGGACGTCGGGGGCGTTGGAGGCAAGACAGCGTGGCGGCAGTGGACTAGAATATAAAGAATGCATGGCATTTATCAAAACTTGGATCCTTCAATCACATACAACGTTCTGGTTTTAAAACTAGTTTCTAAAGACGGATTGATCATCTATTTGTCTTGTTCAGACATTTAATTTGTCATCATTTGTGTTTAAAAAAAATAATAGACGACGCTCGAGGTATAAACTAAATCAATTCTCGTTATCAAGTGTAAAACTAAAGCTAACACATGTATCTGTGACAGGAAAAGTAGATTGTTAGGGAGAGTTGACTGTGCCTAGGAAGATTTTAGGAAGATTTTTTTAGGAAGAGTTTACTCTTACTAAAAGTATCAGTAAAAGTTGATTGAAAATAAACAGATCAACCTTTCCTAGGAAGAGTTAACTATGCCTGCTGTGGTTTAGTAAAGGTTGATTCAGAGATGTTGCTCTCCACATGTAACTGCGCGCGCATATATCTTTGTTTTGACTATCCCCACCAAGCAGCCGCCATTACTCGTCTATTTGTTGTAGTGCAATAGTGACCAAAGCTTCAGGTTAGGTTAGGTTAAACAACAGCTCATGGAAAATAAACCTATGGATAAAATAATAGCTGTGAGGACTGTTGCAACTTCACAATCACTTGGAAGTGGACAAGGATTTTTCAAATGCACTAAATGCAAATCCAAGAAGTGCATTTGTAAGAAGAAAGATGTGCTGTGCAACTAAAAGTGTCACAAATCTTTACTTTGCTGTAATAAATGATAAACATTTTGTATCTCTCTTTGTATTATAAAGTTCCTTTTTTATTTGTTTTTATTAGGTAGCAGAACGTTTCCTTGCAAAAAGTCAACTTTTACTATTTAAAGGCAGTAAGAGTATACTTTCCCTACGAATAGTCAACCCTGACTACTAAATGTTAATCGAAATTCATCACTTTTTCCTTTAATCAACTTTTACTGAAAAGACTATTAAGAGCCGACTTTACCTAGGCAGAGTCAACTCTTACTGGAAAATCTACTTTTCCTGTAACATATAAACTAAATAGAATACACAAACCCAGGTGACTAAGCCTATGGTTTTACCTAAAATACAACTAAAGTTAAGAATAATTCGATCACGCAGCTGAACCGCTGATGAGAGTTGAGCGAATTTCCAAAATTAGGTTTGCATGTTTTGGGGTTTCAACCAACTATTTGGAAAATTGATCTCCTCACGAAGGCGCTGAATAGTTGAAGCTGTGTTCGAAATATATTAGTAGCTTTGGTTTTCACCTCAGTCTCAAGCACCGGCTCACACGCTGCTTCGTTCCGAAAAACTCGCGAGTTTGCACCTTGACCTTCCCGCCTCAGATAATAGACTGCTTCTAATCGCGAGTTGGCCTCGGATCAAAAGCTACCACCACGGCTGATATCCAATTGCACCGGCGGTCAAAGGAATTTGCAAGGGTCAAAACATTCCTCCGTCCGAAAAGTGTCTAATTGCACCGGTGGTCAAAATCTACCCACCCTACTTATCCCACATATTAGTATGATTATAATATTTGTATGATTATAATATTTCGTCGTATTATCACTTTATATAATTAGAATTAAAAAAAAAAACAGAGGACTAACCTATACTGTTTAGTCACAGTATATTGCTGATAACAGTATGATTATAATATTTCGTCGTATTATCACTTTATATAATTAGAATTAAAAAAAAACCAGAGGACTATCATAAACTGTTTAGTCACAGTAGACTGTGACATAAACTGTCGCGGTGCAATTAGACACATGCGTTTTTGGCCGGCAATTGTAACATTGGAACAACCCCCAAAGGGCCTCTGGTGCAATTAGACACATGCGTTTTTGGCTGAATAATTTAGATTGACAGCCAGTGCAATTGGAACACCCCCCAAAAGGGGCTCCGGTGCAACTGGACACATCAGTTTGGGACTGATTCCTGACCACCGGTGCAATTGAACATCTCCCACCACCACGTGGGTTTGAAGTGTTTGAACAGGTTACCTTTATGATATTTTACATTTTGATCGAATCAGACGGGCTATAAGATCGTGTGAAAAAACAAAATAAGCAAAATAATCTCCTATGTTTTTTTTTTTTAGATAAAATCCGAAAATAGTTTCATTCTAGTTCGAAAAACCTCAAAAAATAGTTCGGTAAAAAAATACTTCTGGTTGTTGGATTTGTTTGGCCAACAAACTCGACCGAGCGATTTAAAAAACCAACGTGTGTTACCAAATTTGTACCGAATCGGACGTAAAATGCGGCCGTTACATTGCTAACACTTATATACATATGAACATAAAACGTGTTCTGGGCCCATGATCGGTGCTCATTAACAACCCCGACCTTAGATTTCACCATAAGAGTCACTGCTATAGCTCATATTTCCTTTGGAAATTCGCTAATGAATACAACTTATCCAGCCCTGTTTCACCGTATAATTTGGAGTGTTTAAGGGGGCGCTTCCCTGCCCGCCAATTGAATCTTATTCCCATAAGAGCAATGCTACAGAATAAGTCATTTTTTTCCGTTAATTCGTGGAATAAATTTAAAAATTTGGTTTCATTTTGAAGTACTGTCATATCCGGATGTTGATTGCCGAATACATTTTCAGAAACCGTTTTATTGTTTTCATAAACGTATGATATAAATAGTAAAAAATAGTAAACTTTATAAATTTTTTACTCAGTTGCAAAAAGAGATATTGCAAAAATCCTTAGCAATCAACACCCACCATCTATTTTACTTTAAGAAAAAAAATACAGCTTTAGTTTTTTAACAAAAACAGCACAAAAATATGCTTAATAGTGAAGGTATGTTTTGGTTATTTAACATTGAAATTGGTACCCAATATCGTAGTTTTGAATGTGGAGAGCCGAGCCTTAACGGCAAACCCAATAATTTTTCAACAAAGAAACGCAATGTTTTTTCAAAAAAGAATCGCAATGTCTTTTCAACAAAGAATTGCAATGTTTTTTTAACAAAGAATTGCAATGTTTTTTCAACAAAGAAACGCAATGTTTTTTCAACAAAGAATTGCAATGTTTTTTCAACAAAGAATTGCAATGGTTTTTTTTAACAAAGAATCACAATGTTTTTTCAACAAAGAATCACATATTTTTTTACTATTTTTATGTAGGCCTAAAGTTGGATTTTTCTCCGTTACTGAACATTTTTGGTTTCCTGAGCTAATAACTTTGATAATGTTACATCAAACAGTTTTTTACTGGTATATATGAATTGTTAGAACCTTTTTCTACAAAAAAAGCTATGGAAAGCTTTTGGATTGGGATATAATTACTGTACTATAGTTGGCGAATTTTACTTTCTCACTATACTATAGTATATAGAAAAAGTATAGTGATCGCAAAAAAAATCAATGTTGAGATTTTTGTGGAAATATCCGTTATGGGACCACCTAAGTCCAAAAAAGTGGTATTTACAAAATGTCTGTCTGTATGTATACAAAGCTAGAGAGAAAACTGTTTGATCGATTTCGAACAAATTTGCACTAAACATGTCAATCAAACCTGTATGTATGCACAAAAAAAGGTATTGACAAATTTTGAAAAGCAACCCCATTTTTGGCCAAAACCACCCCAAAAAAATCTGTTATTTTTTTATAAAAAAACGGCTCTAACGATTTTGATAAAAATTTGGCTTATTTGTAGCCCTTAATCTACCCTATCATATGCACAAAACAGCATCTTTCTAAAAATTCTCGTCTAAAATTTTTAGCATCGTTCTAAAAATTAGCTAATAATAATAATAACTGATTTTTGTTGGTTTTTTGGCCAAAAATGGGGTTATTTTCGTAATTTTTCAAAACCTTTTTTGTGCATCTATTCAGGGCCTAATTGGTGATAATTATGTTTGGTGTAAATTTGTTCGAAATCGATCTAATAGTTTTCTCTCTAGCTTTAATAATAATAATATTTATTAATTACTCTCCTACTTTAATGTACCCCCTCTCCTACTTTAATACAATTATGAAGTCACAGTGGATCTGTGTAATAATTTAAATACGTTTGTGAGAAAGTATGTGCCAGTTTCTGGTACCGTTTATTTATTAAATGCTTGCAAAATGCCAAAAATGCCTGTCATTCTGGCGAATTAACATTGCCACTTCTAGAGTTAATGACACTAAAAAAATGTTCTGGACCCCCGATCGGAGCTCATTGTCCACTCCCGACCTTAGGTCCACCATAAGAGTCACTGCATAGCTCATCTTTCCTATGGAAATTCGCTAATAAGGAGGAATCCAGAAGTAAATATAGGCCTAAACTAAATGATAGACAACGCTGTCATCAAGCACAGATACAAACAAAAAATGGCGGTTGACCTAGACTGCCTTTTCAGAATAATAACGGGACTGCTATTCTGAAGCAGGCAAAACGAGTTAAATTAAACAACCTCCCCATTTCTTTTAGGGTCCTAGCACGGGCTCCAGTTATCGTGCCTTCTGAAGTTTATCTTATAAAATAAAGAGATATAAAGCTGAGTTAGCAAAGCCTAGAGTGCCATTCAGTTTTAAGTTTGTGGCAAGTATGTGAGAACCTTGGTAACGACTACTTGTATAATATATTGCATTCGTTTGAATGGAAACTGATTACCAAGGCAGTATAAGAAGTCAGGATTGTGCAATATTCCTTGCACGCTTCGCTCCCATGAATTATTAATTAATTGTTGCCGCAGCTTCACAATGGACTCTGTATACATCTCACGGAGTCACTTCTCAATGGAAGCCATCTTGAAGCGTTTTCATTCATCTTCTTTGCAGACAGTGTGTCTTGCGAGCGCATCTAATAGTTGGATTGTTTTTATCCACCGTTGAGTCTGTGACTAGCGTCCGTGATTATGTATTCGGAAAAGTATATTCTCAGGGATCTGTGAATCTGCTTAGGCGACCTTTCGGAGTGGATGGAAAGCGAAGAAAGAGATTTTTAAGGAAAGGTTATAATTATTAGTGAATTTCAATAGGAAAGATGAGCATCGATCACTGTCCTCAGAACACGTTTTGGGGTGTCATTAAAAATATATATATACT
The DNA here is from genome assembly GCA_018207615.1 of Philaenus spumarius. Lineage (NCBI taxonomy): Eukaryota > Metazoa > Arthropoda > Insecta > Hemiptera > Aphrophoridae > Philaenus > Philaenus spumarius. The sequence goes on from JAGFPH010000095.1 coordinate 859,364, forward strand.
AGTGGACCTGGCAATGTTTCACTATTCCTTGATTTAATTTTATGGATGGTTATTCCATTCCATCCCTTTGAGGTAAGAAATCGAATTGCAAATGATGTTTTTATATCAATTAAGAATAGTATTAAACAATTTTAATTCGTACTTTGTAGGAATTTAGTGCAATTTATTGTTATTGTATAAAGTCAGCTACCCCATTTAAATCGTTTTTGTTTGTAGTGATGAAAATATAGAAAAAGTAAGTGGATTATTATTTAATTGGGTAGTTATTCCATTTCTCCCATTTGACTTAAGTAATCAAATTGCAAATAGTTTTATATATCCATTAAAAATAATATTACATAATTTTAGCTTTATAGCTTGTAGGAAGTTAGTTTAACTTATATTTATTGTATACTGGTAGCAACCCCATTTCAACCCTTTCCAGTTGTGATTCTAAATCATTCAGAGACCCACTCACACACACAAAAATGTCATCAAAATTGGTCAAGCCGTTTAGGAATAATTCAGTTTCACACCTGCAGAAGAATTATACCAGGTGTTTGGAAAGTCTGGCAACGGTTTAATATTACGTATATAAGGAAATTTTAAAGGTAGATGTGATTGAGGAACCTACTCTATGTAAAAATACTATTTTATTAAGCTTCAACAAAATTATCCGCCATATTGGATCCGCCATTTTGAATGTAACTTTGGTTTTTTTTTAATGGGAAGGTGGTCATGTAATACATCATTTTGATGTAAATTTTTAAGGGAAAACCAACGGTGAAATTTGCAAATCCATATCTTTAATCGATTAAAAATGGCGACCAAAAAATAAGGAAATCGTGTTTTCTGATTTTGCCCCATTTTGCTGTAGGCTACTATTATTTAAATTTGGTTGATCCACTCGAAATCAATTTTGAAAAATCAAAAAGAGGGTAACTTAAAAATTTGAAATACTCCCAAATATCGTTGTGTGGCATATTTAAATTAAACATGCACACAATAATTTTAGGTTAGGCCTAGACTGATGAACCAATATTTTATATTTATGAAATGTATTTACAATGAATGGACATTTAACTGTGTATACCATTTTAGCTTTGATGTTATAATTAATTCTACACCTTTATTATAATAACATTAAACGTATGGAAACAGTAAATATTTTTATAAAAAAACAAACTAATAATAAACGGCAATTGAAAGATTAAAATTATGTGCGTATGTTGCCGTTAAGGCTGGTAAAAGAATTAAAGAAAAGGCGTGATGAACTTCGTTCCTGACGAGGATCCCACGACTTCACATTTACTTTTTTTGTTAAAATTTACAGTTTTTGAGTAACTTAGATTTGAAATTTTCAAATAGCCACCATTTTGAAACGCATTAGGTATTGGGTATAAACGGTTATTTTTCTTGAGACAGATCGTTGTTTGTTGTTGTTGTTGTTGCCAAGTTTGAACTCAATCAGTCAAAACATTTCTCTAGATATATATGTAGGCTATTATTTTGTAAAAAAAAAAATGGCGGATGAACTGTTTTAGGGAATATGTTTATAGTAACTTTTTACTTTCTCACTATACTACAGTATAGAGAAACTATAGTGATCGCAAAAAAAATCGATGTTGAGATTGTTGTGGAAATATTCGTTTTGGGACCCCCTGAGTCCAAAAAAGTGGTTTTAAAAAAAATGTCTGTCTGTATGTATACAAAGCTAGAGAGAAAACTATTCGATCGATTTCGAACAAATTTGCACCTGACATGTCAATTAGGCCTGTATAGATGTACGAAAAAGGTTTTGAAAGATTTTGAAAAACAACCACCTTTTTGGCCAAAAAACCCCCAAAAAATCAGTTATTATTTTTTTACAAAAAAACGGCTTTAATGATTTTGATAAAATTTGGCTTATTTGTAGCCTTTAATGTACCAAATCATATGCAAAAACCCGCATCTTTCTAAAAATTCTCGTTTAGCTAATAATAATAATAATAACTGATTTTTGGGTGGTTTTTGGCCATAAAGGGGGTTGTTTTTCAAAATCTTTCAAAACCTTTTTTCGTGCCCTAATTGACGTGTTAGGTGCAAATTTGTTCGAAATCGTTCGAATAGTTTTCTCTCTAGATAATAATAATAATATTTATTAGTTTATCTACTTAAATAAATCACCTCTCCTACCCCACCTAATTATGAAGTCACAGTGAATCTTTTTAATAATTTAAATATGTTTGTGAGAAAGTATGTGCCAGTTCCTGGTACCGTTTATTTTAATTAATTTTATGTAAGGAACCCACTTTAGAAGTTGGGCGTCCTATTTAAGAAACACCCTGTACAACAAGCCTCCATTATTTTGTTATTTCACTTGTAAAACGAAAAATAAAATATTTTGAAATTCAATACGAGAAACGAACTATTCTCGGAATTCTAGTGCATTGTTTGTATATTAGCGTTTTACACATTTCCTAGAACACACTTTGTATACAACTTCGTTTTCCGAAAAGCAAAAGTATTTTAAACAATTGCCCAGTTTACAATGTTCTGTTTAACGTCTCGTACTACGGTATAAAGATACAAGTTAAAGGATAATTGTAAACAAATTATAACTCTCAACACTGTTTGTTTGGCCTAGACCACTGCTTGCGTCACGAATAAATCCTTTACACGAGCGAAACTAAAATCAACAACAACTTTGTTTGTTACCAGTAAACATTGCCGAAGCAAAGTTTGTACTCCGGCTCACGGTGCATTGGAAAATGTATTCAAATTGCTTTGGGAGTGCGCCAACCCAGATTACATTCCGCAACATACAACAAATAATTTCTTCAGTACTGCCAACTATCTAAACAGTTACGTCTTTGGAAATTCCGTACAATTAGTTTTCTCGGTATACAGGCCGCCATCATTGTTTGTATATCTTCGAGGAAACGCCTCTTTATAAACTGGTGCACGGTGCCAGAGGAAATTCTTTTTAGTTTTCCGGGAATTCTAGAGATGAAAATGGAAAACTTCGATGCGTTTTTGTGCGTGTTCACTCACGAGTAGAGTGCTGGGCAAAGCAGTGGTTAAATACGGGGGCGGGGGAGCGAACAAAGGGAATACAAATAAAAAGTTCTGGTACGCATATGTATAACACTGTAATAATGACTTTAAATCTACGTGTTTTAAGAACTGAATAACTATAAGATAAAATATCTTGTTGGCGAATTTAAGTAGGAAAGATGAGCTGTTGCAGTAACTCTTATGGTCGGGAGTGGTCAATGAACACCGATCTCAGTCCCCAGAACACTTTTTTGTGTGTCATTAAAAATGTTTTATATGTACTAATATTATAAAGAGGTAAAACTGGTTTGTTTGTTTGCATGTAGGGGTAATCTATGGAACTACTGAACCGATTGATAAAATAGTTTTACTAATAAAAAGCTCCACTATCCCTGAGTACCATAATAAACACATTTTTTATTTCAATATTTGTAAATTTAGTCCGAAAAAATCCTTAGGTTAGGCCTAGACTGATGAACCAACACATGTATTTACATGTTATTACCATAGCAACCAATTTAATAAAATAACAGATAAAACAGCTGTTTGCTCTAATATTTCCATTAACACCTGATTTCAAACTTTGAAGTAATTCTTTGTATTTCTAACTTTTAGGTTAGGATTTTAAGTGTAGACCTGAGCCTTGCTGGTTCTTGTAACCTTTATTATAACTGTTTTTATAAAATATACGAAATAATTTGATTTGAACATTTAAAAATGTTTAGCCTCTTAGCTTTGGGGTTATTATTAATCCTACACTTTTATTTTAAAGAAAACATAACATGTGTATACAAGGTTCCAACGGGGTTGGTGTGCCGAGGGTTTTATTCTATACTAAAGGAAACCCCCTGCGAGCTCCACACACCAACCCCGTTGGAACCTTCTGTACACATAATCGTGTTATGTTTTCTTTGTAATAAAGGTGTAGGATTAACAATAACCCTAAAACTAGGATGGTAAGTAATGTTATTTGTTCAAATCAAATTATTTCGTATATTTTATAACAACAGTTATAATAAAGGTTAAAAGAACCAGCAAGGCTCATGTCTACAGTTTAATAAAAACCTAAACTAAAAGTTAGAAATACGAATAATTGCTTCAAAGTTTAAATCGACTGTTAATGGAAATATTAGAACAATCAGCTGTTTTACCTGTTATTTTATTCAATTAGTTGCTATTGTAATACATTTAGAAATATATTTGTTGGTTTGTCAGTCTAGGCCTAACCTAAGAATTTTTCCGACTAAACTTACAAATATTAAAATAAAAAATGTTTTTTTTCAAATTAATTATAGCCTTTGTTACTCAGGGACTGTGTAGCTTTTTATTAGTAAAACTATTTTTTAAATTTTTTCAGTAGTTCCAGAGATTACCCCCTACATACAAACAAACAAATTTTACCTCTTTATAATATTAGTAGGGCTATAGATTAACTTAAACGTAATTACATTCTCTGCACTTACACTATAAAGTCCTTTAGTTGGATTTTTAAAAGTTTTGCCGACAAAATTAAAGTAATATATAGTTTTATGAAGACAGGGTTTCAATCTTGTGTACAAATATTTAACTATCATACTCCTTTTCTTTACTTACAAACTTATTTTATTAAAAACTAGCACCAGTAGGCTCTAAATTGTTGATCTGACAGATAATTTTTTAAATTTCCCCGACTCCCCTTCTACAGTGATGCTTTCCATTCCCCCCCCCCCACCCCCCCCTAGAGTCCCCTTTTAAATAAAAACCCCCCCCCCCCCCAGCTACTCTTATTTACGCCACTGGAGCAAAGAGAGCTGTGAGAGAGATTACACCGCATAGAAGCGCGGATAGGAACGACAAGGGTGACAACTAAATCCCTTGTTTCTGCTGTATTTTTTAACACGCTTTTATTAGCTTCACTTGTATGTTTGTTTGTAAGTAACTCTCCTTTGGACTAAAAGCCAGTGGCTTATTATTATTAGTATATCTCTCTTACGCAAGTTCGTTCGTTGGCCGAGCGGTCTAAGGCGCGGGTCGTCGCTGACGTCAATCCCCAGACTCACCGATCGTGGGTTCTAATCCCGTCCATGGCCGAAATTTTTTTTTCAGTGATTTTCGGGATTGGTGCCGTAAATACGAACCGTAACAACGTTAATATACACTATCGAAGCTGAAATTACCACCTGCACCAGCATTAGTTTTAGAAATTAACATCTCAAACTTAACTATATTGTTCAAAAAGAATTTTATATCCGTGCACCCTCTATTAGTAAATCCCGTAAATGAAAAAATATTTATATTAAAAAATCTGCACCATGTTCATGTTCACTAGAACTTAAAAATTTTTTTTTCAATAATTAATCGAACTAAAAATTAAAAAATAAATATAGTTTAAAAAAACTAAAAAACACGCTTTTATAATACATCGAACTAAAAAGTGAAAAATAAATATAGTTTAAAAAAACTAAAAAACACGCTTTTAGAGCATATCAAACTAAAAAGTTAAAAATAATTTTTCAAATAAGCTTAAAACAATAATAAACGATAAATACTAGCATTATTGTAAAAAAAGCGTGGGGCGCTTTGTCCATATTTCTCGTACATCGAGCGCCCAACGCTTTTTTTACAATAATGCTAGTATTTATCGTTTATTATTGTTTTAAGCTTATTTGAAAAATTATTTTAAACTTTTTAGTTTGATATGCTCTAAAAGCGTGTTTTTTTAGTTTTTTTAAACTATATTTATTGTCGTGTTCAATTGCGCCCAAGTTTTTCTCTCTCACACGTGAATTTCCTGTTAAAGGGAAGTTCTTCATTTAAAGTATGCCATGTACGAAAAGCAGAAATCACAAGGAACGCCATCAACCGATCCCGGAATGTTTGAGAGTTCCAGCAATTATATCCTCAACTGTGTCAGCATCCTGAACAATTCCATTCTTACTTTCGACTTTATATTAGTATATTTGATTACATCCTGGACAAAATTGAACAAAGACTAACTGAACAAGTGGACAAATTTCAATCACAATCCCATGAACCCTGATGAAAGTGCATCGCAAAAATTTGCAATGCTCTCATAAGCTTGTAATATCAAAATTGAAGCCCTTTAAAACCCATGAATTTTTTTTGGTAAGAAAACAAAAATCAGCCGACTCATTCATTCGCTGCGCTTAAAAATATGTTTTGTAAATCATTTTCTATAATTTCATAAGGATAAGATTATGTCCCAAAAAACAACCCTGTTGTAAAAATTTGCCCGCAAAAAACCTCCACAGCCGAAAAAGAATTGATATGAATGAATTCCCGCCAAAGGAGCATGTTCAGTGCTTCGCACCTCGGTCTTGATGTGCACATAGAAACCTGTGTAAAATAATTAATTTCTTTCATCGCTGATTTGGTTGACGGAGAGCTTCAAAATTCTTTCAACGTTGTTTGGGGAGAGCTTGGAATTTGTTTCAACGCTGTTTGACGTGGAGCTTGATATTTCTTTCAACGCTGTTTGGCGGGGAGCTATTATAATGGAACAGGGTCATAATTTTTACAACAAGGTTGTTTTTTGGGACATATCACATCTTTTTGCATGAAGGAGAAAGAGGAAAACAAATTGCTTTATCTCCATCCAGCAGGACTTCGTGGAGGTTGGAGTTGTATTTACTATTTTTCCAAGCGTTTGTTAATTCTTTAGATCAAATTAATTTTAGGTATCATTAAAGAAATATTTTATTATTTAAAGAAATAATGTTTAATATTTGCTATTTGAAGTGAAATATAAATAATAAATCCTGAAGTTTTCTTAATGAATTTTTTATTAAATTATTTTAATATTTTTTTTACATTTTTTTTATAATTTGCTGCAAATAACTAAACAACTTTTTATTGTTTATTATTTCTAATATCTGACCCGTTAAAATTTGTGTTATATAAAAATGGAGACACAATTGAAGTGTCATACGTCTTATCTCAGCCATTTACTACACTTATCGCATGGTAGAACGTTGATGTCAACCAGAAAGTAAATAACTATTTGTAAGGCTAATTTTTAAGTTGGCAAACCACTTCATTTTAAGGAGGTATTTTTTATATGTTTTATTAGTAACCCTTGTAATATGGTTTATTTTTCTGCCCATCTCATATATTTTTCTTAAAAACGACAGACTTCATCTAGGGTTACCTAACTATGCCGACAGGGATTTTTAACAACAAGTGTACAACTACAAGGAATATACAACTGTAGGCCTATTTGTTAAAATATTTTATTTAACATTATTATATATTTAAAGAAAGATAAAAATATTATCTTTTAATAGGTTTTTATTTCATATTGATAGATTAAATGATTTAGAAGTTATAATTAATATAATGAAAAATTTAATAATGAAATATGTTTATATGTTATACGAAGATGTACGAATTGTTGTACGAATGTCCGAATTTAAACGAATAGGTACTTCTTCTTAAAATTTGTATAAACGAATATATTGATGTCAAAAGGTTGTATTTATACACAATTTAGTTCTATACATACATTTTAGTTCTACAACTCATATTTTAAAAATATCAACTTCTCAAGAAGTTATAATGATTGAATTTGTACACATAACCCCAAAGTATAATCTACGCTGGGTTTTGTATAAGTATTACAGATGAAGGGTGAAATCAGCTGTTTTATTAAAATTTAACAAATAGGCCTAGTGCTTTTGAATTTAGAATCAGTAAAAAATAGTTCAACTGAACTGAAATAATGACAATGAGGAAATACGTGACCTCATTTCCCAATTGAATTAACTGAGTATCTTTGAATTATGAACGAAAAACATTTTAATAAATAATAAACCATTCTGTAACCATTTTCAGCGTTTTTAAACGGTAAATAACTCGCCTTCTACTGAACATAGCCTATCGGGTGTAGATTTTGACCACTTTTTCAGGGGTCCCCCAATTGAACAACTCTGACAAAATCTAACCAACCCCCTAAAAACTAACACCAAATTTTAAAGCGGATAGAGTTTAAATTGCACAAAATGGAGTTCCTTGGAGCATATCGAATGTGTGTGCAAAATCTAACCTCGATCCGTTATTTCTGTGAGGCTGTAACCCCATCGAAAACAAGAAGTAGAAACATTTTTAAAATAGCGATTTTCAAACATTCATAACTTCGACATCTGATGGTCCCAAGAGTTAAAATTTGGTACACATCCTCAGGATCATTTCGAAAATGGGTGTACGAAAAATCAATACCAGTGACCACCCAGAAAAAAGGGGGAAACCCGTAACCCCTTTTCGGGGGAAGGGGAGACAAATTGCACAGGCACTTCGTTGGAGCATAACGAATGTATGTTGAAAATCTAAATTCGATCCTTTAAGTTTGTGAGGCTGTAGCCCTGTCAAAGAACAAGAAGTAAAAAAACTTAAAAAATAACGACTTTAATACTGCCATAGCTCCGTGATCTGATGGTCCCTAAAATTTTGTACATGGGCCCCTCGAGAATCGGTGTACGAAAAATCAACATCATTGACCCACAGGGGGTCGAGGTAGGGGAGGGTGAAAACCCGTACTTGTTTTGTCGCGTAAACAGTGTTCTTGGTCGCCGTATCGTTCTCGATTTTTTTTCTTGGCGGGTATTTTTTAAAATACCACAAAGTGCAATATTTAAGACTGGACAAAGTTGACAACAACAACAAGAACCAAGTTTACCTGATCACAGAATGATAACAAGGAACTTTCTATCTTATGCCCTGTTAAGGAAAAATAAGAATTTGACTACGCAGATGAACCACTGACGAGAGTGAATTTCCAAAATTGACTTTATATATTTTAGGATTAAAAACCTACTATTTGGGAAGTTGGTTTACTCAAAAAGGCGCTGAATTGCATGTACGAAATATAATAGTACAATTTGTCTGTACCTCAGCCTCCAGCCGCGGCTCACGTGTTGCTTCGTTACGCTCGCAGCTGAAACACTCGCTTTTAGAGTTTGCATCTCGACCTGGGATTATAGACTGCGCTTTGCGAGTTTGCGCCCTCGGATTATGCACTCCTTCGCTTCGCTGGATGAGCACAAATTCGCTTTTGATGGTGCTCTTGTTGTACTTTTACGTTTCGATCGATTTTGGGGTCGTATAGAAAACAAAATATGCAGAAGAATCTCCTACATTTACCTCCTGTATTTTTTTTAAGATTAAACCAGAAAACGTTTCATTCTGCACATTTTGTGAAGCCATTTTTGTTATGGTCGTTCAAAAAATATTTTTCTAACCCCCATTAATATACCGTGTCATGGGATTCTGATTCCCATTTCAAAATTTAAAATACCAAAAAATTTCCCAGTTTCGGGGCAGTGGCAAAATTCCAAAACTATCATAAAATAAACTTCAGGCGGCCTATTTAACCGTCCCCAAATGGTTTCGATATATTTCAATTATTACACAAATTGAGAGCAAGGCGTTTACAACCACCTTTTATCTAGGATAACACCCATGACTACATATCGTGTAGTCATTGATAACACCAACGAGCTGACCCGTACAAATATTTCGCAAGTTAGGTGAACATACCTGATTTAATTCAGTTAATTACGTTTATTTATTTACGTAGCTTTATAAATAACAGTTTATAACACTTAACGTTCATTTTAATTTGATTGATTTATTTGATAGATTACACTTGCATGTAGAATGTAAACAATCTAACAGCTGTCATGTTAGTTAGACAGATTGTTAACAGATGGCGCCGTTCATTAGGAATCATATTATGGACTTTCATATAAAAGTTTTTGTAATGAATTTTTTTAACAAAAACGTTAATTTTAAGGTATTTGTACATTTTCCGTCAATATCGAACAAGGGAACAAACGCTGTAAAATGGTGTTTGAATCATTAATTTTGATAAAGAATTAAGGAAATATGGTGTTGCCACAAAAAAAAAAACACCTTTTAGAAATAATAATGTTGGGGTGGGGCTTCTAAATCTGCTGGTAAACCGTTATATATAACACAGAACATTTTCATTCGTATAATGCTATTCAAGAATAAATTCCATTCTTCGTTTCCATTGTTTGCGCAATTGAGTATTCTTCCCCTGAAACATCTTTTTGTGTATAAAGTTATGACATTTTTTCATAAGGAGTGGGAATGTAAATACGGATAATAGTTATTTGTTTGTCTAGGGTGACAAATTAAACCTTGTACCCATGATACACACAACGTTTTTCATACAGCTACATTTTAAATTAGTGTTTTAGTTTTTGAAAAGTATCTGTTTTAGAGAACAACATTTTCAAAACATAGACTACATCAGCTGTTTACTTTGCGTACAATGCGCAAAATAAACAGCTGGAGTGCGAAGGTATTACTTACCGCACTCCAGCTGTAGTAAAACAAAGAGGGATAATTAGGCCTACTTAACGCTGAACACATGTAGTTTAGTTTGCGCATTGCTGTGAGTCTGGAAAAACGCACTTTATTAAACAGCTGTAGGAAAAATGTATTCTTCCTACTTAATTGTAAGTAGATCTGCACTGCAATTAAAACGGCCAAAATTAAACCGTTACTGTTTCCAAAGATCCTTTTTATTTTTAGAACCAAAAGTTTTTAATTTGCTTCCGATCCGCTTGAGAACGGAACTAAAGTTTCGTAACTATTCAACTTCTCTGAAGAGTTGGCCGATGAAACACGAAGTAGTTGACGACTTAAGGCTCGGCTCCCTACATTCAAAACGGCAAAGTTGGGTACCAATTTCAATGTTAAATAACCAAAATATACCTTCACTATTAAGCATATTTTTGTGTTGTTTTTGTCAAAAAACGAAAGCCGTATTTTTTTTCTTAAAGTAAAATACATTATGGGTTTTGATTGCTAAGGTTTTTTTGCAATATCTCTTTTTGCAACTGAGTAAAAAATTAATAAAGTTTACTATTTATATCTTACGTCAATAAAACGGGTTTTGAAAATGTATTCAGCTATCAACATCCGCATATGACATTACTTCAAAATAAAACCAAATTTTTTAATTTATTCCACGAATTAACGGAAAAAAATTACTTATTCTGTAGCATTGCTCTTATGGGAATCAGATTCAATATGGCGGACAGGGTAGAGTCACCTTAATCTCTGTAACTCAGCAGTTTTTAATTTATTCGTTTTTGTATAGTGGTGTTCTATTTGCATTTTTGTTAGTAACCAAGTAATTGAAGTGAAAACTTCTTATGGCGCGTTAGGCACTTTTTCAGATAGGTAAAAATCTCTGATATCGCGTGATCGTCAAATATTATTTGTCATCGACTCTGTGTTTACAAAAGAGAGATAGCACTAAATAAATCAATTCCAACACAGTCAACGGTAGCATAGTGGTCAGTATCCCCGCCTGTCACGGGGGAGACCGGGGTTCGATTCCTCGCCGGGGAGGAATATTTTTTTTTACAAAACACTCATCGCAACTCCAGAAATAGGTAAGATAGTTCAAGTTTGATATAAGCGATGTGTATGTTACGGTTTACAAGTGTACCAAGCACCACGATTTTATTTTAATAATTTTCAAAATGGCGGCAGTTACAAATGTTTAAAGTGGAATATCTTGAAAACCGTTAACATAAAAAAAAGTGTACAAGAGACAACACATTTTGTTTTTAACGTCAGACAAAATGGCTTTTTTCGTTTCTGTAGATCAAAGCATAACTGAGTTATCTAGAAAAAAATGAAATCATAATTTCTTGGTAATTGTCTACAACATCAAACATTATCCTAAAACCAACATTTTATGAATTAACTAACCTAATGTTGTAACTTATGTTAAATTTGAGTACTTGGTTATACCTCTAAAATGGACATAGATAAATTAGCTATCTTGGTTGATATGATAATGAATGTAAATGCATTAAAGAAACGCCTGTTGTTTCAGTATATGCCTAACCAAAATTATATATTTTAATTTATTATTTGACTATAGACAATCATTTTTATGTTATTTTTTAGATTTTATTTTAAATGGGTCAAGGTAAAAATAATTCTCAAATTTCAGATTAATCCAATATAACCAACGATTTATATTCATGACAGTTTTCACTTCTGATGGCAGTCCCACGACAGATTTCTTTTTTTTTTATTTATTATATTTGTACGGTTATGTTTTATTTAGTAATAATTATTAATTTTGCACCTGTGCTTTTATTGTTAGTCTTTCTCTGTGCCTGTTTGCTTGCTTGTTTGGCCTCTTTACCTCAGCAAGCCGCACATGTCAGTTTGAATAAATGTCTAAAAGGAGTCTTTTTCTTTTTTTGTTATTTATGTTTTTGTGTTGCAAATTTGTGTTGTGATAATTATTTGTTAAATGCACTAACCATCGGTTACACGAAAAGATATATATACAACCTTGTATCATCAAGATATTAGTTTATACAAATTTAAAGAAGAGATACCTATTCGTTTAACTTCGGAAACATTCGTACAATTTCGTATACCATATAAACATATTCCATTATTAATTTCTTCAGTATAATATTAATAACATCTAAATCATTTGATCCATCGATATTAAATTAAAATCAATTAAAACATAAAATATTTGTATCTTTCTTTAAATGCATAATAACGTATATAAATTTAAAAAATTAACAAATAGGTTTACAGTTGTATACTCCTTGTAATTGTACACATTTACCTAGTTAAAAACTCCCGTCAGCATAGTTAGGTAGGCCTAGATAAAGTCCGTTGTTTTTAAAGAGTATTGTTTTACATGTTGTAGGCTATATCTGATGTGTATCTAATTAATCTGCCTATAATTTTTCATGAGGTCTTAATAGTTGTACATAAAAAGAAATTAATAAAAAATTATAATAATTATTATATTATGTGTGAAAGTTTGTTTGCTGTTTGACGAAAACATTAATTTTAAGCTATTTTTGTAAATAGCGGGGAACATAAGCTCTAAAATTATGATTTAATCATTAATTTGGATGAAGAATTAAAGAAGATATGGCATCGCCACAAAAAAACACCTTTGAGAAATAATATATAAGGATGTTTGTTTAGTCTGGTGGTTATCATTTCTAAGTACGTTGACTTGTGCAAATGCCGTAGAGATCGTCGGGCGTGTTGAGCTAACCAAGAATACAGTGACTAGATAGTAACCAAGAATTCGTTCATCAGTTAGGAAGAATAGAAGTGATTGAGTCACCTTAGTGGATGTGTTGCTGCTTCCCAATACTGAGAACTGTCTGACGGTGGTCAAGTATTAATTGTTTACGTCCCTGGGAGGATGATTCCGGAGGATGTAATTAAAGGCGGAAGCCGACAAGGAGGACCACCGGAGGTCCTGGCCGAGGCCGAGCCCCTTCGACAAAATGGACATTCTTCTAGGGTGAGACAGATAGTACCTTGAGCGTCTAAACAATGATGGAAAACAAGTTAAGCGCTCAGTAACTGATTTCGAATGCTATACAGGGCGATTCAGGAAGAAAAGTAGAAACTTTCAGGACGTGTTCTACTAGTAGAAATAAAAAAGTTCATATAAACATAAAGGTTCTGAAATGCTTCGTTTTCCAGTAAGCCACCATTTTGTTTTTTTTACAAAATGCTTAATATCTTTGAATAAAGGAAATATACTGAACGCAAATTTTGGATACGCATTTGTTATAACATCTTTTACTCGTGTACTTAAAAAAACAAAACTTTTTCGTATATTTAAAAAATGGTGGCCGTTTAAATGTTTCATGTAAAATATCTCGAAAACTACTAAATTTAAAAAAATAAATTATGGACAATTACAAAGACAATTTTTTTAGTTTTTAGCCAATAATGCGGTTATCTTTTGAGTTACAGAAATAATAAAAAAAACTTTGTTTGCCATTAAAAAATGAAAGTTTTGTTTCTTGAAATTTGTTTGTAAAGCTGGCGTTTTTCAAGATATTTTAATAAACATTTTAAGCAGCCGCCATTTTTAAAATATATGAAAAAACGTTTTGGTTTATACATGGGTAAAAGATGTCATATCAAATATGCATCCAAAATTTGCGCTCAATATATTTCCCACATCCAAAGATATTAAGTATTTTGTAAAAAAAAAAAATGGTGGATAAAGAAGCATTTACTAACCTATGTTTATATGAACTTTTTTCTTTATTTCCACTAGTAGAACACGTCCTGCAAGTTTCTCCGTTTCCTCCTGAATCATCCTGTATAAATGGGCCAGATCAGTTTAACTTCACAGTTTATCACATGTGAAGTCACATATGTGATGTTTGAGCGATACTGCGCAGTTCTGGTAGATTGTTACGCAGGCTTTTCGTCAGCGCGAGAGTCTACTTTCCACCGATAATCTGCGCAGTTAATCGAACAGTTTGCACAGACATGTCGTTTCCAGTTCACGGCGCCTTTTCTTCCGCTTATTTTCTTCTTCAAGCAGCACGTTTCAATTACACAACAGACTGCTGCTCTTTTTTTCCGTCACTCATTGTCGAAAATACACACACACAGTAGACTGTGACAATAGTGCACGAAAAAACTGAGACAACTGAGGAGAATACTGAACTAGCTCACACACCACACAGTTCACACAATTGTGCAGTTAAACTGATCTTGTGAAGCCCCTTAAAAAGGATAAACTGCACAATTTTCCGAACTGCGAGGAGTCGCAACAGGGACTTGAAGAACTAAGCTAATGAGCATTTAAAACCATGGCATGCACAATTTTTGAGAACAGTGTAAATAGCATTACAGGTTTCAGGAATGATTTTACTCAGTGCTGGCTTAGATATCATGGTTGTATACTCCAGATCTTTATAACTTCTGCCAGTTGCTAGGAATCTTAAAGTCTTCCATGGGGTAAAATTGATTTTCTCATTCGTGTATTTTGTTCTACAATATGTGGGGACAAATTCCAGTAAATGGTTATACGTTTCAATGTCCCCATATGTAAGTAATTTCGTCAATCTTCAGGTTCAACACGGAGTAGTTTCACATGTTCTCTCTTCCATAACCAATGTCTTGATCGCTTCTGCATTCAAGTCGTTTAATAAATTGCCTTCTTTTTGCAAGACACATCGCAAACATTGACCATAGCAGTACTTCTTCCATTGTGGATTACGCAAAACTGTGCCGAAAACTGTATTAGGACCATTTTCAACCATTAAAATTAACATTTAACAAAATCCTTTCTTAGTGCACTTC
Source organism: Philaenus spumarius (assembly GCA_018207615.1). Lineage (NCBI taxonomy): Eukaryota > Metazoa > Arthropoda > Insecta > Hemiptera > Aphrophoridae > Philaenus > Philaenus spumarius. Next base: position 874,517 of record JAGFPH010000095.1, read on the forward strand.
TAGATAGTTGTATGAAGATTCCATGAAACTTTTAAGGCTCTAGCTATCACAGTTTTGGCAATACGTTGATAGTTATTAATCAGTCAGTCAGGACTTCTTCTTATATGTATACACAGTGATTCAGAACTAATAAATTTTAATAAAGTGTTAAAGTTTAATCATTTTTGTTAAGTAGTTTTTGAAAATATAGAAAAATTAAGTGGATTATTATTTAATTTTAAGGGTAGTTATTCCATTTCATTCCTTTGACTTAAATAATCAAATTGCAAATAGTTTTTTATATCCCTCTTATATCTCTTAAAAGTAATATTACGTAATTTTAGCCTTATAGCTTGTAGGAAGCTAGTTTAATTTATATTTATTGTATAAAGATAGCAATCGAATTTCAACCCCTTCCAATCTAAACCATCCAGCGACCTACTCAAACACGCACAAAAATTGTCATTTAAATTGGTCCAGCCGTTTAGGAGGAGTTCAGTGGCATACACAAGTGCAGAAGATCCTGCTTTTTTGCATTTTAAGGCTAATGAAGACGGGACCTACAGTTTTACGTGGAATCCGAACCACAGCCAATGATGTCTGTTAAGAAACCATTTAGAAAATTATTCGGGGTCAATGGGAATTGAACCCGGAACTTTTCCATTGATGGTTGCCATGACGATTGATAAAGCTTTCACGCCTTAACAACCACGGCCATCGTGGCTACGTGCAGAAGAATTATATAGTATATAAAGATATGTGTACGCTACTCTAACGGCCACATTTACGTTCGATTTGGTTAAAATATAGTACAATAAAGTTTGTTTTCTAAGTTGCTCTGACGAACTCGTTAGCCAGACAACAACCAAAAGTACGTATTTTAACCAGAAGTAAATATTTGTTCGTACTAGAATGAATCTTTTTGTAGTTCTTATATATACAAAAATAAATATAGAATATTATTCTGCAGATTTTGTTTTTACACGACAATATAGCTCGCTTGGTTTTACCAAAATCAATCAAAACGTAAAATTGCCCGGTTCAAATCCACGTGGGGGATTTTACAGGTTGGCATCTTCGGATCCGAGCCCGACGGCCAAGTTTGTACGTTGCGAGGGAAGCCAAGCACTCCATAACCCGAGACTACAGGGAGAGTGCAAAGCGAATTTTTCTGGTCGAAGCTGGAGGCTTAGGAGTAAAAACATTCTACTAATATATTTCGTACAGACAGGCAGCTACTCAGCGCCTTCGTGAGTAGATCAATTTCCCTTATGGCTCGTCTGGTTCCTCCAAAATCAATCAAAACGTAAAATATTATCAAAGTAATCTGTTTAAAACCACGTGGCAGCGTCTGATCCGAGGCCTACTGCCTTGAAGCAAACTCGAGTTTGTCCATTTCGATGGAAGTGAAGCAGTCCATAACCCGAGAGCTCAAGGTCTAGGGCAAACTCGCAAAGCGAGTTTTTCACTGCGAGTAGAACTAAGCAGTGAGTGTGCCGGGGCTGGAGGCTGAGGTGCAAACAAATTCAACTGGGACATTTCGTAATCGGAGACAGCTATTCAGCGTCTTCGTGAATAGACGAATCTCCCAAAAATTTGGTTGAAACCCTAAAACGTATAAACGTAATTTCAGAAATTCACTCAACTCACGTCAGCGGTTCAGTTGCGTGATTTAATTATTAAATAGATTTAATATGATTCCCAACTAGGAGTATTATCTACCCCATCAAATGTTACCACACACAAGTCTAACGACCTACAAAAGCAATTAATTAAGTGTAAACTAAACCGAAGGTTGTTTCCAATGCCACCAGTTGGTAGACCTGCTTACGTACCACCGTACATCTTTTACAAATCTAAATAACCATGAAGGCTTCTACAAAAGACATTCCACGATCCGTTTGTTTCTCTATTTTCACAATCAATCCTTTGGACATGCTCGGCTGTCCGCCTTTTCCTTTTGCGATTGTCATAATAGATCTTACTTGATGATTTTGTTTTTACCATTGAATAGAATTTCATTGACTGGCCGCGTGCAAGAATCTTGTTTTCAGAACTTGTTTCAGTTGCATTCGATTGTCAATTAAACTAGAATCGAACCGTTCTTGTAATTTAATTAACAACTATTCCGGTTTATTGCATGAATAGTTTTTACGTCATTATTTTATTACAAGGAATTACAAAAGATAGATTTACATTCTGGATGGATCTGTGTTGGGGTTTTTAATGCCGCGTAAGTTACGTGATGAGGTTGCACGTGCAAGGCACGGGTTTGTTGACTACTGAGGAGAATTACAATCATTTCTGTCTAAGAATCTGAATTTAACAATTTAAACTACAATACGTCTTTGTTACACAGACTACATCCTACGTGAGTGGTCAATGAGCACCGATTATGGTCCCCGAACACGTTTTAGGGTGACATTCTATCTTTTATACAGATTTTTCTACTAATAGGTTTAAACGTTTGATTTTGTATAGCTTGCCCAATAATGCATCGATCTTTTTGAAACTTTACACACCCCACAATAGAAGCTTTAAAAATTTTCTGTGAAAATTTTAGCAGTACAACACTTGCAGGAACAAAATGTTGGAATAATGAAAAATGTAATGTTATTCTCCCTCCAAAAATAACTTTCTTGAGTTGGTACCAGATTTTTTACTGCTTTTCAGTTCTAACTTACTTGAGGATGATTCGGAGAGAAGAGTGGAATTTTGTTCACGTATCATTAAGTAACATGAGTTAGATCCTGATTGGCATGTACGAATTGTATTCTCAGACGAGTCCACTTTCTACAGCAATGGTGTAGTGAATATGCATAATTGTAATTGTTATAACATCAACAATCCCCATATTCTTGAAGAGACTCTACCCAAATCAAAAGCCATTACTGTTTGGGCGGCTGTGATCGTAAATAGGGTGTTATCTTATGTCATTTCGGACTGTACAATGTCTGGAATCAGGTATGCACAAGTTTTAAATCAACATGTCTTGCCTCATTTTATGGTTCTAGAAATGAACCAAGCAATATTCCAACAAGATGGTGCCTCACCTCATTTTGCAAATCCTGTCAAGGAATTACTAAATGGCAACCTTAATAGTTTAATTGGTCGCGGAAATATTTTTTTTGATTGGCCAGCCCGATCCCCAGATTTAACTGTGTGTGACTTATTTTTATGGGTTTACCTAAAGGAACATGTTTATTTCCACAGTTTTAACAATGATGAGGATTTAAAACAAGCAATTGAAGATGAACTTCTACGGATACCGCAGGATATCTCTTTAAAAACGTACGAATCATTTGTTCAGCTCTGTTACTAGTATGTCGCTATGGATGGATTACAGTTTGCGTAATTTTAGACTTTGGTTCTAAGTTTTCCATTATGTTATATCCTAGTTTTCTAATCAAAATGCCTTAGATCATTAGAATGTGATAATAAAAATATTTTACTAATCCTACATTAATGTAATTTAATAATATAATTTTTGTTACAAAATCAGTTTAAATAATTTAAATGCCTATTTACAGAGGGAGAACATTAAAAAATTTATTTTTATAAGTTTTTGTAAGTGTTGCTAAAATTTTCACAGAACATTTTTAAAGCCTCTATTGTCAGATGTGTTAAGTTTCAAAAATATCGATGCATTAATAGGCAAACTATACAAAATCAAACGTTTAAACCTCTTCGTAGGTCACCCTAAATACAGGATGTACAACTGTCCGAATCTTTACGGAGTTATTTGTCAGCTAAAAACAAGCAAATAATACAATGTAACATGTGTCCTACCTCGACCTGTTTTCTGTTTGTCCGTCTGTATGTGATTTTTACAAATATCTCAGAAACTGTACAAGATTAAATTATGAAACTAGGTATGAATATTCATATAAATAGGCTACCATTTACTTAAAAAAATTGTTTTCCCGCAACAAATGGTTTCAAAATGGCTAGAAAACTATATATTTTACAAACAAACAAAATTTTAGTGACAAACTATTTTAAGACCAATCCAACGCTATACGGTTTTTTTATAATTGAGTCATAAGTAACAAAGAAAACTGAAATTTAGTGGTCGAATGTAGGGCTATTCGGGAGCTGAAGGTGGTCATATTAATGAGATAGTAATAAAACGCCCTAACCATAAGCACGTGTTTTGACTGGAAGTAAAACTTTTTCTGTTAAAATTAAACTTTTTTGGTGTTTATAAAAAAATTAATAAATACAGTAGATTATTCTTCACATTCTGTTTTTTACGCAACGTAATAGCCCGTCTGGTTTTCCCAAAATCTAAAATACCATAAAAGTATCCAGTTCACCGCGTGAGGGGATTTTACATTAAGGGCAGCTTCTGAACAGCTGCGAGCGAAGAGAAGTACTCCATAGTCCGAGGCCACTGCGAGAGGAACTAAGCTGCAAATGCGCGGGGGTTGGAGGCTGAGGTGCAAACAAATTCTACTGATATATTTCGTACTCATAAGCAGCTATTCAGCTCTTTCGTGAGTAGACGAAATTCCGAAATAGTTGGTTGATAGCCTGAAACACATAATCTTTATTTTGGAAATTCGCTCATCAAGTCAGCAAATTTTTGATTCAAATAATTAGTGATAATTATTTTCTTTTACATTTTGATTTCCTTGAGTAATCCCAGTAACAATTTGTTTTCATTCACTTCATATTTACTTTTATTCAAAACATCAAGTTGTGGGCTACTATTGTAGGTAAGCGTTACATAGTAGGTACAGATAGCGCCAATTAGGATGGAGTGAGAAGAGGGTATGCAAGTCTCCTACGCCGGCTCCCACCACATTTCCCCTCTCGCAGCGGAGTACAGTCAGAGCCGCCTGCCCTACCTAATTCATGTCTGCTATGTAGTCGTGTTGATTGCATATCAACACTTTTTGGTGGTGACTGTACTAAAGACTCACAGTCGCGTAGGAGAGGGTAAGACGTTACAGCGCATGCTCAAGTGACGCTTCACGCTACTTGGCACTATCTGTAATAATTCCATCATATCGTTATTTGCAAGTTTCCATCTAGGCCGTCAGCCTCGGATCAAAAGCTGCCACCACAGTAAAATCCCTAAGTGGATTTGAACCGGGCACTTTTATGGTATTTTACACTTAAATAAAATCGTGTATAAAACAAAATGTGCAAAATAAACTCCTATGCGCTTCTTTTTTTTAGACTAAACCCCAAAAATGTTTTATTGGAGTACGAAAAATCTCAAACATTATTACTTCTTTTTTCTATCGAACTTGACCTGTTTCTGTTCCACTTTTAATAAACTTTACAATGGTGTATAGCATGACCTACCTTTACATTTGAAAATAGAAACCCCTCCCCCCCCCCAAATCATGGAGGTCTGATAAGTCAAAAAAAATTTCCTGTTAAGCAACACAAGATGTATACCAAGTAATGAAACTTATTAAAAATAATGAAGAGGATTAAAAAGGTTTAATGAACACTGTATAAACATTTGAACGACACACCAAAACGTGTTCTGGTGACCATGATCTGTGCTCATTGACCACTCCCGAGCTTAGGTCTCACCATAAGAGTCACTGCAATGGCTCATCGGTTCATCTTTCCTATGGACATTCACTAACTAAAATACCTTTTAAATTAATACTTTGATTACTTAAGGCTCGGCTCCCTACATTTAAAACGGCGAAGTTTTGTACCAATTTCAATGTTAAATAACCAAAACATACCTTCACTATTAAGCATATTTTTGTCTTGTTTTTGTCAAAAAACGAAAGCCGTATTTTTTTTCTTAAAGTAAAATAAATTGTGGGTGTTGATTGCTAAGGTTTTTTGCAATATCTCTTTTTGCAACTGAGTAAAAAATTAATAAAGTTTACTATTTTTTACTATTTATATCATACGTTTATGAAAACAATAAAACGGTTTTTGAAAATGTATTCAGCAATCAACATCCGCATATGACAGTACTTGAAAATGAAACCAAATTTTTAAATTTATTCCACGAATTAACGGAAAAATAATTTATTCTGTAGCATTGCTCTTATGGGAATCAGATTCAATATGGCGGACAGGGTAGCGCCCCCTTAAGTCAAAGGGAAGAAATGAAATAACTACCCTTAAAATGAAATAGTAATCCACTTACTTTTTCTATATGCTCAAAATCTACTCAACTAAATTTACTAAAATTTCACAATTTACACATAGTAAATAATCATAAGTAAATGGGCACCTTTTTTTGTAAAATTGTTTTTTTTAGGAAAAGTATATAAATACGAATCACATACTGAATAAATATGAATATTTTTCGATCTTACGTACATAATCATTTTATAATTTATATTACCTTTATAGAAATACAAAGAATGCAGAAATTGGTGAAAAGGTTTTCAGAACGGTTAATAACAGCACAAAAATTATGTTTTAGTTACGTTTGGTCTTTGAATAAAGAAATAAGTTGACAATTATACCACCTGATTCGTTGTTAATGATTTATGTTTGTTAAATAGTACATAAACATCTGGAGCTAAAATTAACAGATTAACGTCTGTTTGTAAAACATCTGGATTGTATCTATAATGTATCTAAGGCGATTCTTAGTGACTTCAAAGGTGGTATATAAAAGAAGTTCAGAGTTTACATAGGCGAAAAGAGCTACTTAGCGCATTTTTGTCGACATAAGACCTAGCGCATTCGACTCCTGACGTCAAAAAATCCCTACATGCAAATTTGCATCCAAATCGTTAGAGCCGTTAGCGAGATTCCCGAAATAAATTTATATACAAGAATTCCTGGTTTAATAAGATTAGATAGAATTCATATCTGGATTTTTGAGATAATATGGTCACTACAATGGGTAGTACTTAAATGGGGTAGCTACAACTATACATTAAAAATAAATTGCACTAAATTTCTACAAATTATAAAGCTAAATAAGATGGAAATATGGAACACTTTTTCTAGACTTCGTCTCGTGTTTTTTTTAAATACTCAAAAATATGACGATTTTGTCACGCACGTCACGTTGCTATCACTCTAGAAATCTCAAAAGCTCTTCAACACTCCGCAATAAAATTACGAAGATTTTGGCACCAGTTATCTACGACGTCTGTGAGCGCATATATAGTGTCCACAGACAGACAGCCACACATACGGAGACAAAATTTTGTATTGCTTTATCGTGTTCAGAAACCTGGAAAACGTCGAGAAACGTCATAAAAAATTGTGGGGGTACAATTTTAAGAATTTTCGCAAGATTTCAATACTTCGGCATTTTAATGCGAGCCAAAGTAATTACTGTATTTAATATTGTTCTTAATTGTCATAAAAACCCATTTGCAATTAAATTACTTAAGTCAAATGGATGAAATGTTATAACTACCCTTAAAATTAAATCGAGCAATAGCGAAGCATTGCTGGGTCCACTAGTAATACGGGTGTCCACCTTCGACTGTACGAAAATTTACGGGGTTATTTGTAAGCTAAAAACAAGCAAATAATACAATATAACTCGTACCCTATCTTGCTCTGTTTTCTGACTGATCGTCTGTATGCGATTTTAGAAATACCTTAATATCTCATAAACTGTTTAATATATAATCCTGAAACTGGGTATGAATACTCATGTAAATAGGGTGCATTTTAATTTAAAAAAATGTTTTCCTCCAACAATTCGTTTCAAAATGGCGACAGTTAAAAATTTTCTATTTTAAATATCTAGAAAATTTTACAGAAAAATACAAAGACACCAAATGTTTAGACCATTTTAAGACAAATCCAACCATATAATAATTTTAATAATTGAGTCATAAATGACGGAAATAACTTAAATTTAGTGGTCGAATGTAGGGCTTTTTATTATTATCTCATTAATAACCACCTTCAACATACGAATATCGTGTTGTATTATTTGCTTGTTTTTAGCTGACAAATAACCCAGTAAAGTTTCGCACAGTCGAATCTGGACACCCTGTACATCTTATTATGATGCAGTTAGTGTTGCCAACGCCAAAGTGACGATTGTCTGACAAAAAGTAAAATCGGAAGAAAAGTAGGAAACACTAAGGATAGTCAATCGATTGAATTCTTGATTCTTTCGATGTATAGAATCGTGAACATCTAATGTTTTCGATGCATCGAATAAAAATAGATCGGCGCATCGAATACATTCGGACCTTTCTAATAAATCGGATTAATTCGATGGATCGAATAATTGGGAACATCGAATATTTTCGATGCATCGATTTATATCGAATATCCCTAGTGCAACTCTCTTGACACTTTGGATTAGAACTAGACGCTTTACTAGATTTGCTAGTTTCCTTTACATCCGAACATTCTCATAATACTCGTATCCTTCAATTATGATTTTCTCGGCTGGGCTAAACGTCATAGTAACCTTCTCTCCTTCGTAGCGTAACTCTCCTTCGTAAGAGTTCCTGCTCTATAAATCAAGACAGGTCGTACAGTAGAAGGATACCCGTAGAAGGATCTGCATAAAATGCGATATCAGCTGCCCTTCCCTAGTTGTCTTTATATCGACGGCTACCGCTTGCGAGGATATCTCCTTTCCAATATCGACCGATCGGTCTTGCACCGAGGAAGATAAAATGGTATCAATTAAAACTCTGTAAACCGTCGCTCCAGATACAGTACAGGCTGTCTTAGCCCCAGGCGGAGCCGGACCAGTCATGTTACAACCAGTTGTCAGATAGTATTTTCATACGTGGATCTAAATTTGCATCAAGTATGATTTTATTTTTAGCCAACTTATTAAAACCGAGCAGGTCCGAGCTACATGTTCAAGTGTTGTTGATCGTAGTGTAAACAAACACTGGAAGGTTTCACACTTTCGTGTCATCTTTAGGAAAAGAAAGTTGGGAATGTGAAAGTCATTGTGTAAACACTTCAAAGGTGTGTATTTAGCTAATTTGTGTCGAACCTTGAGTTGTGTTTCTACATGTAGGCCTACTGTAGGTTATACCGGGAATACTTCAAAGTTACTGCATTGTAACCAGTGACGCCGAGAGAGAATATGAACCCCTACGCACTAAAGCCGGGCCCCTTTTACTTTCTCATTATACTATAGTATAGAGAAAGTATAGTGATCGCAAAAAAAATCGATGTTGAGATTTTTGTGGATATATCCGTTTTGGGACCCCCTGAGTCCAAAAAAGTGGTTTTTACAAAATGTCTGTCTGTATGTATACAAAACTAGAGAGAAAACTAGTTCATCGACTTCGAACAAATTTGCACCAAAAATGTCAATTCGGCCTATATAGATGCACGAAAAAGGGTTTTGAAAATGTTTGAAAAACTACCCCCTTTTTGGCAAAAAAAAACCCAAAAAATCATGTATTATTTCTTTATAAAAAAAAAAACGGCTGTAACGATTTTGATCAAATTTGCATAAATTCTACCATATGCAGAAAACCGTATCTTTCTAAAAATTCTTGGTTAGCTAATAATAATAGTAATAACTGATTTTTAGGGATTTTTTGGCCAAAAAGGGGGTTGATTTTCAAAATTTTTCAAAACCTTTTTTCGTGCATCTATACAGCTCTAATAGACGTGTTTTGTGCAAATTTGTTCGAAATCGATCGAATAGTTTTCTCTCTAGCTAATAATAATAATATTTATTCGTTCATCTGCTACTTTAATATCACCTCTCCTACCCCACCTACAATTATGAAGTCACAATGCATCTGTTTAATAATTTAAATATGTTTGTGAGAAAGTATGTGCCAGTTCCTTGTACCGTTTGTTTATATAATAAACCAGGGACTCTACTCCTGCCCGCTTGGCTCACCAACCCCCACGGTGAAGCAAATGGAAGCAGATTCACAGTATTTTATAATCTATGTTCACTGAAATAATTACGATTGATTAGGTCAGAGGCGTTTGTATCGGGGTATAGTGCTGGGGGTTCGGTATTCCATATCCTGGATAATTACGTATACGCAGTAGATGACGATGTTGGTTGTTAAGAATAATTAAACCGTTCTATATTTGCCAAGTATATTTGCTAAGGTAATAAATGTAAATGCTTTCAAGAAATATGTGATCAGTGATCAGTATAGGCCTTACCTAAAATTGCGTTGAGTTTTTTTTATCTAAATCAGCTGTTTTATTTGTAATATGAAACAAAAACAGACGTGCAATAAAATTCCGTAATATCAAAGCTTCGGTAGGAGCATAGTCAACCAAGAAGTGACTACGGTGGGAGAGTTCTGAGATTCGTCATTCGTCGAAATCCAGAGCGATCGCTTGTCGCTCGATCCTGACAAATATTTTTGTCAGTCGCTCACTGGATGTTTCATTTCACTCTTTATTATTTAACTATGGGAAAAAAGTTATGTGATGAAGAATCTGAAGTTTTGATTTCCTAAGTGCCTTTATTCATGTCTTTGGAATGATAGAGATTTTAAGAATACAACTAAACATATGAAGCTGTGTGATGAAGTACCCCAAACCACCTTTTACGTTTCAAAGAACTTCTTGTAGCCAATCAACTTTCACTCAATACAAGTAATTTTACAAGTTCACTGTGTGATGGCATATAAAAAATGCCTTTTGTAGCTCTTATGGTATGGTTACCCTAACTACCACTAGCCGCTTGCAGCTCATCTTTTGTCACTCCTATCTTACCCGAGGCCTAAGCTTTTTTCGTTGACATTTTATTTGTGTTTGCTTTTATTTTGTTAACCAAACCTAAACAAGCTGTTGGTTGTGAATATGAATAATAATAGAATTTGCTAAGTCTGTTGCTATGAAGTCGGTAGCAAACATGTGTAGCTAAGCTTTTGACCTGAATCAGCTGTTTTATCTGTTATAGAGCAGCGAGTGAATTACCAAATTTTCACTATTTTTACGCTTTAAAATTAAATTTGTGCAAAATCCTTTCTTAATGTGCGTCTATATGTTTCCATAAGAATATACCTTTAAATTTTCGTATTTGAATCTTAAGCAATTTTTGCTCTGCGTTGATTACTCCATGCAGTCATTCAGTCAGGACACAGCTGCTTATTTTCAATTTCAATTTATTTATCCTTTTGACAAATATTACATTTTGTATAGGACAAGTCAAGTATCAATTCACAGTAAATAATATAATATAGAGGCACCTAGTGATAAGCCACATTACAACAATCAGTAAACATATATAACACAATACCCATACACACAAATACTTTAGGAAACCTCAACAGTTTAAAATTTATATATGAAAAAACATTTATAATTAGATCTACATAATTGTTCTGAAGTATATGAGATCAGCCCTAAAATGCATTTCTCACTAAAAACAGAATAAATAAAACAACAAAGATATCCTACAAGTAAATTTCAAAAATACATATTATTTTATTCTATATATCGACTATTTTTGCCAAAAGGTCCAATAGTGCGTTTTTCAGTATCTTACACCAAAAACTATATTGCTACTGTTTCAATACATACACGTTGCTTATATTGCACAATTCTGTAATTTTTCTTTTAATTTTAACTACATTATTGTAAAATTCTAATTACGTACAGTTTTTAGATTAAAGAAAACTCCTTATTGTTTTCCTATTCGCCTTTTTGCATTATTGAGCTTAATAAATTTTCCTTATTAGGCCTTTTGACAACAACAAAATTAAAGGACTTAATTATTTGTCCTACTGATTTTGATGATAAAGTAAAGAATACAACAGACTACTCAATTCAAACATAAATAAATAAAAAGCAAGCTAAGCTACCTTTTTTTAAAGTAGGCCTATATAGAAAAATCTAATATTGACAATCTAAAAATTTTTTTGTTAAAAACATATACAGAAAAAAAACTTACATAACTAACTAAAAAACTTGAAAAAGTCGTGTATTTTACGTTTTGACCGAATTTGGGGGAACCTAGCGTTCTATAAGGTCGTATAAAACAACAAAATGTGCATAATAATATCCTACATATTTATTTTTTAATCTAAAAAAAGTTACTTCCGGTAGTAAAATATGCTTCCGGTTGTTGGTTTGTTTTGCTAACGAACTCGTCCGAGCGACTTTAACCAACGTGTGTACCAAATTTGGACCAAATCGGACTTAACTGTCTTCTCCAGTAAACGAGAAAGCAACCGGAAACGCAAGCGCTTCTCTCTATAGTTCTATCTAAACAGTGAAATGTCTTGCAGCTGAGCGCTTCGACATTGCCTCATTTCAAACCATTTTATAAATCCATCTTTTGTAATTGAATGCTGAAAAAAAACTGAATATTCTTTATAAAATTGCGTATCCGGCTTGCATTTCACTTTTAATTATACATTTTTTATTGTGTAAAGAAAAAAGTTCAAACTTGGTACTTCACAAATGTCAATTACGTGACAAATGAAAAAAATTTAAAAAAAGTAAAATGCAAAACGGATGCGTATTGTGACTGTACTTAAAATGAGACCTTGCAAACAATAATAAAAAATAAACGAAATAAATGGTTTTAAATTTAATATTGCTTTTATGGGATAGAAATCCAAGATGGTCGCCACTACAGCAGACCCTTAAAATGCGGCCGATAGAGTGCAAACACATATATACTTATATATATATAATTTTTAATGACAACCCCAAACGTGTTGTGGGGACTATGATCAGTGCTCATTTACTACTCCCGACCTTAGGTCTTACCTTACCATAAGGGCCACAATAGCTCTTCTTTCCTAAGGAAATTCGTTAATAATTCTGTGAAGAGTGTAGACTTTGCGAAAAAATTTAAATTCTGCTCTTTATTGCAGACTAGGGTAAACTCCTGCGTGCTACGCACCCCAACCCCATTGGAACCTTCTATACACATAATCATGTTATGTTTTCTTTATAATAAAGGTGTAGGATTAATTATAACCCCAAGGCTAAGACGGTAAATAATGTTAAATGTTCAAATCAAATTATTTCGTATATTTTATAACAACAGTTATAATAAAGGTCAAAGAACCAGCAAGACTCTGGTCTACACTTTAATAAAAACCTAACCTAAAAGTTAGAAATACAATTAGTTGCTCCAAAGTTTGAAATCAGCTGTTTTATCTGTTATTTTATTCAATTGGTTGCTATGGTAATAAATGTAAATACATGTGTTATTTCATCGTCCTAGGCCTAACTAAGATTTTTTTCCGACTAAATTTACAAATAAATATTGAAATAAAAAATGTTTTTTATCAAAATGAATTATAGCCTATGTTACTCAGGAATAGTGCAGCTTTTTATTAGTAAAACTATTTTTTCAATCCGTTCAGTAGTTTCAGAGATTACCCTTACACACAAACAAACAAATAAATTTTACCTCTTTATAATGTTAGTATAGATTGCAGACAAAATGTATTCGGACGCAGGATCGCTGATGGACAGTTTATGACTTGGCAAGTAAGTATTTGCTTTATAAATAAAATAAAACCACTCCCACTTGACTTGTCGATGTACACATACCACAAAACCATTGTTTAGTGTTATTATGACACATGTAACTATATACCGAGTCTATTTATATCATCTGTTTATAATTATATGACGTTACATAAGACTACTACTGGCTAAAGTTAATTGTGTTGCAACCTTAAGCAAGTTGATATTCAGTCACTCAGTTTTTGTTTCTATATACTGTATATTATAATAAGCAGTTCCGTATTGTATTGAGTATATTTATACTATACTATATGGAGCTTCAATCCCTGCTCACTTCGCTTGGCAAAATACAAACAGATTATTGCATATTCTGATATTTTGGCAGAAATAACGATTGATTTGGACAGAGGCACTTGGATCGGTTTAGGGTTATGAGGGTAGCGGCGACCTGTTCATAACGTAAGCAGAGATCGAAATAGACACTCGCCATCCCCAATAATTTTAATTACGGTGTGGGTTGTAATTTCACGATTAATATTTAAATAATCAAAAATCAACATTTCAAACAAATTCTGATAGTGACAACTAAACGAAACAATACAATATGTAACACCAGATGTTTAAATTATAATATTGTAGGCTTTTTTCGTTTGTGAATACTTTAATTAACCTAAAAAAAATCTATTGTAAAGAATAATTACTATTATTACCAATTTGCCTAGTGGGTTACTATGGTGATTAATGTAAATACTTTCAAGGAATATGTTTCGGTCCATTGCAGGCTTGTACCGTAAAAAGTTGTATCAAATTTTCGATCCAAACCAGCTGTTTTATTTATAACGAGAGGCTCTGCCCATGCGCTGAACTATGGTGATGCCGATACAAACTACAAAATCCCTAATTTTGTTCATAATTTTTACATTTTTTCAATGTGTTAAGGATAATTTTTAAGGAAATTGTGATTGATTAGGACAGAGACACTTGGATCTAAATCGGGTGGTGGGGTTAGCTGTGACCTGTACATATTGTAAGACATAGATTGAAATAGACACGCAATATCGCCAACATTTGCCCACAAAATCCGTAATTTTGTTCATATTTTTTACATTTTTTCGATTTTTTATAGGAATTTCTACGGAAATGATGATTAATTAGGGCAAAGACTCTTGGATCTAAGTTGGGTGGGGATAGTTGTGACCTCTAGGCCTACATAATGTAAGTCATATATTGAAAAAGACATGCAAATACCCCAACACTTGTCCACAAAATCGATAATTTTGTTCATAGTTTTACAATTTTTACATTTTTTTATAGGAATTTCTACGGAAATGATGATTGACGGCACTTGGATCCTCTGTTGGGTGGTGAGGGGTAGATGTGATGACCTGTACATAATGTATGACATAGATCGAAATAGACACGCAATATCCCCAATATTAGTCCACAAAATTACTAATGTTGTCTAAAATTTTTACATTTTTTCAATTTTCAACAGAAATTTTAAATAATTTCGGAATAAAAGGTAGCCTAAAATATTCTCTGAAAAGTCCTCTACATATTAATGGAACTTTCGTCAAAATCGGTTCTGCCGTTCCGGAGATTAACCCGGCCAAACAAACATTCAGACAACAAATTTATTTGGCCTGTGTGTTTAGGTTTTGGTAATGTGTGGAAAACCATAAATGATCTTAGAAAAAAGTTTATATTTTAAAATTAAGACAGACACTTCAATGTTATTTATATGTATAAATAAGTAGCAACATGTGTTTGAATAAACTAAGCCTTTTCGTTCACATTTTGTTTGTGTTTGCTTTTATTTTGTTAACCTAAACCAAAAAATATGTTGGTTGTGAAAAATAATTAACTTTTTTTAAATTGTCCAATTTGGTTGCTATGTTAAGGAATGTAAATGCATTCAACAAACATGTGTTGCTAAACTTTTGATTCTAACGAGCTGTTTTATCTGCTATATAGCTAGGAGTGAACCCCGTATTTGCACCATTATTACGCTTTCAAATTAAAATTTAGCAGAATCCTTTCTTAGCGGTGGTATAGGCTGATAATTATATTGTGAAGTACTTTGAAAGTTGTTCCCTACACTAGCGTAGCCGGTAAAGGCAGCTATGATATTCATAATCTAAAACAATTCGTTTTATTCCCTCGTGGAATCGCTATCCTCGTCGTATTTTACAATGTTGAAATACTTTAACACAAAATAAAATACATACATTATTTACAAACAATATTTAATATTCAGTTTGACGGTTTAATAATACCGCATTCCGCGCAAATCACCGCCATTTGTATTCAATCATCAATTCCTATTCAACATTCCGACACATAAACATAGAGATATATTATAATATAAATATGAAACAGGTGTTCACTTAACATGTGTTTACAACTAGCGCACCTGTTGGGAAATATATTAACTACTTGTAAGGAAATATTTTGTAGGATCAGCTGTCAATCAAACTGGACGATATTTAATAACAGAAACGCTGCCTTGACAACTATGTCTGATAAATTGTCTAGATCTGTTCCAACAAGAAACTTAAATAAAAAAATAAATTCTTGATCACGACCGTCCAGTTATTCGTTTCGTGATTGAAAGCCGCTCGTGGTGTTTTTAAAGGTTATTTTCAAATTCACACGAAAAAGAAAAGTTGTGTATATACTATGTAAACAATTTGACACAGCAAAACTAATAATAATAATTCGATCACGCAGCTGAACATGAATTGAATTACCAAAACTAACTTTATATGTTTTAGGGTTTCAACCAACTATTTGAGAAATGTATCTATTCATGAAGGCGCTGAATAGCTGCCTATATGTCCGAAGTATATTAGTAGATCAGTTTCGACTCGCACGCTCCTTCGTTCCACTCGCAGCGGAAAAACTCAATCTTGCTGCCTCATGTTGTGTGGTCAGCTTCACTTCGCTGGCAGCGTACAAACTCGGCTGTTGGCCTCGGTTCAGCAGATTTTAACCGTGGATGTTTATGGTATATTACGTCCTGATCCAATTTGGGGAGAACCAAGCTGAATATAAAGTCTTGTAAAAAAACAAAATGTGTAGAATAATATCCTAAATTTATTTTTTTAGATAAACCCCAAAAGCAATTCATTGTAGTATGACAAATCTCAAAACATTACTTACGGTCACAAAACGTGCTTTCGGTTGTTGAATTTTTTGGCTAACGAACTCGTCTGAGCTACTTAGAAACCCAAAGTATGTACCAAATTTGTACCAAATCGGACGTAAAATGCGGTCGTTAGAGTGAGAACACATAAATACACGTATATACAATTTTAATGACACCAAAAAGTGTTCTGGGGACTATGACCGATGCTCACTGGCCACTCCTGATCTTAGGTCACTACAGTAAGAGTCTTTCCTATGGAAATTCGCTAATAAACACACTTTCTTTTAATAAATTAGCAGTTAGATTGCATGTGAACACGAATTTTTCGGAGTTTGTTAGCCGAAAAATTTCAACATGCCGGAAGCACGTGTTTTGACAGAAATTATCTTTTTTTTTTATTTCCTACTATAGTAAAACATTTTTGGGGTTCATCTTAAATAATAAATATAGAATATTATTCTGCATATTTTTCACGACCTTTAGCCCTTATAGTTTCTCCGAAACCGATCAACACGTAAAATACCTGAGGATTTACCGTGGGGGCAGCTTCTCATCCGAGGACGGCTGCCGTTACGAGGGAAGAGAATCCGAGAACGCAAGGTCGATGTGCCAACTCGCAATGCGATAGGAGCCGAGGTTCTAGTCTGAGGTGGAAACAAATTCTACTTACATATTTCCTACACACAAGCAGCTATTCAGCGCCTTTATGAGTAGACCAATTTCCCAAATAGTTGGTTGAAAACCTAAAACGTATAAACTTGGCTCAACTCACGCCAGTGGTTCAGCTGCGTGTTCGAATTATTTATATTTTAAAGGTTTAGCTGTTTTAAGGGACAAACTTTTAAGGACTTTGTCAGCAGGGCCGTCCCAAAGGGAGTAAGTGGGTCAGCTACCCCGGGCGCTGTATCAAGAGGGACGCCACGATCTGCCGATATAAATCTTTTTTTGCCTCCTGGCGTTCACTTTGCAGACAATTTTGTAGTGTTTCTATTCTTATTTACCAAACCTTCATGACTACTAGTCTATATAGATTTTATAAAAACGAGTCCATAGAATGAGTTCAACCCGGTATGGTAGGGGCGCCCAATGTAAGCTTGCCCCGTGTGCCTACACCCCTAGGGACGGCCATGTTGGGCAGATCTGTTTAAATTAATTTGAGTTGCCAAATTAGTCTAACTTTTTTTGAAAGATATTAATTTTTCTCTTATTCTTAGTAACAAAATACAAATCTTGCCAATTTTCTAATTTGTCTCATTACACAGTACTCTAGAACTAGTCTACCATTAAAAGATCTCGATGTGTTAGTTCAGCTGTAACAATGGTATATTCCTGGAATCTATTGATACACTTGATGACATCCAGTTTAACGTAGAAAGTCGCAGTTTTTGTTAGCTCCAGCACTTCAGGTACGGAGCGACCTCTAACGTTTAGTTTCATTCATAAAAATGTAGCTACGTTATTTACTACTTAGGGACAAGTGCTTTTAACACACCGAGATCTCGGCGCCGATAACTTCCCTGCCCTTCCGCCCTTTTCCTCTCCAAGACAAATGCGTTTTCGCAGGTATTGTCCGATACACTTACTCTTTCATTGTGTTGGAATAGTTTTACCTATGTTTCATTTTACTGAGGAATGTGCGGCGCTTGTCAAGGACTTGGCGGGAAAACAACGGACATTTTATGGGAGATATTTCAAAAACCGGGTTGACGTTGTAGATAGTAAATCCATAATGTTCCGACTGTATTCATTCATAATATTGGTGTGATAATTTACGGCTGCCTATAGAGGGTGTCTTGTAAACTATAAATCTGACAGCATCTTTAAACCCTACAACTGGTTTGTGAAATTCCCCTAATGGCAAGCATTTCTTTTTTTTAATTCACCGAATATAGTAATTATATCCCAGCTTAAAAGTTTTCAATAGTTTTTTGTAAAAAAGGGTCCAGAGAATATATGCAACTAAAAATTATTTGATGTCACATTTTAAACGCAATAAAGGGTGGTCCGATAAAACCTGACTATTTTCAAAATAAAATAACTTTATAGGAAATAATATTTACAATTTATTCAAATAGTTAAAATATGAACATAGTAAAGTTATGCCATTTTCATTTATGGAATATAAAATCACTTAGGTGTTCCACACCAACATCCACACATGTTTCTAATCTTTTCTGAAAATTTGTTAATACTCGACGTACCGTTGACATTGGTTTTGCAGCAACTTCATTTCTTATGCAGTTCTTTAAACCGGCAATTGTGTGAGGTTTTATGACAAAAACTTTGCTTTCAAGCTAGCCCCACGTCGAAAAATCACAAGCAGTTAGATCCGGCGACAGGGAAGGCCATGCGACATCACCAAAACGTGAAATGAGATGCTCTGATCTTCGTACAACACTCATTGACATAATATCTGCTTCATCTTGCCGGTACCACAACGAGGTCGTTTCTATTTCAAACTGATTCAATTGTGGATCTAAGACGTTCTGAATCATTTCAACGTACCGTTCTTTATTGTAAATCTTTCACCGTTTCCATTTTCCAAAAAGTAAGACCCGATAATTCCCAAACTAGCAATATCACACCATACAGTCACCTTTTCACTATGCAGAAGTCGTTGATGGATTTCCCTAGGATTCTCTCTTGTAGTATTCCTACAAGGAACAGCAGCACGACGAGGAACATGGAAATTGTTAAGAAATAACCGTTGCGTAGCAGTCACAGACTCATAATAAAAAAAAAAACATAATGAGAAACAGATGTTTAAAAAGTGTCAGGTTTTATTGGGTCACCCAGTATTAAGAGTTTGTTTGCACCTTAGCCTCTAGTCCCGGTTCAGGCGTTCTTCGTTCCGCTCGCAACGGAAAAACTCGCTTTTGCACCTCAACCTTGCGGCCTCGGACCAGATGAAGATGAATAGCGGTAAAATCCACCAGGTTGGGGATCCAGGCAGGCCATGTATAGAACAAAATTTGCAGAATATTCTCATATATTATACTTTGTGTAGATAAAACCCCGAAATAGTTTCATTCTAGAGCGAAAAAACTTAAACAAATTTACTTCTGTGGTTAAAAAACATGCTTTTGGTTGTTGGATTTTTGTGGCTAACAAACTTATCCGAGCGACTTAGAAAAACCAACGTGTGCACCAAATTTGGACCAAATCGGAAGTAAAATGCGGCCGTTAGGGTGTGAAAACAATATGTACATAATTTTTAACGACACCCCAAAACGTCTTCTGGGGACCATGATCGGTGCTCACCACCTCAGTTTTCACCATAAGAGTTACTAAAAAAATTTATGTAGTAGATTATACTGCACATTTTGTTTTGTTTACACGACCTAAAGCTAGTCCGGTTACCCAAACAGATCAAAACGTAAGATATCATAAAAGTACCTTGGGGACATCTTCTGATCCGAGGCCGACGGGTCGAACGAATTGAAGCAGCGCGTGAGCCGGGGCTGGAGGCTGAAGTGCAAACAAATTCTACTAATATACTTCGTACATGCAGGCAGCTATTCAGCGCCTTCGCGAATAGACCGAATTTCGTGATATGATATGAGTGGTTGAAACCGTAAAACATATAAACTTAATTTTGGAAATTCGCTCAACTCACGTCAGCGGTTCAGCTGCGCGATCTAATTATATTAGTTCCAGTTAAATAGTATTGCACTTAAAACATTCTGAAATAGGGAACCATGTGCTCATTACACTCGAGATATTTGTGTAGGCAATTACTGAACTGATATAACAATATTACGTTTACATAACCTAGTTAAGCGAACAGGAAGTGTTGTATATTGTTTATGAACAGAAAGGGCATTGTATGCAAATAATCCACCGCCTGCTTCATCACTTCATAAATTGTCACACATTCCTGGAAATATTAATTTATCCAGCTGTGGTTAGCGACGTAAACAAACGAGGTATCTGTGAGTGATAAATTATTGTAATTATTAACGTGTTTACCTCATATTACGTATTGCCTTTAGCAAAACAAAGTGTGACGTAATTAGATAGGATTGCAGATTAGGTTTATTCGATATATCTTTCACACGTGACTAGGTAGGGTTACACGGGGCTTGAAAACAGAAGCGGGCTAATAAACTGTTTTTAAATACAGGGAATTATTTACAAACGTTGGCGAGTTCCTGCTTCAAGCCCGTTCGTCTTTCTGTCTGTTTGTCACGCGATTGCGACCAAACGCGTTGTTAAATTTTCTTCAAATTTGGCATAAATGTTCCTTCGAGTCAGGAAAACGGCACACGCGAAGGGATTTTTACAAGATAAAACACTTTTAATATTATTATACAACTGGTGAGTCACAACGTATATAATTCAGATTGTTCTATTTTCACCGCGTCACAGTAGACTTGGGTGGCCAAACGTCCCGGAAAACCGGGATTGTCCCGGTTTTTTGTCGTAACATAACAAACCACTTTTCGGGACGCTCAAAAGTCCCGGAATTCAGTTTTTAATAGATTTTATGGAATTGTATAAGCGTTTTTTATTTCGCGTAGCTAAACGAAAGACGACACTATAAAATGAACCATCTGACGAAATTTCAACATTTTGTTTAAATAATATTGACATGTTTGATCTCGATAAAAAATAAATGTGTGGCATTTTGTGGGGACAATACGTACACCAAATTTAGTGGTTTAAAAGTTTAAAATACTGTACAACTACAAAACTGTGTAGAATTTTATAACTACGTCTCAAAGAATAAAGACATGAACAAAAAGGCTGGAAGCAGTGAAAAATTTCCCTTTCTCCAAGAACAATCAACTCCATCTTCAAACACTAAGTATTTAAAGCTTATGTTAATTAAATTGTATTACAAATTCCATGGATATAATATTTTTTAAACTATAATAATTGTTTTAAATAATAGTCTATAAATTAAACAGATATAGACGTAAGTCATAGTAGATTACATTTTATGTTTCTCGTTTTTATCAATATGCTATAATCAGGTTAACAAAATGTATTAACAAAACATAAATTTCTTAAAAAATACAAATATGTTATATTTAAAAACCATGCGTACATTGGGTTGGGTGTCTTTTGGTGCCCGGCTGGTTGTGTCCCAGTTTTCTCCGGGAATGATTTGGTCACCCTACAGTAGACAAATGTGCAGTGTCGGCAAACCCAGCCACCATCTTGAATTTCTTCAACCCCCATAAGAGCAATGTTAATCGCGTAACCAGATTACCTGAGTAATGATGATCAGAAAATTATGTTGAATATATTATTTTAAAGGTTAGGACAGTCTGAAATCTGTTTGTCTATTTTTCGTCAATAGCGGGAACAAGCTTTAAAATGATGCTTGAATAATGAATTTTAAATAATAATTAAGGGTGATATCGCTTAGTGACAAAAAAAACCTTTGAGAAATAATTGTGGTTTCTACAACAGGGTGTTGAGTGTTCTAAGTACCGCCTGTTATTGATTACTCAACACCTTTGCCTTTAGCTAGCTTTGGTGGTCTGATACAACCTCAACACGATTGTTTAAATCACAAGTCATTTTAATGTGAAACAATATTTGAGTGTAAATACAAAATTAATAGTACTAAAATGTTAGTAACAATAAATCTTGTTCAAAGTTTTAAATATTGTTTAGTATTTTAATGTTTTTTCATAAATATTTCTATTTTTTTAACATCTATTTTTGAACATCTAAATTAACGTAGTTGGTTACAAATATCATGTTTGTTTGGGTGAACTTCCTTACTTAAAAAGATTATACCCTTTTGAATGTTATAACCTGTAACTCATGTTATTTTGAGTTAGACTTGCAAGATTACTATCAGCATATTTTTCAAATTTTTTTGAAGATGCCTCTTTATAACCAGATAAAGAGTGGACAAAATATACTGCCTAGTTTCTTAGAAAATTTCAAGAAAAACGACATTTACTAGATTGTTACAAATAGCATTTCCTTTCCAGCACCTTTATAGTTAAATCAGTCTAGAGAGGCCTGCAATCTTCAAGACAAACGACATTTACTGACGTTAGATTGTTACAGATAACACTTCCTTTCCAGCACCTTTATAGTTAAATCAGTCTAGAGAGACCTTCAATCTTCAAGACAAACTATTTTCAAGAAATTTTTCTATTATTACTCTGTTTTTATATCGAGTATTAGTAATTATTATTTATTATTTTATAATAAAATGTTTTGTAAAGTACTGTTACCAAAAGGATATTTCAAAGTCATGTTAGCTATATCGTGCATTATTTATTTTTAGCAATCAAATAAGCTCTACTCGAGCGTTAAGTGTTATTTTATTATTTTGAAACAATTCTTATTTTTATTGATTGACAACGAAATTATAAAATGTATGATAGGTTACTACAAATAAATAAGGTTTATATTAAGAATTTTAGAATTTGTTATGGTAATCAGTAACGGATGAAAATAAGTATTTAGCTTGCCAACTTCGTAGTATTTAACAAATTTAGTAACCGAGAAAAGATAAAATCAAATGATTTTATGTATTAAATATACCAAGATATTTCACAGCAATGTCTTTCTTGATCAGTAGAGTCTATTAATTGATTTGATTTGAGTGTATCTATTGAATTTGTTAACATTATGTAAAGATTGAAATACATTTATCTAATTTGAAAATGTATTCATCTGTTTTATCTTAATTGGTTAATAATATATGAGAATGGACCACAGCTTCGCGAGCAAACGTATTTCAGTATATATATATTTACCAAAAAAAAAACCAGGAAAAAAATACTATTGCATAATTTTACTAAAACATTTATATATATATATTTACTAAAAAAAAACCAGGAAAAAAATACTAAACAATTGATTTCTTAAATGGAACGTATATATTAAGCTTAAGGCAGTGAAGTGAACATCTATTTTAATGTTAATCTTATGCATATTCGCCCTTTTAGACTTCACGAATTTGTACATTCGCCCTTCTGTTTTTTTATAAAAATGTTTATATTAAATTAATTTGTATATTTAGATGTTCGTCCTTTTGGCAAAATATTCTTTAGAACATATGGAAATTTAAAAAAAATTAAAGTCAAATATCCAAAAAATGTCCCATTCGCCCTTTTTGCAAAACACAGTCGATATATAAGGATTTGTTCTTTGACTTAACTCAAAATCAAAGTTGGCGATTTTTTTCTTATTCAATAATGCAGATATCAAAAACTTAAGAAGCTTACCGCATTTGAAGTTTAATTACCTTCAAATAAATGTAATTTCAATAAATTTGTAAAATTTATGACGGAAAATTCTGCTTTATTGTGGAAGCATATATGCGCCGAATTTGCGTTTCTACTCCAGTGTTTAGCCTGAACTCTGGTGGTTATCACATCAACTTGTTGCTCGCGGAGGAATACCAGAAAAATAATGTATCCGTGAATGTGTGAGAGAAAGCTGTGTTTAATAACACATACTCACATATATTGTCACGCATGTATATATATGTCACCCTCTAGTTTCCGCCTTTACGAACTGCCCTATATTTGCTAGCTTAAGAATGAAACGCACAAAAAGTCAATGCTAGTAATGTACAGCTCTGCCACTTCCAGAGTGGCGGTCAACTTAAGTCTAAATAATTGTTCACTCCTACCTAGTCTTGGATTCGATTCCGTGAATCGGTAAACTTTTTTACATTTTCAAATGTTTGCAACAAACAAACAATGTATCGAAACTGTACAATGAACCAAATGAAACTTAGTTAAGTGTGTTTAAATAGGCCGTTTAATCAAAATTATAAACATAAAGAAGAAATAAACGCTTCGCTTTAAAATAGGATTACTGTATTACCAATTTTATATCGACCGATCGGAAATTCGTCCATAAAACATCTGTTTATTTCTCATTCACGGCCAAAAGCGTTGTTCGATTTTCTTCAAATTTTACGGGAACACTCCTTGAAGGTATTTAAAACGACGTGTGCAGTAGTTTGTATTTCTTGTGTCCTGTTTTTACTGCAGTTGCAAGGATGGATGAGGGAAAACAGAATCAGAAATGAAAAAAGTTGATCAATTGTATCAAGGTACTGTGACTATTTATCCGAGAACCTTCCCTACGGCCATAAATTACTTATTTTAGAGAGAGCGACAAAATTCTAAACTATCACAAAAAATATCTGACGACCTACTTGAAAAACGTTTGGTTCTTTGTAAGATCATACAAAAGTTAAGGGAAGGGCTTAAAACCACTTTTGGTATATATTCTTGATATAGTGGTATTACGTATTACATTTTTCTCCAGCTACTACTGTAAGAGGCATTTTCTGCCTCATTAATAAGGTAGAAAAAACCACTTATCATCCTGGGGCGGAAAAGTGCCCATAAAAAACGCATTGTGTTTGCTTTGTCGCCCGACTATAAGCGGGTTGTAAAGTAAACTAAATGCTTTTTAATGGGCACTTTTCCGCCCGCCAAATCATATGTTAGTAAAACAGCTGCTGAAACAACAATGCATCGATGAGCTCCGTGTCTGTGTATTCTTGGCATATCCTCAATTGTTTTCTTGTAAATATGTATATCCATGTTTTAATAAAGTTTGTTCCTCAGTAAAATGCTTATTATTTACTAAAACTGCAGCTGGAGGAAAAATGCTGTGCGTTTTACGGGAAGAAATCAATCACCCTCAAGAAAATGACCTCCCTCGCTGTGCTCTTGCTGTACCATTTCCAATCGAGGCCACAAAGTGGTACTTTCCTCCCTTAAGACCCAAATAACTATAATGGCAACATGTAAACCAATGTGATAAACATGCATGCTGAGCTTCATGAATTTATCTTAAGCCGTTCATGAGATAATAATTTGTTACAAAAAACGCCTACAGACGGACTACTTCTAAACTAAACAAGGTAGGACACATGTTATACTGTATAGTTTTGACCTGCTGAATAACATGGTAAAATTTTGTAGAATGGTTGCGACACAATCTGTATATTAGTAACTGAAAGTAAGTAAAAGTGAATACGTGTAGGCCTACTTCTTTCTATTCAATAGACCCAATATGTGGACACATTTGTCCTCCTAATGAGATCACATAATATCATGCAGGAAGCAACATAGAGATTATCAATTGCTATGAAAAGCGAGTATACGTCTATACGTACGTATGTGAATAACATATAATATAACAGCTGATTTCACCCATCATCTGCAATTCTTAAACAAACTCAGCCTATATTATACTTTGGGGTTATATTTACAACTTCAATCATAATTTCTTGTGAAGTTGATTTTTTTAAATAGGCTATGAGTAATAGAACTAATGTTTGCTACAATACTTTATAACATTTGCTTTGAGGTTATAAACTGTATATAAATATAAGTACAACCTTTTATCATCAATATATTCGTTTATACATACTTAAAGAAGAGATACCTATTCGTTTAGCTTCGGAAACATTCGTTCATCTTCGTATAACTTATAAACATATATTCGATTATTAATTATTTCTTCACTATACAATTAATAACTTCTTAATCATTTGATCTATCAATATGAAATAAAAAGCTACTAAAGGATAATATTTGTGTTTTTTAAATATATAATAACCTTTAAAAATACAAAATTTTTACAAATAGACGTACAGTTTTATAATCCTTATAATTGTACACATTTACCAATTAAAAATTCCCTCAGCCTAGATAAAGTTTGTTGTTTTTAAATAGTATTTTTATAAATGATATATTTCTTATGTGTATTTAGTTAATTTTTTACGGGGCTTACTCGGTATAGTTGTAGCTGAAATGTTACTGAGGTTGACGACTTTGCCGTTGAGTTGGGTTTGAAAAATAATTTTTTTTTTGTGAGAATTGTGTTCGGTATTTTTCTTCCAAAATATTCCACTCTTTACAATTTTGCGGACTCTCCAGCTCTCTAATTCTTCAGTCAATATAATGTTGTTCACCGAGTTAAAAATCCCCGTCAGCATAGTTAGGTAGGCCTAGATAAAGTCTGTTGTTGTTAAATGGTATTTTTTTAAATTCTAGTCAATTCCTTTTAAAAGCGAGTGTACGTACGATATAATATAACAGCTGATTTCACCCATCATCTGTAATACTTAAACAAAACCTACAGTAGCTTAGATTATACTTTGGGGTTATGTTTACAACTTCAACCAAAGATATAATGTCTTGTGAAGTAGATTTTTTATAAAATATGAGTTATAGAACTAATGTAGGCTATAATACATTATAAGATTTGCTTTGAGGTTATAAAATGAATATAAATACAACCTTATTCATTTATCCAATTTTAAAGAAGAGATACCCATTATTGTGTAACTTGGAAAACATTCGTACATCTTCGTATAACATAGGCTTATTCAATTATTAGTTTCTTCATTATGATATTAATAACTTAGAAATCATTTGTTTGATATATCAATATGAAATATAAAGCAATTACAAGATAATTGTGTCTTTCTTTTGTTTAGCCTACAGTTTTATAATCCTTATAAATTGTACACATTTACCAGTTAAAAATTCCCTCAGCATAGTTAGGTAGGCCCAGATAAAGTTTGTTGTTCTGTATTCTGATGTGAATCTAATTAATCTGACAGTAATCTTTCACGGGGACTTTTGAGTTATTATTGTATTTACTAAATATTCCCGTAACTCTTGTCAAATTGTTGAATACAAACTTGTATGATATTGAGAATATTTATTTGTTTACTCTCAAGTCCCCATTCATTGTGAAGGAAAGGACGGGCGGCAATGTTTGAACCGACAAAACCAGTGTTTGCACTTTGCTTGGACCTACCTGGCCGAGGCCTAGGGTAGCATTCACAAATAATATGTCAGTTTCTGGTACAAATGTATTTCCCGTATTGTGCATCAGAATTAAAAGTCTACAGCACCAGAAGCAAAGGCGGTGAAAATGGAATTGAATAATATACCGCTTTAATTTTCTTCTATATCTATTCAGAATCATGAATTTTTTGTATTAAAATGCCTAAAGGCAGGCCTTCGAGAAATTCTGGTTTCTGTGCAAACATGAGCGTCAATAGTTTGGGTATGTGCTTGCTTATATTAGGAAATTCTTTTAAATTTGGGTTTGTTAACAATTCATATTCAGATATTGAGAAACGTCCTGAAACTTCTGGACAACATTAAAACTATAATAATTCGATTACACAGCTGAACCACTGAGTGAATTTCCAAAATTAAATTATGAATTTTAGGGTTTCAACCAAATATTTGGGAAAGTGGTCTACTCAAGAAGGCGATTAGTAACTGTTTGCGTGTACGAAACTAATATTACTAGAATTTGTTTTTGCACCTTCAGCTCCGACTCACGCGCTGCTTCGATATACTCGCAGCAGAAAAACTCGCACACCTCGACCTCGCGTCCTCGGATTACAGACTGCTTCTCTTCGCGCGTTTACATCCCGGCCGTCGCGTCGGTCTCGGTACAGAAACTGAACCACGGTAAAAATTCCCCTCGTGAATTTGAACCGGGTACTTTTATGGTGTTTTAAGTTTTGATCGTCTTTGGGCCATTGGGGGAACCATACGGGCTATTAGCTGGTGTAACAAAAAATGTAGCCTACAGAATAATCTTATATATGTATTGTGTTTAATAAACCAACAAAAGGTTTCATTCTAGTACGAAAAATCTCAAAACATTTTTACTTCCGGTAAAACATGCTTCTAATTGTTAATTTTTTAGAAAATAAGGCGTAAAATGCGGCCGTTGTTACAGTGCGAAAACTTAAATAAATGTACCAGGTGTCTCACGAAACGGTTTAAACGTTTGATTTTGTATAGGCTTGACTATTAGTGCATAGATCTTTTTGAAACTTTACACACCCCACTATAGAGCCTTTAAAAATGATCTGTGAAAATTGTAGCAGTACAACACTTGCAGAAACAAAATGGTGGAATAATGAAAAATGTATTAATTTTCTCCCTCCAAAAATAACTTTCTTGAGTTGGTGCCAGATTTTTTACTGCTTTGCAGTTCTAACGCTCATTGTTGAACAGCTATTTGATATAACAATATTGCTTCAGCTATAAAAAAACATAACCTAACTTTCACTAGCGCAGTTTTTAGTGAGTTTGAGCTTCGCAAAATGGCTTTTACTGTTGAACAAAAAGTAAAGTGTTGTGCGTGGGGCTTTTTGTAACGTTACAGAAGCAGTTAGACAATTTCAAGTTGCCTACCCAGGAGTCGAACCACCTAGCAACCCAACGATAACTAAGTGGAAAAATCTTTTGTTAGAAATTGAAAATGTTTTGAAAAAGTACTCTAGAAGATCTAATGAGGAAAGAGAAGAACTGGTATGTGCATAAATGGTCCGCTCTCCTGGTAAGCCGAAATCACTAATGAAGGTTGAACTTGAAACTAGTATTCCAAAGTCTTCTGTACAGGGAATTATTTAAAAAAATATATATTACATTTTTCAAATGTCACCTAATCCATAATTTACTTCAGGATGATCCGAACAGAAGAGTGGAATTTGTTCGCGCATCATTGAGTATCATGAGTTTGATCCTGATTGGCATGCTCGAATTGTTTTCTCAGACGAGTCCACTATCTACCGCAATGGTGTAGTAAATAGGCATAGTTGTATTTATTACAACACCAACAATCCCCATAATCTTGAAGAGACTCTACTCAAATCAAAAGGCATTACTGTTTGGGCGGCTGTGAGTGTAAAAGGGGAGTTATCTTACGACATTTCGGACAGTACAATGTCTGGAATTAGGTATGCACAAGTTTCAATTCAACATGTATTGCCTCATTTTATGGTTCCAGAAATGAACCAAGTAATATTCCAACAAGACGGTTCTTCACCTCATTACACAAATCCTGTCAAGGACTTACTAAATGGCAACCTTAATGGGCGTTGGATTGGTCGTGGAAGTATTTTTTTGGATTGGCCACTCCGATTCCCAGATTTAACGGTGTGTGACTTCTTTTTATGGGGTTACCTATAGGAACATGTTTATTCACATAGCTTCAACAATTATGAGGATTTAAAACACGCAATTGAAGAGGAACTTCTACGGATACAGCAGGTCTTCTTTTTAAAAGCTTACGAATCATTTGTTGAGCGTTGTTACTAGGGAGTCGCTATGGATAGATTGCAATTTGAGTAATTTTAGACTTTGGTTTTAAGTTTTCCACTATGTTATATCCTAGTTTTCTAAACAAATTGCCTTAGATCATTAGAATGTATCAATAAAAATATTTTACAAAATCTACATTAACTTAACAATTTAATTTTTGTTACAAAATCAGCAAGGTATAATTTAAATACCTATTTACAGAGGGAGAAAATTAATACATTTTTCATAATTCCACCATTTTGTTTCTGCAAGTGTTGTACTGCTGAAATTTTCACATAACATTTTTAAAGCCTCTATTGTTCGGTGTATAAAGTTTTAAAAAGATCGATGCATTAATGGGCAAGTTATTTAAAATCAAACGTTTAAACCTCTTCGTGGGACAGTCTGTATACTGTATATCTGAATATAATGTTTAATGACACCCCAAAACATATTATAATGACCATGATCGTTGCTCATTGATCACTCCCAACCTTAGGTCTCACCATAAGAGTCACTGCAGTAGCTCATCTTTACTCACATGTGACCAGTTTGAAATACTGCTTTGCCGTATTATATTTCGGTAATGTTGTATAACTTGAAGAACGCCTCTCTTCTATATAAAAAAAATCTCTGACCTAATCGTCATTCCCGTGAAAATATGGTATACAATAGTCTGTTTGTATTTGCTTCGAGCGGTTGTGGAGCGTTCTAGTACTATATATCTTTATTTGTTTGAATCCAAGTGGAAATATCATTTAGTATTACGTTTTATGTAATGAAATACGGATTGAACCGTGTTCAGTAAGACAATCGACGTTGCACAATCATTATGCCACAATATGTCCTACAGCATGTACCTCTGTCTACGGTAGTCTTATCAGAAGATAGATCAAGGTACGCTATGCCAGAATTCCCTAAACGACCCGTGACAAAATAATTGTGTTTTTGGAGAGGACCAGGAGTGGTTGTTCCCAGAGCTGGGGGGTCCTACTAATGGTCCGACTATCTCAACACCCCCCCCCCCCCCCCCCCGCATTCCAAAACACAGCCAATCCATTTCAACTGGTTTATTTTATATCCTTGACTCATAAGCGTGCCGACATTTTAACCAACCGAAATTTGTAATGGAGCGCGCACCCTTCTTATCTCCGCATTCTGAACACACCCTAACCGCCTCTATTAAACGCATTCCTTCGCGTTAACACTTTATTTTAAAACACTTTTATGTTTTAATAATCACTTCGACCGTGATGTCTAAATTCCGGATTGTCCAAAAATTAAATTGATTAGAAGCTGTCAAAACAGCTGGGATTAGAGATTTCATCTAAACTAATCTATATGCTCTTCTGTATTATCGATTCAAAAAATACGTTTTACCTCACACCTGTAACGTTATTACTTCTTATCCGATCTTTACGATACTTCCCCTTGAATTTTATGCCATGTCTTTTGAGTGACATGTGCAGTCGCCATTTATAAATCTACTTAGCCTACAATAGATGGCGCCTTTCATTAAGAACCATATGAAGGATAATATAGAAGTTTTTTTAATCAATTTTCGTAACGAAAACATGAATTTTAAGCTGTTTCTCTATTTTTTGCCAATAGCGGGGAACATAAACTTTAAATCAAAAGAAAGCAGTCGCGGGACTGCCGATAGAAGTGAAAATTGTAATAAATATAAATCGTTAGTAGTATTGGTTTAATCTGAAATTTGATTGTTTTAACACTACCAAGTAAACTATTTTAACACAACTTACAAAATGAGGAAGCACAATGTCCATTTCAGAGGTATTACCAAGAAAACTATTTAAAAAAACAACTTACGAAATGAGGAAGTACAATGGCCATTTCAGAGATATTACCAAGTCAAGTAAACTATATGATCTGCTATATACACATGTGTACTATATATAGTAGAGCGTGACGGTAAAATCCGATTCACCGCCCGCAAAATTTTGTTTACGCGGTGCGCTTATAGCTTGCCATGGTACTGCACCATCACCATTAAAATAAACACAAAACTGGTGTCGGATTTTGCTTGTTCTAAAAGTTGCCCCCCAGATCGCCGTTGTAGATTGTGTAATAACTCTGAGTTGCTCAGAGAAAAGTTGGGGTGAAAAATCGTAACTTGTGGACAGCACACGTATTGTAACGATTTGTTGGTACATTAAAACGTGTGGAAGTTTATACTTAAAAAATGATGCCGTAAATTTTTTTAAAATTGTTTCGTTTCATATAATATTGCACATGCACACATATCTAGTCCGGAAATATATATTTTCAGATACTGGGGCTTATAATTAAAAAATAATCCATCTTGGCATCTTCAGTCTGATGTAGCAGGAATTTCTGATTTTAGGTAAATTCTCTTCAAGATAGGTAGACATAATTTTATCCAAATTTTCCCTCTCTCTCTCTTTTATTACTATT
This sequence comes from Philaenus spumarius, assembly GCA_018207615.1. Classification (NCBI taxonomy): domain Eukaryota; kingdom Metazoa; phylum Arthropoda; class Insecta; order Hemiptera; family Aphrophoridae; genus Philaenus; species Philaenus spumarius. The sequence goes on from JAGFPH010000095.1 coordinate 906,485, forward strand.
GGGAACAATGATCATTACATCTTCCATGTTTTAGTGTGGGCAGTAAATAAATGTGTAATCACTCATCACGAGTCAGTCAATTTATTGGGTTTTGAAAATAAAGGGCATCAAGGTTCAACCTACATTAATTAAACCAATAGTTCAACTTAGGAAGAATAGAAAGGATTTTTAGTATTTTAAAACTTCAAACAATTAAAAAAGAAATACTTTTACAATGTGAAAATTACCCTCAAAATCAAAGCATTCTTACGAATAATATACATTTCATTTTTCGCTGCACATTCCGGTAAGGGGGCCTACGAGGTGAAAAACCCCCCAGGGACCCCTATCTAGCCAGACTGGGCCTGCTTACCATACGCATTATTATACAGAGTGTCCAAAAGTCAGTTTACTGAGGAATACTATATTTGCTATTGCAATGTAACTGTTTTTCTTAGAGAGAACAGGTAGAAAATGTATTGAAGTAGATGTGATGCATTTTGAACAGGTGTTTAAACTTTGGCATAATGTGAATTCATTAGTAAATTGTTAAATTAATTGTACAAGTGTCTTTGATATTCTCGCTAAACTGACTTTTGGGACGCCTGGTAAAATGGTAAGCATTAAAAATTTCATTTAACTTAAGATTACATTTTTCTACTAGTGTTAAATAAATCATTATAAAACTAATTTGATCACGCTGCTGAACCGTTGGCGTGAGGAAAGCGAATTTCCAACATTAAGTTTATATGTTTTAAGGTTTCAACCAACTATTTGGAAAGTTGGTCTACTCACGAAATACGAGGTGTGATCAAACAATACGGTGAATGAATTTGTATAGCAGCAACTGCTGACGCTACGTTCATTTCATCAAATATGTCCGATAGCCTGATCAGTTGAGACAGGCAGCGTCAAGTTTGAACACGTCAGCTTCCAGAGCAGCTAGAGTGAGGTCGTGCTTACCGTGTGTGTCCTGCATCATCGGTGTTAAACAATTTTGTTTCAAGTTGCAAAAAGTGTCAAAAAAAGCTCATGAAATGTTAAAATCAATGTATGGCGATAATGTGGTAACCATTAAGACTGTTTACAAGTGGTATGAGCGATTTAAAAGCGGAAATGAGTCGGTCGAAGGCGAGGAACGTTCGGGACGACCTAAAACCTCATAAACAGATGAAACGTGGCCAAACTTGTTCGTTCAAACAGGAGAATTATTATTCAAGAGCTTGCTGAAAAACTTAACATCTCGTATGGGTCCATTTTAACTGATAATTTGTAAATGAGACGAGTGAGTGCTAAATTCGTTCTCAGACTTTTGACTGATGAACAGAAGGAAAATCGTGTCTCAGTTTGCGCGGAATTGAAGGATCTCTTCATGCAGATCCGGACTTCATGGCCAAAATTGTAACTGGAGATGAATGTTGGGTCTATGGCCATGACCCTTAGATGAAAATTCAGAGATCTCAATAGAAACCAGTAACTCTCTCGCCCGAAAAAGACACGTCAGTCAAAGTCGAACATTAAGGTTATGCTCATTGTTTTTTTTTCCATAACGAAGGCACGGTGTGGTCAGAGTTCGTTCCAAGGGGAACAACTGTCAAGTCAGCATTTTACAAAGCGTACTGGAACATTTACGAAAAGATGTACGAAGAAAGAGACTAGTCAAGTCGGCCATTGGCGTCCTTATTCATCAAGAAAACGAGCTGTGCCACAAGTCGATTTTGATTCGCGAGTTTTTGGCCCGAAATAGTGTTCCAAATCCGGGTTACTCACCATGCGACTTCTGGCTCTTATCAAAAATAAAAAAGCTTGCTAAATGAAAAACGTATTGACACAATTCCCCACATTGAGATGGCCACGATCCAGCAGCTGAAAGCCCTTCCGAAAGAAGCCTTCCAGATATGCTTCCAGCCATGGATTCAAAACGTTGGGACAAGTGCATCAATAGCCAAGGACTGTATTTTGAAGGAGATTAATTCAAATTCTATGAAAGCTTATTACTTTGTTTGTTCACCATATTTTTTTATCACTCCTCGTATATCAGTACAATTTGTTTGTACTTCAGCAAACAACTCGCTTGGCGAGTTTGCTTCTCAGCTTTGTGTACACGGATTATGTACTATGGCGAGTTCGTCGCACCCCGTCGACGAGTCTTCAGAACAGAAGCAGCAACCACGGAAAATGCCCCACGTGGATTTGAACCTAGTACTTTTACGTCTTGTTCGATTTTGTAGAAACCAGCCGTACTATACAAGGTCCTGTGAAAAAAACAAAATGTTCATAATAATCTCATACGTTTATTTTTCTAGTTAAAACAAAAAGGTTAATTCTAGAACGAAAAATTTCAAAACATTATTACCGGTCAAAAACATGCTCCGGTTGTTGGATTTTTTGGCTAAAAAACTCGTTCCAACTTAGAGAACCAACTTGTAAACCAAATCAGACTTAAAATACTGTCGTTTGAGTGCGAACACGTATACACACAAAACGTGTTCTGGGGACCATGATCGGTGCTCATTGACCACTCCCGAGCTCATGTCTCACCATAAGAGTCACTGCAATAGCTCATCTTTCCTCGTTAATAAGTTCTATAGTTCCTTTTAGGTTTTTTTTAATAAAAACACGTTCAACTATAAAAATAATATTTAAACGATATTGTCGTGTTAATAAATCCACAAGGAGTTACAAAATGCCGATTTTTTTTAAACTCTCTAAATATTACCGAATTGTTTGTTTCTAATAATTTAGATAAATTTATTACCATCTTGGAAACTTTGTCCGTTGTAAGATAATTTACGGTACAAAGCTGTCGCAGTAAGAATAGCCACAGGAATGCCTCCTTTAGGGTGCCACTGACAGCTCCGTAGGGAGTCTATTGTTTCATGTCCTTAGATATCATCCACATACTTAACTTGCATACCGTTCCCATACTACCGTACCGCGGCTCTCAAACATGCCCTGCACTTAACTCGGTAGGCCCGTGGTAAAACAAAACGAGCGTTCACTCAAAATTGGTACTTAACTCATGGATTTGCATGTTTGTTTTCAAATAATTAATTTATGAATTGATTAATTGATCATTATTAGCGGTTCATATCTGCTGTCTTATGAACTGTTTTTCGGTCTGAAAGAGGTTCAGAATTTAATATTGCTATAATAAATTCTGTAGATTATTGAAAATAAATTATTATTTACCAATTTTAATAATCTGAGAGAGTAAAATTGAGCGTTACCATCTAGCTGACGACTAAACGTACCCTGTGTCTACTCATGAATTTAAGGACTAAGTAAAAAAGCAGTTTTTTTTTTTCATAATGTGTATAACATAATATAATAATTCGACGCAGGTAAAAACCCCTGACATGATTTGAGTGAATTCCCAAAATTAAGTTTAAATGTATTAGGGTTTTAACTAACTATTTAGGAAATTGGTCTACTCATGAAAGCTGCGAGTACGAAATATCGTAAATTAGTAGAACTTGTTTTCTTCTAACCCACCTGCCACAGCCCACGCGCTACTTCGTTGCGCTCGTAGCGTTAACACTCGCTTTGCGAGTTTGCACCTTGCCCTTACGGCCTCGGATTATGGACAACGCTTCGCTCGTAGCGGAAAAACTCGCTATTTACGCTTCTTTTAGGGAACTTTTATAGTACTTTACGTTTTGATCGATTTTGGGGGAAACAGACGAAGTATAAGGTCGTGTAAAAAACAAAATGTGCAGAATAATCTCCTATATTTATTTCTGTAGATGAAATTTCGAAAAAGATTCATTCTAGTACGAAAATTCTCATTAAAACGATTACTTTCTGTCCAAAAAAAAGTGCTTCTGGTTGTTGGATTTTTGGGTAATGAACTTAGAAAACCAACTCGTGTACTAAATTTGGACCGAACGGATGTAAAATGCGTCCGTTAGAGTGCGAACACATATGTACATTTATATAGAAAAGTGAGGGTCGCCGGAATACTACCCCCCGGAAAACTACCCCCCCCCCCAAGCAGGTTCCTACGTCATTTTGACGTCAGAGATCGGGGGGGGGGGGCAGTTTTCCAGTCGCGCACACCCAAGGTTCGATATAATTAGAAAAAAAAACAAACCAGGGGACTAACCTAAACTGTTTAGTTCACAGTATGTTGCCGATAACGTATAATTGTAGGAACCTGCTTGGGGGGGGTAGTTTTCCGGGGGGTAGTATTCCGGCGACCCGCTTTTGCTAGGGGGGGTAGTATTCCAGTCGCGGACACGGCTCCCATATTGGTTAGTTGGCAGATTTCGTGACGTCACGTTTCACCTGGGGGGGGGTAGTTTTCCGGGGGGTAGTATTCCGCATCCCCTTTAGTGACACCACAAAACTAGTTCTGGTTACCGTGATCGGGGTCGCTCATTTACTACTCCTGATCTTAGGTTCCACCATAAGAGTCACTGCAATAGCTCATCTTTCCTATGGAAATTCGCTAACAAGATGATGATCTATATCTGCATGTACAGGATGCCACGAAAAGTCATAGCGGGCTATACCTACAGGATGGGATTGTATACGTTAAAATAAATAAAAAATGTTCACTAACTTTTTTCGAATTCGGCTTAGTTTAGTCACAATTCGCCAATTTGTTTACTTAAACTCATTGCAACTCCATAAATAGATAAAATATTTAATTCAAATTAGGTATATGCATTTTGTATTGTATGATTTGCAAATTTACCAAACACAAAGAATCTATTTTTATAATTTTAAAAATGGAGGCCGTTACAAATTTTTAAAGTGAAGCATCTTGAAAAGCGTTAACTTTACAAAAAATGCAAGCTTACAAGAGACAAAATATTTGAGTTTTTTTTAACTATCTGTTTTTTGTCGTTTCTGTAAGTCAAGGATAACCGACTTATTGACAAAAAACTGAAAACATAATTTCGTGGTAATTGCCACTAGGGTTTGTGAGCGAAGTGTGCAGGGGCGGAGCCCCTAGTCTGTATATTATATAAAAGAAGAAGACCAGACCGACTGACTGACTCATAACCAAAACTATGATAGCTAGAAACGTAAAATTTTCAAGGTGCCTTCATACCACAATGTTAAAGTATTCTTGGAAAGGATTTTGAATATTGATTTTAAGGGTTGAAAATTATCAAAATAGGGGTTCACTCCCAGCTCTATAAAAAATAAAACCGCTCGTTCGAATGAAAGCTTAGCAACACAATTCTAGGTGTTTAATATACTGAACCAGCGCACGATTTTTGAATGCATATATATTCATTACCAAAGCAACCAACTTATCAAATTTAGAATCGGGTAATTATTCTTCACAACCAACAGTTTGTTTAGGTTAGGTAATAGCAAACAGAAACAACAAAAAAGGTTTACTATATCATAATTCAAACGCCTATCACTATTAAAATTATGCCAACTTTATTCTTTACCAGGTCTGACTAGTTTGAATTACTGCTTTACCGTATCACATTTTGGTAATATGTTATTACTTGAAAATTGCCTCTCTTCTATGAAATAATAAATAAAAGAAAGCGGTCGCTGGGTCACATTGGTTTAATCTGAAATTTGATTGTTTTAACACTACCAAGTAAACTATTCTAACACAACTTACGAAATGAGGAAGCGCAATGTCCATTTCAGAGGTATACCAAGAAAACTATTTTAAAACAACTTACGAAATGAGGAAGCGAAATGTTCAATTCAGAGATATTACCAAGTAAACTATTTTAACACAACTTACAAAATGAGGAAGCACAATGTCCATTTCAGAGGTATTACCAAATAAACTGTTTTAAAACAACTGAATCCTCCCGATGACATCTTAAAATATGTTATTTTCTTCTCTTTTTCTTTTAGTTGAGAGATATGCGTTCTCAAAACGGGCAGACCCATGGAGGCTGCATTATTCATTCCTTTTTTTCTTTTCTTCTTCTTAAGTTTTTTCTGTTGTTGTTTACATTAAGTTTTATTGTTTTAGGATTTAGAAGTAATATTGTTTTGGTTCTTTCTTTTTTGTGTATTTTATAGTAAGTAATGTATTATTGTGTCACATTTAAATTTATTTTACTATTTCTGTTGTTAAAGTGAGTTATATTTTTCTATTGTTGTTTAAATCTTTTTTGTTTTGAGTGTTTTTCTTATTGTAATAAAAGGAATGAAAAATAATTTTTTTAAACTTACGAAATGAGGCAGCAGAATGTCTATTTTAGATATATTAACCAAGTAAACTATATACTCTGCTATATTCACATGTGTACTATATAGCCTACAGTAGAGCGTGGTAGAAAATGCGTAACGGTAAAATCCGATTCACCTAACGCAATTTTTAGACGCGGTGCGCCTATAGAAGTTTACTGTTCAAAATTAAATCTATCAATATACAGACTGTCACCGAGCTCCCCTTTTTGGATTTATTCCTGGGATCGAGACAAACATATTTCACAACATAAACATGGGTCTGCGATGCTTACTTTTTCGTCTGTCTGTCTGTATGTGTTTTTACAAAATAGCCTAATTGATATCTAGAGAACGGTGCGACAGATTGAGTTCAAACTTGACATGAATTTATACCTAACAATGATCTATTTGAAGTAAAATAAGCGATTATATCCAATCATACGTTTCAAAATGGCGTCTGATGGAAAATTTCAATCCTAATAGTTAATAGGTTAATATTTAAGTTAAAGATAATAACAGCATATGTACCCACAGTATTGTTACGTTTACTGTGGTATAGGATGCCGGGTTGAACAAACCAATTATTAATCATAACTTAATTACCCTTCATCCGATTGTTATGGCAATAACACCAACCAGTGTTTTTGGACGCGGTGCGGCTATAGAAGTTTTCACTTCAAAAATCACTGTCTTAATTAATGTTCATTCCCGCGCAAATATCATATTACACAAAAATTTGTTTGCATTTGCTTATTTGGAGTCACCGCTTTGGAACAGAGCAGGGTGCGAAGCCCTCTAACAGCATACTTATAGACAACAGTCTAAGAATTGATAGACAACATAGTCTATAGGAAAATTAAGGAATCGAGATCTACCCTGGAAAGCAACAAACTTCAACAACTGGGGGTTAAAACGACCACTATCCACCATTGTCTAATATTGTTAAAAAAATCGCTAACGAAATTTGCAAATTTTAATGTAGTTTTGTCAGCTGAGAGTAATCTTGGTAATATGTTAGGAAATCCTAAAGATAAAATTCAAGACCAGAACAAATCTGGCATTTATTGTACAGACTGTGAAATGTGTCCGAAAAAATGTACAGGCCAAACCAAAAGAAGCATTAAGACAAGAACTAAGAAACATTTTTCTCATTTTAAGTAAAATAGGCCAGATAAATCTGCTATGGCTAAGCATTGTTAAGATGAAAACAATCATTTTAAAATAGAAAACTCTGTATTATTGAAAAATGTAACTAAACGTAACACAATAAAAGCTTGGGGAACTTTTTATATTATCAAATACGTATAGTAAAATAGCTGTAAATAATGAATTTGGACTCATACAAAATTCTAATATTAACAAAAAATAATGTATTGTTTGAGATTATTATTAGTTTAGTAATTTGTTCAGTTATGTAGTTAATGTTAGGCTAGTTATAATAGTTCAAGGAATTTTTGTTAACGCCTAGTTAATGTAACGTAGTCTTAAGCCACGCTCCTTTAAGTTTTATATAAATACGGGACATAAAACTCTGTTAGGTTAGTTATCGTTTGACTATTAGCTCGTGCATCACTGAAGATGACAACTTTGTCGTTGAAACTTGTTTGAGTTAATAAACGTATTGGTTGTGAAATTCTGTGTTCAAGTTTTATTCTATTAAGTATATATTCTCACAAGTCAAGCTCAATATTTATTTACTAGCTAATCCGTGCGAATATTTCGCAAGTCAGGAGTACTTACAACACTTAATACATTGATTTAGTTCAGTTAATTACCATTATTTATTTACATTGGTTTATAAATAACAGTTTATAACAGTTGCATATGGAATGTAAACAATCAAACTAACAGCTGTCATGTTAGTTAAACAGATTCTTAATAGATGGCGCCTTTCATTAGGAACCGTATGAAGTATAATACATATAAAAAAAATTTTAATCAATTTTTGTAACAAAAACAAGAATTTTAAACTGTTTTTCTATTTTTCGTCAATAGCGGGGAACATAAGCTTTAAAATTATACTTGAATAATTAATCTTGATGAAGAATTAAAGGAGATATCGCTCCGCTACAAAAAACGCCTTTGAGAAATAACATATTAAACAGCATATTTATAGATTATTAAATGTTTGAACTTTGATGTTTTAATGTTTTATTCACAATGCTTTGACAAAATAAGGCCTTTGTATCCTAACTCGTATAAACACATGGATAAGACATCTACAGTAAAAGCTATACTTCAATAAATAATATTATGCTACTGTTAAGGTTTTATTACACACAGCACTTAAAGCATAAACCTATAATCACGGTTATAAAACATTATGACATGTAGGCCTGGTTTTATTGCCTACTTCCAAGAAAACTTAACATTTCATTATCCTCTACCACGCATAGCAATACTTTGTCACAAATAGGTTTCGATAGATCGATTATTTAGTATCGATAGACTTAGTTTTACGATAATGACGGTTCCGTATTGTTTTTAATGATTCACTTGCGTCGACTACACTAAATATGTCTCTATTTAGTGCACCTCAGATTGTACCAATGAAATACTCGTATATACTGCGAGTGCTTTGTTTATATATTTACTACGGGCTCCACCCCTGCTCGTTTAGCTCACCAACCCCCATGATACTCCAGCTGTATCTAGGGACGGTGCGTCTTCCTTTTAGGGTTTTGCCTTCGGACTTCCTGCGTTGTGAGGTGGAGAACGGCTCTTAAACAAGGTCTTACAAAATAACATTTCTGAGCGTAGCGATCGAGCACGTTAGCTGATTTTTATTTTCTTGCCGCAAAAATTCATGGTTTTTAAATTGATATTGATTTTCAATGATATGTCACAAGTTAAGGGTTTGTCATTAAAAAATTTAAGCTATCCCCTTTACTCCCCCTTTCAAATAGGGCTAACGTTTTTAACGTATTAAACATCAGAAGAAGTGTTATAAACCCATGAAGGATGCTTTAAGAAAGGGGATTCAGGATAAGTGCCATGCAAATTTGGGATTAAAAATTTTTTTATTATTTTTTATTTATACTACAGTTGAGTAGGAAATCCATCTAGTAATTTATTCCTCTTAAATAATTAACACTTGAAAGAGATACAACCCAACGGTTATTCCCTGTCACTATTGTCCGTCAAATATGAAGGCTTGGTTCTGTTCAGTCTTCGCTCCACCCCAGTTGCATCCAACAGTCCTCGTACCTCGGGGCGTTCATGGTGCATGTTGCGTTTTCTGTGCTTCCCTGCCTGCTTTCATCTCTGACAGTGTCCCTATGTAAATTATCATTTCTGATGAACTAAGGTGCATCTACTTTACCTGTAAGCACATTATTTTTTAAAACTTGGATTGTTTTTATATTTGCACTGTTAGTGCAGCCCCTAAAAGTGCACTTCGTCAAACAAGGAACCACTAATGATGGTAGCACATCTCGCCAATTCTTTAAAAAAAATCCCGAGATTTCGGCTGAAATAACTGGAATCGACAAGGACTTGATATCTACAGCAAAAATACTAGAAGTTATTTGCTGCCAGTCTCCCATTGACCTGGAAAAATTTCGAACACTTTCATATGAGAAGGAAAAGTTAACTATATCGCTATTTCCGTGGTACAATCTGCCTGCTACTGATCTCAAATTATAGAGAACGCAGTGCTACCAACAGAAGAAGCCCAATAAGCACGGAATAAAAATTACAAGTACTACAGGACTCACAACACCAGGAAGCCCGCCCGTACTGGGATAAATACGAACATTTTCAGTATTATAATGGTATCATCAGATCAAATAATCACAAATTTGAGGTCACTTCCGAAGAAGAAAATCCTTCCCTTGAAAAAACGTAAAAAAATTAAATCATTCGGAAAAAAACATCTGGAAAAAATTTTTTAAAGTGAAAAAAGTTCTTTCTTTTAAACAATTCTCCTGTTGTTCCTTTTAAAGTGATATATATATATATATATATATATTTATTTTTGAAGTGTAAATTTCTACAGGCGCACCGTGTCCAAAACATTTTTGCTGGCGGTGAATCGGATTTTACCGTCACGCATTTTCTGAAACTCTCTATTCCGTCACGCTCTACTATACTACTATGTACTACTACTCATATATATTATGTAGTACTATATATATATATGTCCTCTGAAATGGACATTGTGCTTCCTCATTCCGTAAGTTGTGTTAAAATAGTTTAATTGGTAATACCTCTGAAATGGACATTGTGCTACCTCATTTTTTAAGTTGTGTTAAAAAGTGTACACTTCTCCCGTGTGGACTTAGGCACAAGTATTGAAGGATTTCCTTAATTTTAATATAAATTTCTTTCAAGAACTGGCCCTAAATTACAATTTTAATTTTTTGAAAAGATTACTCATTATTGCCGAGCTGTATCTCTGGAACTACTGAGGCTACCGAGCTCTAATCTCAAATTATAGAAAATTTCATCTTCTTTCAAAAAGGTATAAGTGATGTTTTCTTCAGTGATTTTTGGGCGAACGACTGCAAAAAGTGCAATAATTTTGCAGGGTTTCGGCTGTTCCTTAGCTAATACAATTTTTTCAGGGCTGCAAATTTGGATTCGCACGATACAATACTTTAAAATGATGTCAAAATTTAGGCGATTAGGATTTTTCCTCAGAACGGGGGGGGGGTGTTTCACCTAACTCTGCGGCGGTTTTTGCAAAGGGACGACCAAGAGTGGCTGAAGAATTTGTTGATCAAGTGAGAGAGTCTTTCACTCGTAGCCCCAAGAAATCAGTTCGGAAGGCTAGTCGTTAATTAACCATTCCCGTGAAGTCTGTGCGAAGAGTTTTAAGGAGACGCTTACAAATACGTCCTTATCGTGTGCAGTTGTTACAAGCTCGTAAGCCAACTCTAAAACACTACGGTTTAAGTGCCGTCTTTGCAAACGGTATGTTGCTGTATGACGTTGGAGATGTTCTGGATCGTGTCGTCTTCAGTGATGCATCGATATTTCACCAAGTGTACACTCATAATGTGCGCATCTGGAGGTCAGCTAATCCCAACGAGATGGTGCAGTTGGAACGAGAGCCCCTAAATTTAATGCTGTGCCATTTCCTGGTAGAAGGTTTATCTGCTTTTCTTTTTTACTGAAGCAACTGTAACTTGTGTTTCTTATCATGATGAGCTACCACTATGGCTCTTCAATCAACTGGAAGAAGCTGAACCGCATTCATTTATCAGCAAGATGGTGCGCCGCCTCACTGGTATAACACGCGATTGGTTAAACGACAATGTAGCCAACATCTGGGGACGGATGACCGAGCTTGTTTCGCACTGGATCATAAAGAATCATGAGTATGTGCCTCCGCCACCAGCTGACCTACCCGACTTGAACCCGCATTGAAGCAGTTGTTGCAACAATTACTCCAGACACACTGGACTCGATGTGTGCCGTGTGACGAATGGTACTCACATTGAACACTTGATGGAAAAAGCTGTTTGAGTTGCTCTTTCATTTGATTTATTATTTACAACTGTAAGTTATATGTAATAAACGGTACCAGGAACTGGCACATACTTTCTCACAAACATATTTAAATTATTAAACAGATTCACAGTGACTTCATTATTGTAGGAATGGTAGGAGAGGTGATTTAGAGATAAAACTATTCGATCGATTTCGAACAAATTTGCACAAAACACGTCAATTAGGGCTGTATAGATGCACGAAAAAAGGTTTTGAAAAACAACCCCCTTTTTGGACAAAGACCCCCAAAAATGAGTTATTATTAGCTAAATGAGAATTTTTAGAAAGATGCGGTTTTTGCATATGGTAGGGTACATTAAATACTACAAATAAGCCAAATTTTATTAAAATCGTTAGAGCCGTTTTTTTATAAAAAAATAATAACTGATTTTTTGGGGGTTTTTTGCCAAAAAAGGGGGTTGTTTTTCAAAAATTGTCAAAACCATTTTCGTGCATCTATACAGGCTTACTCGACATATCTGGTGCAAATTTGTTTGAAATCGATCGAATAGTTTTCGCTCTAGCTTTGTATACACAGACATACAAACAACATACATACATACAGACATACATTTTGTATAAATCACTTTTTTGGACTCAGGCGGTCCCAAAACGGATATTACCACAAAAATCTCAACATCGATTTTTTTTTGCGATCAATATACTTTCGCTATACTATAGTATAATGAGAAAGTAATAAATACTAAAAAACCTTAAAACCCCCATAATCATTTTGAAACACCCTGTATATTTGGTTAGTTTGTAAATAGTTTCAATGTCTTATCATTTGAATATCCTGCTGTACGTGAGGATAATTCTGTAAGAGCCGCTCAAATATCATAATTACTATATTTTCGATCGGAAATACTTACTTACTATCTGCATCTTGTTTGCGAAACCATTGCAAACCATTTCATAGAAACAGAATGTATTATATTACGAGCACAAATACATAAACATTATTTATTTAATTACGTGCGGCAGGCTAACGTGTGTGTAATAACAATTTAGCACGTGTGTCTCTCTCAATGAATGAACACCTGGGTTTTCCGCTCGACATAAGTAGAAGTAATTGTAAAAAATCGACCTTCTATAATTAGCCGATCGAAATGAAAGTATAATTATTGAGCGTAGTTGCAAAAAAACTCGATCTGCGCAATCGATTCCGAGCATCTAATCAAGGTAAACCGCGTACACCGAGATTCTATTAATATCGACCGTTTATTAATTCAGTTTATTTTAAACTCATTATCCGCCTAATCGGATAGATAAGACGCATACAGTGCGTGTACGACACGCGAACAATAAATGTTATCGAAGCAGATTATCGTGTACTATTCAATTACGTTAAGTTAGCCCCGGAAGGCTAGTTCTTATGCGCGGAAATTGCGTGTACTAACATTTCCAACAACATTCTCTTTGCTGTTTCTTGTTTACATTCAAAAAGAAAATTCGCTTGGGCAAAATAAATGTTTGCTCTGCAAATATTATGTACTACATTATTCTTATTGGTGATGCATATGTAGACTTCATCTTACATACAAAAAACTTAAGGCTCGGCCGACCCAGCCACCATCTTGAATTTCAACTCCCATAAGAGCAATGTTAAACGCGTAACAAGACTACTGGATGAATAATGATCACAACATCATTCTGAATATGTAATTTTAAAGATTAGGACAATCTGAATGTGGATATCATTCGGTTTTTTTAATTTAGTTTTTATCTATATTTGTTCTTTGACTTACCTCAAAATAAAAATTTGCGATTTTTTTCTTATTCAATAGTGCAAACATCAGAAATTTTAGAAGCTTACCACATTCGAAGTTTAATTTCCTTCCAAATGAAAGTAATTTCAATAAATGTGGATAATTTATGACATAAAAATCTGCTTTATTGTGGAAGCATGTACGCGCAGAATTTGTGCCCTACTCGAGTGTTAAGCCTGCACTCTGGTGGTTATCACATCAACTTGTTGCTTGCGGAGGAATAGTAGAAAAATAATATATCGGTTAATTTTGAATGTGTGAGAGAAAACTGTGTTTAATAACACATACTCACGTAAATTGTTACGTATAGCAAATTTTACCAATCAGCCGATACAGTTCCGGCCGGGGCGATTCCGAAGTAGTGAACGCCCTGCCTAACTCTCTAGTATCCGCTTTTATGAAGCTGTTTTATATTTGCTAGCGGAAGAATGAAACGCACATAAACTCAATGCTTGTAGTATACAGCTCTACCACTTGGAGAGCTTTGGTCAACTCAGAAATATGTTTTCACTCCTGCCGAGCCTCAATCCAATTTTACAATTTTGAGTTTATTATCTTATTTAGTTTCTGATACTTAGATATCTACTCTTTTACATCATCATTATCTGAAAATATTTTGACTTCCATGTGTATTGAACCCAACATTTCAAATGTACGAAGCTAAGGCCATAAGCGTACCCTAATAAGCGAATTTGACCACTGCGAACGAAACATAGCAGTCCACAATCTGAAAGCACGTGGTCAAGGTACAAACTGGCCAAGCGCAGTTCATAATCCGAGCTCGTAAACCGGGGCTGGAGGCTGACGAGATGCAAACAATTTCTACTAATATATTTCGTACATTAAGTATTCAGCGCTTTCGTGAATATACAAATTTCCCAAACTTCGCTTCGCTATTGCTTGATTTAATTTTAAGGGTAGTTATCCCATTTAATCCCGTTGACTTAAGTAATCAAATTGCAAATTATTTTGCAATCTCTCAAAAATAATATTACATAATTTTAGGATTATAGCTTGTATGAAGTTAGTTTAATTTGTATTCAATTTATAGGGTTAGCAACACCATTATAACCCCTTAGATCGGGATGAAAACTATCCTATATTTTACGTTATAGTAAAGCACATATTTTGAAAAAACATTAAGATCGGTCGAGTAGTTTCAAAGTTCATCTCGGACAAACACCGTGATAATGGATTTTTATATACAGATATAGATTAGTATAAGATACTGTTTAGTACTTAAATACACAATTATACTATATGAAAATAAAGATACAAATATTATATTTTAGTTTAATTCACATTGTTTAGTTTTCAATATAATTATGATTAAACTAATGTAATGTTCGTTGGCATGTTGAATCACTTTGTAACATCCGTGGTTAATTCAGGGTAACAAAGTGGTTCAAACAGAGTTTGAAATTTAAAATTTATAGGCCTAATTAGTAAAATGTACTGTTTGGTATTTAAATATACAGTTATATATCAAAATAAAGATAAAACTGTGATATTTTAGTGGCTTTTAGTTTTATTCAGACTGTTTGTTTGGTTTTCAATATAATTATGTTTAAACTCATGTATGTTTATGGTTAGGCATGGGTCAAATATATATTTTTTTTTAAGGCAAAAATATGATTTGAAAAGTATTAAACAATTCATAGATAACATACATTTTATATAAACAATATTATAAACAGCATACGGTATCTCTAAGAATATAAATATGTAACAACCGATGTTTGAATTGAATTATAATTCAGTAAGCATTTTTCGTTGATTTTTGTTTGTGTTTTGTTTTTTGTTTTTCAATCTAACCGAAAAAAAATGTTGGTTTTAAAAAATAATAAACTTTTATAAATTTGCTAAGTAAAGTTGCTATGGTAGTGAGTGTAAATAAACATGTGTTGCTAAGCTTTTTATCCCAACAGCTGTTTTTGTGAGTTATAGTCTTGAGTTCCTACAAAAATCCCATCGAAAAAAGCATGTCCATTTTCTTCCGAATTATAAAATTTTCCAGTAACTTTCCAAATTTGTCTTTCCATAAAAAACTAATTCGGACTATTACGAACATTTTAAAACTAATCATAGCGAAATTGGTCCAGCCGTTCTCAATTGATGCGTTTACAAAGGAACAGCAATTCATTTTTATTATATAGATAAATCAAATGAAAGAGCAGCTCAAACAGTTTTTCTGTCAAGTGTTCAATGTGAGCACCATTCGTCACACGGCACACATCCCAAACCTTGTTCAGTGTGTCTGGAGTAATTGTTGCAACAACTGCTTCAATGCGGGTTCAAGTCGGGTAGGTCAGCTGGTGGCGGAGGCACATACTCATGATTCTTTATGAACCAGTGCGAAACAAGCTCGGTCATCCGTCCTCAGATGTTGGCTACATTGTCGTTTAACCAATCGCGTGTTATACCAGTGAGGCGGCGCACCATCTTGTTGATAAATTTATGTGGTTCAGCTTCTTCCAGTTGATTAAAGAGCCATAGTTGTAGCTCATCATGATATGAAACACCAGTTACAGATGCTTCAGTAAAAACGAAAAGCAGATAAACCTTCTACCAGGAAATGGCATAGCATTAAATTTATTGGCTCTCGTTCCAACTGCACCATCTCGTGGGGATTAGCTGACCTCCAGATGCGCACATTATGAGTGTACACTTGGTGAAATATCGATGCATCACTGAAGACGACACGATCCAGAACATCTTCATCGTCATACAGCAACATATCGTTTGCAAAGTCGGCACTTAAACCGTAGTCTGTAGGCTTTAGAGTTTGTAACAACTGCAAACGATAAGGACGTAGTAGCATTGTATTTGGATAACCTAACTCCGATCCAATGCAATATTTTAATCCACTGGAAATTCGACGATAGTGGCGTTATCTATTGGGGAAACGATGGAAGCTGTATGAAACACAAATGCTACCAATGATTTCTCCCTAGCGCTACCTCGCGATGCGATCATGTACTATTTTCGCGACAACCTTTTTTCCGGCACACATCCCCCGTATGGATGCAAGATCTAGTTATTATTCATGATCTATGGTAGTAGTAAGCATCTCCTTAAAACTTCACACAGATGTCACTGGTGGAATTGCTAATTCACGACTAGCCTTCCGAACTTATTTCTTGGGGCTACGAGTGAAAGACTCTCTCACACGATCAACAAATTCTTCAGCCACTCTTGGTCGTCCCTTTGCAAAAGCCGCCACACAGTTAGATAAAACCCCCAATTCTGAGGAAAAATCCTAATCGCCTAAATTTTGACATCACTTTAAAGTATTGTATCGTGCGAATCCAAATTTGCAGCCCTGAAAAAGTTGTACTAGCTAAGGAACAGTCGAAACTCTGCATAATTATTGGAATTTTTGCAGTCGTTCGCCCAAAAATCACTGAAGAAGACATCACTTATACCTTTTTTGAAAGAAGATGAAATTTGCTATAATTTGAGATTAGAGCTCGGTAGCCTCAGTAGTTTCAGAGGTACGGCTTGGCAAAAACGAGTAATTTTTCAAAATATTTAAATTGTAATTTATTACCCGCTGTTCTTGAAAGAAATTTATTTTAACAACCTATTATGGGCTAGTGTAATCGTTATTTGAACTATGGAATTCTTCTTTGGCGAAACTCAACAGTTCAGAGTATGAAAAGAGTTTTTGTCTTTCAAAAAAGAGCAATAAGGCTTATTGCGGAGCTAAATAAAAAACAAATTTGTAAAAACTATTTCAAGAAATTCGGAGTACTTACACTTCCCTGTATTTGCATACTTCGAGTGTTGTTGTTTTTTTAATTCAAGTGTGATCATGTCAAAAATATGGATATACACAACTATAGCACCAGACAAACTTGTGAGTATTTTGCCAGACAACACATTTTAAATTTATACAATAAACTTCTTTCAAAAGCTGGTGCAAAGTTCATGAATAGGCACCAATTGCTTATTCAATTGCATGTTCAAAGCATTCAAAATATTACCAAATTTCTATTGTTTGGATACTTTTATTCGGTGGATTAGTTTGTGCATCATGATACTATTTTGTGATAGATGTGATGTCTTTTTTTGCAACGTCTTTTATCTCATTTAATTATTAAGTTATTCTTGCAGACTTTTTCTATTTTGTGTATAAGTTAATTATTATTGTAGATTATATTTTTCTCAATTTTGTAAACTACTTGTTGTTTAATTGTATTTTGTTAGTATTGTTCCAATATGACTAATGTGTTGTAATAAATATATGACTTGTTTCATACATATATTTTTTGTAAAAAAAAACCAATATCGAATAAATAAATAAACAGTATCCAAAACTGACATAACGTTTTTTACTGTTGAACTCATAACCAGGGCCGTGCAGGGGGGGCTGAAAAATTAATTAGAGGTTACGCCCTCTTATGCATATTTCCAGTAAGCTAATTACTATTTTCAAATATCCAGATACTGGTGACATCTTAAAGCGTTTGACTTTACACTGATTTAAGGAAGAGTACTAAAAAACATCGAAAGTACTCATACAAATCAATGAAGCCTCTTAAAAGTTGGAACTAAAGGAAACATAACTGAAATTACGAAAAAACAATGTAGAAGCGAAATTACCAGTTAAAAAAGTTCTTGTTTTTTCTGTGTTATATTTACAAATATACAGAGTGTCCCATAAGTAAAGTTCCAAACTTCAAGGAATGGTTATATGGGTCGAAATAAGAAAAAAAGTTCAAATAAACACAGACCCGAAAACGCTTCGTTTTCTAGATACCGCCATTTTTTACGAAATAATTCTTATCTAGAGAAAGGTTTGACTGATTGAGTTCAAGCGGCCCTGCTCCTGACACCATTATTCTCCAAGCTGTGTGCCGTAGCCTTTACGATTGAGTGATAGACCAGTTACCTACCAGATGCGGTCATCCCACTTGCGGTAAATGAGAAAAACTGTGCCAGATGAGGTAGAGCAAGTTTTTCTACCTGTTACGGTGCTCTCAGATGCGGCCAACTCAAATAAGGCAACGAACCGTGTATTTTTAATTTTTTATCAATTAATAATCTTTAAATATTAAGGTCCACTGTTTGTACCACCCGGAACTTCGTGCCCTCTTATCTTGGACCCGCACTATTTGGATCTGAGCCTAGTTCCATATATAAATATAGCATACATGTTTCTTTTAAACCTAACCTAACTCAACCTAATTCAAAGTTCAAATGAAAAATAATACGACCGTAAATGGAGCGAAGAATTTTTCGATTTACCGCAACTGACCCTTACCGCATCTGGGAGGTCACCACTCTGTAGCGTAAAAGACACCCCCGCAAAGGAGGAAGGGGGACA
This sequence comes from Philaenus spumarius, assembly GCA_018207615.1. Taxonomy (NCBI): domain Eukaryota; kingdom Metazoa; phylum Arthropoda; class Insecta; order Hemiptera; family Aphrophoridae; genus Philaenus; species Philaenus spumarius. The sequence goes on from JAGFPH010000095.1 coordinate 925,214, forward strand.
GGCCAAGGGGCGCCGTGACCCGGGCTCATATAAAATATATAAAGGAATTCTAAAAATAAAATGTAAACACATTATCATCAAAATAAATTTTACAATGAACAATATTTCATTAAGATATCTTAATAAAACTGTTCCATAAATAACATAATAACCACGGATCATAAGTCTGAAACCGTAATCATTATGGTTGCGCAATCTGTTTACTAGCAGTTAACAGTAATGCCTGCTAAACTTTAATAATTAAAAGGCGAACTATTTCCTTCCCCCTGGTAGTCGAACAATTAATTATTCACCAATTATAATATTAATGAATTTGACTTATCTTCTATAGCGGGCCTTATTGCTTTAATTTTGTTCTAGATCATTTTCAAAGATCGAACGTATAAATATTTTTGAGAAATACGATTTCAAACCCCAGCCTGAGTTCTCTGTCAGTTTTGAGCATTAAACGTGAACGGGATCGTGCTATCGACCATAACCCGTTAGCCGACAAGTATTTTCACATGAAGAAAAGAAGAGGTTTTAAATAATTATAACAACTTACAAGATTTTTGTAAACAATAACCCTTGATGTTTGATGTTTAAAGTTGCAGAATTTCTTTCCCTTTTATAGATGACAAATTAGTTTAAACTTAAAGCTTGAATGTTCTTTTGAGTGTGATTTTTGATAGCATTGGCATATTTTATTATGCTACCAACAGATAGTTAATGTAAAGAACGTACTATACTTAAATTAATTTACTTTCATTCAATTTAGAGTGAAAATAATGTCTAATTACTACCAGGTCATCTAGAGGGGTCATCTAGAGCCGACAAGTTACGACTTGGTTTCTTTTAGGGGGAGCCATTCTGTAACTGCGGGGGTGCCAATTGATGTAGTTACGCCACTCACACCACTTATTTTGTATAACCTTATTTTCAAACCATATACTTATAATTTAATACCATAATAAAATAATATTTAAATAAATTAGAAAATTCTGCCAGGGTTTTAGTTCTAAATTTATTTGCTTCAGTTTGGAGTACCTTTGATTAGAAGAGACTTTTCAATACTCAACTTACTCAACTCTTTTTGGAAGACGTTTTAAAAAATCTGCAGAAATCATGTGTACATCATTTTTTTAAATATCAAATATTTTAACCTCATTAGGTCTGAGTCCAAGGGCAAGTAACCATCTGGACATCCTCTCTCTGTATGTTGCTATTAGAAAGTTTGTCGGTTGTCATATATAAACCAAAACGAAAAGAGATTAATGTCATAAATCAGAAGTCCGTGCAGTTAATTAAAATCTGGATTACCTTGAAAGGTTATTGTTTACATTTCGTTTTGGTTTTCAGAACTATTATTTGGATAACACATAATGCCAAGACTGGATTTACACTAATGCCGCTTAGGGACTAGTAGCAATCTGCCGCCTCTATACTGAGACAATTTTAGGTAAAAATTATCCTAAACTCAGGGGTTATCGTGGGATAAATACGCATAAGGAGTTTTTACATCTGACAAGTTTAAACAATATCATTTACCGAGATAAAAATTAATCTGAACCTAGGATAATATTTATATATTGTCAAGTTAATTTTTACAAAAGTAAGGTATAATAATTATTTATCTTGTCCCATGATTACATTAGATTTAAGGTTATTGTAACACAAAGCACTCTTTCAGAAGTCCTCCCTTGTAGTCGACAAGGTTAGCCACGGTTGTAGGACAGAGAGTCCCGGGGTAATCCGCACAAGGATCGATCGTAAAATATTTTATCCAAGCTGGACCCAAATTCCCCGGTCGACCCCTCATTAGCGCGAAGACCCTGGGTCCTCTCCTGCCAAGAGAGGATTAACGACCAGGTCACTAAAGTACTCCACCCTGGGCTTTACCTCTTTGGAAGATATTTATTTTGTACTCAGTTCATTTTGCTTATAATGGATTTCTAACTAGAAAATACGATGTTTTTCTTCATGACTTTTAATAACTTATAAATATTATGAAATCTTCGCAGGAGAATAATCAAAAATAACTATATGACCACCAATTATTTTAGGAAACGAGCAATCCTTGTATATAAAGACAACACTGAAGATGATAATATTTAAATATCTTCCTCCAATGTGTCTGTATAACTGTGAGTTGTTTTAATTATTTCGTCTCAAAGCTATATTTTACAGCTGGTTTGATGCAAGCATATCCTATTAGGTTAGGTGAAATACTTATTGATGCAAATGTTTTATTTATACCTATATAATCCGTGGATTTAATTCCATTTTTACAAGATTTGTTTACAACTGACCTAACCTAACCTAACCTTTACTAATGTTTTCGGTAAATTCCAGTATTATTAAAAAAAACTGACGCAGTCAAATTTTGGCTAAATTTAGTAAATGGATGAAACTGCTCCGACATTTTGGGTACTTTTGAAACGATGAAACTGACCCGTTCATTAAAGAGGATTAGGAAGGGTCGCCTCGCAAGACTAGAAATGCTGTATTGGCCCGAGCGCCCGGCGAGGTAGTCGCTACGGGATTGGGGAAAAAAGGGAATTATTTTTGTCCCTGCGTCCTGTCAGTGACTGCAGTTTACTAAAATTGCCGTCGACTGCTTTTCCTGCCGTCGACAACCTAACCCCTAATAATACAACCGATTGTATTACACTAAAGTTTATCAGCTAGAAATTCCTGATATTGGTGGCAGTTATTAGAAGACTGCAGTCACTGACAGGACGCAGGGACAAAAATAATAACGTAGGGACAGGCCCTCGGGGCAATTTCAGCATTTCTGGTCTGGCGAGGCGGTGTCGTGCCATCTCGTTCAAGTGCTATCTCGTCCAAGTGCCATCTCGTCCAAATTCCACGAACGTAGGGCGGGGGTTAATTCTCTACCTGCCAACTAGTGCCATCTCGTCCAAAAACCTATGCTATTGTTTACTTGACAGGTCTACAAAAACTATTTTAACGTTTAATTCTTTTTATTATGGGTCTTCTATACCTTGCATAAAACAGCAAGGTATTTGTTTACTTTAGCGTTTCAATCGAAACTACTATAGATACACAAACCTTAACTTTTTTCTTTATAAATATAGTATTTTTATACTTCGTAGAAACGAACAATTTAGCTAACTCAACTACAAAGTTCTACATACGTTTTTAAAGTACAAAACATACTGTTATCGGCCAGGTTAAGTAAAAAGTAAACATACTGTGACTACTTACTATAGGTTCGAACCTTTTAGGTTTTTTTTAATTTTAATTATATAATGTGATTTACACTCGTACGATTTACACACCGCCACACAATTTCTCCGCACTTCTTTTAATTTTTCTTCGTATACCGGAAACCGTTATATAAAAGACTAGGTTGGCCTCTTATGGTGGTCGAAAACTCCATATTCCTACAGATGTTTAAACCTCCCGATCACGATGATGTTTAAACGAGGTTTAACTTGGCAGTGTCCACATGTAAACAAAGGGGTGGGAGAGGGGTGAGGGTGCTAGGCGAGGGCGCACAACCACAGACTACCTGCGTTGCGTTCCTCAACCCTTGTCAAGTTTTCAAGTGGACGAGATGGCACTAATTAGTGTGTTTATTCAACTGTAAAACTGAGCTGGACGAGATGGCACTCTTTTCTACGAAATTGGATGTTGGACGAGATATCACTTGGACGAGATGGCACTTCATCCTTTTGAAACGATGAAACTACCCCGCTCATTAAAGAGGACTAGGAAGGGTCGCCTCGCAAGACTAGAAATGCTGAAATTGGCCCCAGCGTCCGGCCAGGTAGCGGGGACTGGGGGGAAAAAAGGAATTATTTTTGTCCCTGCATCCTGTCAGTGACTGCAGTTTACTAAAACTGCCGTCGACTGCTTTTCCTGCCGTCGACAACCTAACCTAACCTAACCCCTAATAATACAACCGATTGAATTACACTAAAGTTTATCAGCTAGAAACTCCTGATATTGGTGGCAGTTGTTAGAAGACTGCAGTCACTGACAGGACGCAGGAACAAAAATAATAACGTAGGGACAGGCGCTCGGGGCAATTTCAGTATTTCTGGTCTGGCGAGGCGACCCTTCTTGACCCTCTTTAATGAGCGGGGCAGTTTCATCATTTCAAACGTACCTAAAATATCGGGGCTGTTTCATCGTCCCGGGATGAAAGAGAGAAATATAAGCACAATAAATGATAAAGTTTTACTTGTTTATTTTATCTGAACTATCAAAATATTACAAGTTACCTACTTTGTATTTTATAACATACAAGACGTTTTCAGTATGATAAAAACATTGTTTAGTACTCGTAGCAAAAGTAGTTAATTTTATATCCGATTAAACACCAGGCGAGCTTTTATTCTGTCCCTTGTCAACCTTCTTCAAACCCCATCTTAATCCTATCAGAACGAGGCGGACACCCCTCCCGCTCTGGTCCGGGGACTCTGGGGCCTTGCTTACCGAAACAAGTACAGAATTTTCAGGTAATTTTTGACCCGGGGACTCTCGGTCCGGCTCCCGGTTAGCCACACCCTCACACCTTGTTTGGCCGTTTGGGACAAGAAACATCTTCCTGCTAGCCCATGCCCATCACTAGCTACTCTTCCTATGTTATTTTACACTTCCATTGAATTATTTTTATATTGACAAAAATTGTACACACGCATACACATTTTTGGCAAACGCTTTTTTTGTCACGTCTATAAACGAAACTTCGATATTCTCAATACCCAATCTCCAAGCAAAACGTGATAACCCTAAAAATGAGTAATCAACGAAATAAATGTAAACCAAGTTAATATACAGATTTAATATTGTTTGTTTTTTATTGATCGTCAGTTTTTTAAAACATTATTACACTAAGGTGCCAAAAAAACCCCAATAAAAGAAAACATAGTTATAGTTTGATTGTGCTATAAATGTGTACGTTATTTTAATAATGTCCTCTCAAGAAATTCCATAACATCTAGAATTTAAATCTTACTAGGGGAGACCCCTGCGTGCTCCGCACGCCAACCCCCCACTCCCCAACTCCCTGTTGGAACCCTAGCTAACCTGTGCGAAGTTTTTGCAAAAGAATTTATAATATCATCAGAGTCCACATTTTTTGTTATTTCTGGTTCAATAGTTAAAACTATTATAACCCTTAAACGTGATTGAGTTAGTGATCAGTCATCCTGAGCCGCTTTTTAATCTCAGATCGGAGAAGGGTCGTTACGCTGAACAATTAGAAGCAAGTATTGTCAAAAACAATTTTAATGCTAAGTCAACAAATTAAATTTGTTTAATTTGTCAACGCATTAACAAATTTAATGCGTGCCTTGGAGTTGGTTAGCATGCAACACTTTCTACAGTTTAAGTATTGTTTTTGTCGTTCGACTTTTTTAAATTCTTTCAAAAATCTAAAATCTCATTCACGAATTCTTCCGACTCTGGCAAATCTTTATTATACAAAGTAACCTATTTCTTACAGTTTTCTTTAAGCGTATTCATGTCAAGGTTCACAATTACAGGAGGCTGTGTACTAAAAGTTTTTTTTCATTCGAATTTGCCGCCCCCAAAAACTTTCCGCCCTGGCGTGCAGCCCCTATAGCTTCTCCCCCTATAAATCCGCCACTTCACATAATTAGACCTTAATTTTGTTCCGTAACGTCGCTAGAATATATTATACTCTCTAGTGGAACGTATCTAGGTCTACGACTATTCCTAACATACTTTCTTCGTTCTGAACCGTAAATAATTATTTTTGAAGTCGACTGTACAGCGATAACTGCTCGGAGAACACGTCTATCCGAGCAGAGACTGCCTGACGCCTTAACCTCGCGAGGAGCAGCCATCTTGAAAAACCAATTCCGAGACTTCATTAAGAATTCAACAGCTGACCTTTCGCTGTGTACATACACATTATCTCCGAGCCTCGGCAGACATTTAGTCGCCGAACTTTGGAGGCCATCTTGTATGACGTAAGCGGGGATAGGTTTAAGTACTTATCCGTATAACCTAACACCTGTTACGACACGCGTGACCCTTGCGAGCGATTAACAAATACCAAACGGGTAAATAAATCGTCGATTCAAACGGCCGGGCTTAAGACGGATAGGAAAGTTTGTGGAAATTAAATGTCAAAAGGTTAGGTATCGGCATTGCTGTTGTGTCGATCGAGCGGTAGGAATATCTGGTCCTCCGAGATGTGGTAAATCGAAAAATTATTCGCCCCATTTGCGGTGATATTTTTTCTCACTTGAACTTTGAATTAGATTAGGTTAGGTTTAAAAAAAACAACAAAATAAAAAAGGGGGAAAATATACGGAACTAAGCTCAGGCCAAGTGCGGATATCGCGCGGGTCCATGGCGTCCCCCCCCCCCTTAATGTCTTGTGGAGGTTTCAAGATTATTATTCGACAATCAATCAAAAAAACATAGGCAGTCCGAACGGGACTGGCCAACAGAAGTCAATACATAAAATGAATATAAATATATACAACCTTTTATCAATGCATTCATTTATACTTATTTAAACAATACAGATTTAAACATTCGTACTCATTCGTATAACATACAAACATATTCGATTAAGAATTTCTTCATTATAATATTAATAACTTCTAAATAATTGTCGTTTATAAATACAAATTTTTATCAAATAGGCCTACAGTTTTATAGTTACCCAACGCGCCGAAACCAATGGCCAAGTTTTTACGCTGCGAGCGAAGCGAAGCAGTCCATAACCCGAGGATGCAATGTCGAGTAATTTACAAAACGTGTTTTTTCGCTGCGGGTGAAACGAAGGCTTAGGTGGAATAAAATCTACTAATATATTTCGTACAAACTAGTAGCTATTCAGCGCCTTCTTGAGTAGATACATTTTCCAAATAGTTGGTCAACACCCTAAAACATATAAACTTAATTTGGAAATTCGCTCAACTCACGTCAGAGGTTCAGCTGCGTGGTCGAACTATTTGAGTTATTAAATCGTATGTACAGTCTATGTCACCAACCTGGAGACAAACCATACAATGAGAAATAATACAATCTCTAAAACTTTGAATACAGTATGATTAAAAAAAAAGATAGTATTATGTAGAGAGCCTACGATAACACCAGGATCATACTAAAACAATGCCAAATAACCACAATGTATACCTTCCTCATGACGAAACATAGGGTTGTACGGAAAATACATTCAAGTAAAAAAGTTAATTCAACTAAAATTAGTTACAATTTTCTCGCAAAAGTCTTAATTTTGCCTAAAAATACAAATGTTTCTCGCTTTGAATGTTTCTCGTCATCACTTTGATTTTATACAAAAACTTTGTACAATTAATTTTGCATCACAATTTATAACATTACATACATTTTCAATGAAACAAAACCTTACTTATTAATATTTGGCATAGTTTTCTCTAAAATGTTAAGTACTTTTTTATATAAATATTGTACGCAAGTAGATACAATTGTAAGAAAGTAAGATACGGTCCGTTTCGGATTTGTAACTTTCTCAGTTAAATGTAATTTGTGCACCTAGTTTTCCACGATTGGTTGTACTGCCAAGGCAGGTTCGGGGAGAAAGTAGAAGGGATGATACTCCCATTAGGCCAGACACTTTCTTAGTCTGAAGCTACTGTATATATATATTCCTGGATGATAGCTGTTGTACCTCCAACTAAACTACGAACGGACTATAGATAACTAAACACGCTAGGCAAGCTGAACACGTTTACCGTACGCCTACCAACGTCCTGACTAATTACTTATATAGCT
>JAGFPH010000095.1:939710-976067 GCA_018207615.1 Philaenus spumarius
CTTTGTTTCTTTTCTTCTTTGCGTCTTTGTTTCTCTGCTTCTTTGATTCTTTGTTTCTTTGTTTATTTGTGTCTGCTTCTTTGTTTGTTTGTTTTTTGCTTCTTTGTCACTTTGTTTCTTTTCTTCTTTGCGCCTTTGTTTCTCTGCTTCTTTGGTTCTTTGTTTCTTTGCTTCTTTGTTTATTTGTTTCTTTGTTTCTTTGTTTATTTGTGTCTTTGTTTTTTGCTTCTTTATTTATTTGCTTTTGTGTTTCTTAGTTTCTTTATTTCTTTGCTGCTTTGCTGTTTGTTTCTTTGCTTCTTTGATTCTTTGTTTCTTTGCTTCTTTGTTTCTTTGTTTTTTGCTTCTTTATTTATTTGCTTTAGTGTTTCTTTGTTTCTTAGTTTCTTTATTTCTTTGCTGCTTTGCAGTTTGTTTCTTTGCTTCTTTGATTCTTGGTTTCTTTGCTTCTTTGTTTCTTTGTTTATTTGTTTCTTTGCTTCTTTACTTCTTTGTTTCTTTGCTTCTTTGTTTCTTTGTGGCTTTGCTTCTTTGTTTGTTTGCTTCTTTGTTTCTTTGCTTCTTTATTTCTTTGTGTCTTTGTTTCTTGGTTTCTTGGTTTCTTTGCTTCTTTGTTTCTTTGCTTCTTTGCTTCTTTTCTTCTTTGTTTATTTGTGTCTTTGCTTCTTTGTTTCTTTGTTTTTTTTTTGCTTCTTTGTTTCTTTGCTGCTTTGATTATTTGTTTCTTTGCTTCTTTGTTTCTTTGCTTTTTTCTTTTTCTTTTGCTTTTTAGTTTCTGTATTTCTTTGCTGCTTTGTTTCTTTGTTTCTTTGTTTTGTTTCTTTGCTTCTTTATTTCTTTGCCTCTTTGTTTCTTTGCTTTTTTCTTTTTCTTTTGCTTCTTAGTTTCTGTATTTCTTTGCTGCTTTGTTTCTTTGCTTCTTTGTTTCTTTGCTTCTTTATTTCTTTGCTTCTTTGTTTCTTTGCTTCTTTGTTTCTTTGCTTTTTTCTTTTTCTTTTGCTTCTTAGTTTCTGTATTTCTTTGCTGCTTTGTTTCTTTGTTTCTTTGCTTCTTTGTTTCTTTGCTTCTTTATTTCTTTGCTTCTTTGTTTCTTTGTTTTTTTCTTTTTCTTTTGCTTCTTAGTTTCTTTATTTCTTTGCTGCTTTGTTTCTTTGTTTCTTTGCTTCTTTGTTTCTTTTTCCTCTAAAGTCTGAAACCTATTCGACCGATTTCACTAAATATTTCACAGATTATTCATATTATTGCCAGGAGTGTTTATACAATAAGATTACTAGCGTCTTAAGTGTTGAAATGGGGTTGCTATCCTTACACAATAAATACAAATTAAACTATCTTCCTAAATGCCCTAAAACTAAAATTATCTAGTATATAAGGTATACAAAAAAAAACTATTTTCAATTTGATTACTTAAGTCAAAGGGATTAAGTGGAATAACTACCCTTAAAATTAAATAGTAATACAAACACTACTTTTTCTATATTCTAAAAAACTACTGAACTAATTTCACAATTTACACAAGTCATATTAGTAGTAGGATTTTCAGAGAACATGGTCACTACAAACAAACATATTTAAATGGAGTGGCTACCCCTATACAATAAAAATAAATTGCACTACATTCCTACAAACTATAAAGCTAAAATTATTTAATATTATGCCTAATTGATATAAAAAACATTTGCAATTCGATTACTTAAGTCAAAGGGATGAAATGTAATAACTACCTTTAAAATTAAATCAAGCACTGCCGGGTCTACTAGTTTTATATAAAAGTAAGAGTACAAAGAATGCAGTTTGCATAACAACTTAATCGCCAGTGTTTCGATCAGGATTTTAAGGTTGCAAATAACGGTAATAAATTATTTGTATGTTCTAACTTTATAAAGTTGTTTTTAAAAAAATGAAATAACAATTTTATTCATACAGCCTTTAGAAAAATGATCCACCCCGAGTTTTTAAATGCTTATTGATTTTTTTGGCGTACTTTCTAATTTAAAACTAAAAATCCAGGCGTGCTTAAGACCACACGGGAGAAATGTAAACTTTTGGCTGTATTCTGATATTCTAATTTACACTTCAAAAGTATAGACAATTTTGAATAAAAACACAATTTATGGAATGAGTGAGCACAATTCAGAGGTATTACCAAGTAAACTATTTTAACACAAGTTACTAAATGAGGAAGCATGATGTCCATTTCAGAGGTATTACCAAGTAAACTATTTTAACACAACTTACGAAATGAGGAAGCACAACGTTCATTTCAGAGGTATTACCAAGCTAACTAGTTTAATACAAGTTACAAAGTGAGGAAGCACAATGTCCATTTCAGAGGTGTTACCAAGTAAACCATATACTCTGCTATATACAAATATAGGCTACTCTGTACTATATATAGTAGAGAGTGACGCGTGACGGTCAAATCCGATTCACCACCCGCAATTTTTAGACGAAGGCCTATAGAATTTTACACTTCAAAAATGTGTTTACTTTTGAAGTCTTTACTTATTAACTATCTGTTTATAACTAACAACATTTAACTTCACCGCCATTTAAGTTTTTCAAAATGTTTAAATGATAGAAGATCCTGAATTTTTGCTCCGTTGACTATTCAACGGATCCTTTACTAGTAATGTTCGCCGATAATATTTTATAAATGCCGAAAACTCTACTCGCAGAAATAAATACACCTTATCCCTTCATAAGTGTCATGAATAAATTGAATGTTCCGTCATTAACGATATATTTCGCATATTCTTTCAAAAGACTTACTGTATACAGAAAGAATTGTTTAACGCGTGTCTGTCAACGAAACGTCAAGTGTTGGTTTGAAGTTTTGAAGATGATGACAAAAATTATTTGTTTAAACTTCGAGCCTGTCAATGATGGCGAGTTCCGAGCAGCTGTTCCGAAGGCCCTGGGGTCATACAGGTGTTCCTTACAGGTACACTCCGCTTCAAGAAAACACCTCACTCTTAAAGAAATCATTATCCTTTCAAATGCGGTTACAAAATATTACCGCGCTATCGGCAATATCAGCAGTTTGTCAAAACATTATTTAATGTAATTTAATTCGAAAATTAAAACAAAAACTTCAGTCGATATAAGCATTATTTGCTTAACTTTAGCCGAAAAGTATAAAACAGTATTACTGACATAGTATGAAACTTATACGCGCTGAATAAATGAAACTCCGAACCACAAAAAAAAATGTGTGCGGTCGAAGACCACCGTTAGGAACGAAGTGATTTTAGGTTAGGCCTAGACTAATGAACCAACATTTCATGTTTATTGAATGTATTTACAATGAATGAACACCATCTTACCATCATGGAACTGTTTACCATCTTAGCTTTGATGTTATAATTAATTCTACACCTTATTATAATAACATTAAACGTATGGAAACAGTAAATAATTGTATAAAAAGGAAAGTAATAATAAACGGTAATTGAAAGATTAAAATTATATCATTCGAAACGTACTGTGCCACAAATGCGCACAAAACATAAATTATGTGTATATGTTGCCATTAAGGCAGGTAAAATAAATTGAACATACACACAATAAATTTATTTTAGGCCTGGACTGATGAACCAATATTTTACTTTTATTGAATGTATTTACAATTAATGGACATTTAACTGCTAATGGATTATAGACTGCGCTTTGCGAGGTTGCACTTCGACCTCGCGGATTAAGATTATGGTGGATTAGTTGTTCGCTTCGCTTGAAGCGGACAAACTCGCTTCGCGAGTTGTATCCCGACCATTGGCCTAGCATCAGAAACTGACCCCCCGGTAAAATCCCAACGTTATGGTATTTTACGTTTTGATCGATTTTGGGGGAACCAGACGTGCTATAGAGTCGTGTAAAAAAACAAAATGTGCACAATAATATATTATATTTATTTTTAAAGATAAATCTCCAAAAAGTTCATTATAGTACGAAAAATCTCAATAAATCGTTATTTCCTGTAAAAAACGTGCTTCCAGTTGTTGGAGTTTTTTTTGCTAACGAACTCGCCCGAACGACTTGGAAAACCAGCGTATGTACTAAATTTGGACCAAATCGGATGTAAAATGCGGCCGTTAGAGTTCAAACACATATATACATACAAATTTGCTGTAGTTTTCTTCAAAATTTATCATAGAGGCAAATTAAATAATATATAAACATATACAGTAGTCTAATTACAAAGAGTCACTGCAATAGCTCCTCTTTCTTATAGAATTCCCCCCAAAAAACATTTCTGTTTCACTGGCAGTTTCCACTATCTTTCCTTGCTGTTATTGTGATTGTGCTAAGGAAAGCGAAATATCCGCAACAACTTGGAACCTCTGCAGTTTTCCAATTATGTGTAATAATTAGTTTGTTCAACTCGGCATCCTATACAAACACAGTAAACACAACAATATTGTGTGTACATATGCTATTATTATCTTTAACTTAACTATTATCATTTATTCGATTGTTTTGACAGCGTCCGATAGGGAATAAAAGGGGCTACAAAAAAGGTGCCTCGACACTATTTGTTAAAATGTTTTGAATAATTTAGGTTTGAAATTTTCAAACAGTCGTTATTTTGAAACGAATGATTAGATGTAATCGCTTATTTTTCTTGGGATAGATCATTTCTAGGTTAAACTTCACGCCAAGTCAAACACTTCTCTAGATATGAATTATTTAAAAAAAAACAAAATGGAGGATATCTGGAAAACGAAGTGTTTTAGGACACATGTTTATAGGAACTTTTTTGTAAGGAACCCACGCAGAAGTTTGGCGTCCTTTAAGAAACACCCTGTAGGTACAATTTTATTGTGATACCTTTCTTTAACCATAACTGAGAAAATCTACCACAGAAACAAAGGGACCGTTTTCTTATAGATCCTAAATTGTTTTATTTTTTATTTCAATCGAGCCCTACATACTGAAGGAACTAAGCGAGGACCTAGTAGCTCCGGATATCCATAATTCTGTCTAATGTCCACTAAGTAGGACCGAATTGGCGGATATTTCTTTATTCCACTGTTAGGGGGAAACAATGGCAGGCCAAGATGTATAACAGTCTTAAGTATTTATGGTAATTCGACCTAACCAGGTGTACTGCTTGACAAAACTTTATTGACAGTACAATAGCATCACTTGTGCATTTATCTTATTCTTCTTGCTTTTTTTTAGCATTGTGTGTGTTCTTGTCTTTGAGAAGAGTCAAGGACGAGTGTGTATATAATATTTATTGGGCGGTGGCCATCATACTACTGTCCCAGGTCAGCTGACAGTAATATCCCTAGCAAAATTCACTTTGGGACGTTTCATAATTTAATTTAATTAAAAGCGACAAATTTGCTCGTCGTCCAACGACGATTAATAGTCGGCCGTGTAACTAACTGCAAACCCTATCCCGTTCACATATTAAAGCTTGGAGTATAAAACCATTTTACAATGTTTTTATTAACTCGTTTTCTTGTATGTTCGGTACAAATTTTGCAATTGATTTTAAACTAAATTTTCAATCATTTTTAAACTTAAATTCCCAATGAGCTAGAGACTTGAAACTTCAAACATAGCTCAGAACTGGATGACTATGCAAAATTAACTCGCTTTCTTGTTTGTATGTTTGTTCGGCGGAAGATTTTATTTTATAACAGTAAAGTGTAAGGAATTTTAAATGTATAAATTGGGAAAAAATACTTCTAACGTCAAATTTAGTTAGATACACTACCTTGACTCTCTAAATTGTATTTTACGTTTAGGCCTACTAATTTGCATTGTGAGTGTAGAAGCCTCTTTCAGTAAAATATTTTACTTTATTTCTCCAACTAAAGGCATGTTATGGTTGCTCGTTTTTGTGTTTAGAAAAGAGTTCCCCTTTAAAATGGGGCCCTACAATTTTGTTTATGGGGAGCCCACCCAAAAAACGTTAAACCGCTGAACAAGCCTGTACAATTTGAGAAAGAGTTTTTGTTCACATGCTTCCCATCCAAAAAAAAAGCCAAGGTATTCTTTAACAAACTTTAAGGAGCGAAAAGGAGTTATTTTAACGAATAATTACAATAACATACATGTACACGTATAGGTTTAGTGATAAAACGTGCTTTTCAACGACACAGTCGTCATCTTCAATGATTTTAAGCAACAATGATCAGTAATTAACAAGCTTATACGATGAAACCCGTGTTGTTGAAACTAATTTGATTATATATATATAATCCAAATACCACTCACTGACTCACTCATCACGAAATCTCAAAAACCACCAAACGGATTGGAATGAAATTTGGTATGTAGCTTCCTCTAGGACCCTAGGTGCTCGCTAAGAAAGGTTTTCAAAAAATTCGAAATTTTAGGGAGGTTTGGGGGGGTCAAAGTTACTAAAAAAAACCACCGAACGGATTGGAATTAAATTTGGTATGTAGCTTCCTCTAGAGCCCTAGGTGCTCGCTTAGCAAGGTTTTTTAAAAAAATTGAAATTTTACGGGGGTTTGGGGGTGTCAAAGTTACTAAAAATCCCCATATTTAACTTTGATTTGTCTCTCCATTACAAGCCGGATCGGTTCAGCTAGTAAAACATGTACACATAAACAAAATGTCTAGGTATATTTTTAATTTTGAGAGTTGTTTTGCTTTGTTAAAAAAACAAACTGTCCTCTTTTTATCTTATCTACTGTTTATAATGATCGGCTTTCAGCAGATTTCTAAACCTGGACTCTTCAGTTGATGTGCAACACTTGGATTTCTCGTCAATTCATGCTCTTTTACTGTCGCTTTTTCTCACTGATAATCAATTGTCGGCATTTGTGATTGCAGGGGTCACTCTCATGAGTTTTTTTTTGCAACTAAGTCATCTAATACATATTTTCTCATAGGTTTTGTCTTGTTTTCTACTATGGAGCGACAACATCTTTCCTTAGATGAAATGAATCGTACCGTGGGGATGCTTGAAGCAGGATTGCTTCAAGTACAGGTTGCTGATTCTTTCAACACTAGTCAGAGCGTTATCAGTAGATTGTGGAGGAGGTGTAATGGGAGTCCTTCAGAACAACACCCAGGTCGGGAACGTTCTACAACCGCCGCTCAAGATCACTATCTGGTGCTAAAAGCGTGGCGAATTAGCGATTCAGTTACGGTACACACATAACGTCACTGTTCATCCTGAAACCAATCGAGGACGTTTATATGAAGCGGGTCTTCACTCTAGAAGGCCAGTTAGAGTCCCTGCTTTCCGTCGTGAAAATCACGCTGTGAGACTTACATGGGCAGAACAGCACTTGGATTGGTCTTTGGATGACTGGTGTCACAGATGAATCTCGTTTTTGTTTCACTCGGACAGCCGTCAAGTAAGAGTTTGGAGGCGATCTGGAAACAGAGGGGCTGATATCCCCTCAGGAGGTGCCATTATGATGTGGGCGGATATCAGCGTTGGTGGAAAGACTGATCTCATTTTTTTCCGGACGGGTTCGAAAATGCACGAATGTAACGAGAAACTATTCTTGAACCTGTCGAGCGTCCGGTGCGATGGTTCCTCACTTTCGTCTTATTCACGACAACGCAACTCCACAAATTGCGGCTCCTATTGTCGACTGGCTTGATAGGGAGGGGATTGAAATTTTTCTCTGGCCAGCACCATCTCCAGACCTAAATCTTATCGAACATGTGTGGGACATGCTTTAAAGACGTGTCGCTCATGATATGGGATATGTCCACAACGCGGCTGACTTTCGTGAGCTTTTCCGACAGCACTGGCACGCCGTTCCGCAACACCGAATAGACCCAGTGGCGGATTAAAGGGGGGGCGGCCGCCCCCCCGACCCGACTGTAAAAAAAATTGCAAATCTTTATTTTAAATAAACTATATGTAAATTATATAAAAAAACATAGGTTTTGATGACCCTTTACGTTTAGTAAGTAGGCTTAAAACATCAAGAAACATATAAAATATTAATTGACTATCTTTTCTACAAAGAATCCTTCTAAAAAACACCTTCAACTAAATTCCATTTTAAGTTTATACAAGTACACGATAAAAAACAAAAGGAACCGAAACAGTGACCGGTGATATGAGAACATGAGCAAAATCAAGTCGGCCTAGTGTGGTCCGCTTAGCGACGCGACACACTTCATTGGCAGAGCGGATACAGGATTTCATTTTGGGAGAGGGTCATAAGAAGTCAAAAACAAAATTACCGAGAATTTAACAACAACGGGTCCGGGGAATTAAAAAATATATAAACTCTATGGAATAGTTTTTAATGTATTTCTAGACCATAAATATTATCTTGAAAGAGCAAGAGTTTCTTACAGATTAAAGAATAAAAAAACACTAACTATGAAAGAGTAAAAACGAGCGGTACTAAAATCAATAATTCCACGACATGATCATTAAATCCACTTTGTTTTGCTAAATTTTAAAGCAACGTAACACAAGCTCTTACTTATTCAAGTCATACCCATACGGCGGCGCGCTCCGTCAAACAATTAGCCCAACCAATAGAGATTGTTTCTTATTATTGCATTTTAGCAAGCGACATCCGCAGTGGCTTTAAGGGTAGCACTTAGGTATATAAAATACAAAAACTATCAGGTAAGAAATTTTTTCGCATTTTTTATAAACAAAAATAACAATAAATTTGGACTTTTTGGGTTTTACGTTGATATTATACAATGTATGCATGGATCACGATACTTCCAACTGGACATTTGTAGAGAATTAAAAAACATACAAAATGGTTTTTAACGACCCCTATCGGACCATTTCTCACCGAGAAAAAACGGGAAAACTCTTAATTATTACAATTTGTCAAAAGTTCATACCTTTGTTAATTTACAATATTAAGGGCAGATCTTTCGGAAAATGATTGCTTAGTATGTGTACTTTAAACAGGCTTAAGATGAAATTTGCCGCATTAATAGTTTTTGCATAATTGCAGTACAAACAATTTAGGCCATTATTTTGTAAAATGCGGAGAAGAGAACGGCGCATCAGGCTGTTGTTTCCCCCACTACCTACCACTATTGCAAATTTACCGTCGGCGTCGGTCTCAAATTTTAGCGTTTCGCGCTGTGTTCTTAAGCATTTTTATCATACTTTATCAACCTTATTGAAACATCGCAGATATAAGAATTTTGGGTTTTAATGTCTACTTTCAGACAGAATCCGTTTGGTAAATTTAAATCGGGCTACTCAGGTTAATTGGGCGCATTATGCAAGGTAATGGCCTAAAGTGTTTAAAGTGCAATTGTGCAAAAACTATTAATAAGACAAATTGCATATTCTTCCTGTCTGAAGTACACATAATAAACAATCATTTTCTGACATATCTGCCCTTAATATTGTAAATTAACAAAGATATGAACTTTTAAAAATGGTAATTTTTAAGCGTTTTTCTGACTTTTCTCAATGAAAAACGTTCCAATCAGGGTATATAAAAAAACGATTTTTAGGTTTACTTTCTTTTAAAGTATCGTGATCCATTCATAATTTTTTATAATATTAAAACCAAAAAAGTGCTAATTTATTGTAATTTTTGTTTATACATAATGCCCAAAAGCTCCTTCCCTGTTATTTTTTGTATTTTACATACCTACGTCTACCCGTCACTGTGGATGTTTGCTGTTAAATTCAATAACAAAATTAGCCTTCTTCTAAAGTGCTTTTTTGGCTGGGTTAAATGTGTTAAGACAATCGGCGCAATGGTACATATTTCACAGACAAGACCTTTAGCTGTAGCCGATTAACACTAAATCAGGTTTTTCTTATATCAAACGAAAATATAGAATTTACACTAAAATCCATATAAACATCAATGTACAAGTATATCGATTTGTACTAGATATATCAATTATAAAATATGCTTGCTCGTTATTTGAAAAACTGTCAAATCTTAAAGGTTTTCAGAAAACTTCATTATCTAAGAAATTATAAGAGTGACGAATGATTGGAAATCAGTGTTAGAAAGTTCAAATCTTGACCAGGCCCCGATTTACCAATGGGCAGACTGGGCAATTGCCCAGGGCGGCAATTTCTGGGGGCGGAAAATTTTTGAAGATTTTTTTTATTATTTCCAGAATATTGGTAAAAAACGGGAACGACACAACAAACTTGTTAACTTGCGCAGACATTATTAAAAACAAATTGGTTTTACACTTAAAAAATTAGAAATGCGCAAACTGGTACCTTTAAAATTATGTTCATGCATGTTTGCAGTTTGCACTAAATACGTACCGTAGTTATAAAAAGTTAATCGTATTTTAAAAAGAATATAAGCCTACTATTTTTTTTTAATCAACAGTACACACAATATTTCAGGTTAATACCTAACACGTTATTTTTACAACAGTATATGGTATCAGCCCACCATTATTGGGGTAAAACTACAAAACTATTAAGAAATCACAAATATTTCAGTAATTTTTTGTGGAAGGGGGGCGGCTACAAAAGGTTTTGCCCAGAGTGAAACTTACCCTAAATCGGGGCCTGATCTTGACGAATCTAAAGGTGAAATTATATTCTTTTCAAAACAAGTCTGTCTAACGATTATGAGCCTTAGAATAGTGACAAGTTTTGTGCCTTTTCTTTGCGATTTTTTTGCGTGGAGTCATCTTTTTAGACAACTACATTTTTAAAACGATGATTAAATATGTAAATATACGTTTTAGAACAAATTTGTAAATACAAAAATTAATGTTTAAAACATTTCCTTTCCAATGGTTTTTATTTTATTGAGATTGGATGATTTTTAGAGGGTGGAATGTTCAATACAATTAGACAAAACAATAGTGCAGTCTGCCACTTGCTCGGCGGGCTGATACGACACTATAGTGTTATTTGGCGCTTTTAGGGTTAAATCAAACATATAAATCAGGCCTTAAAAAAATGTTTTTGGCGGGTCATTACCCTCCCCCTGTATCCACCCCTGCTTGAGATGGTGGATGGCTGGAGTGAGCTGCAACAACTACCACAGATTGTGTCATTAAAAATGTGGAATCACTAGCTAAGAATTACTGCAGGGTTGTTGGAGGAGATGAAAACGATTGTATTTCAGAACTAAAGGTAGAAGTAAAACTATGGGTATCAAAGTGGAAAAGGACTACAGCTGATAAAAAGACAACTTTACCGAACTATGCAGTTGATTATTTAGAGTTTTGTTCATCTGTAGTGTATCCTTCGCTAAAGAGAAGACAAGAAAAAAGTTATAGATAGGTACGTTAAAAAAGGGGGGGGGGAGAAAATTAGTGCTTTCCAAAAAACGTTAATTTGTACAGTCAATTTATTTTCTGGATCTTCAAGATCAGAGTAATTGCATAATATTTTAAGTCTTTTATTTTCTATGTAGACCCTATATTAGATATTTTTAATAATTATACAAATAAACAAATAATAAATCTTTTTAGTCAGATTTCTTCACCTGCCTTTTTTCACTTTATAGGTTATTTCCCCCTTTATTAAAAAATTGTGAGGAGTTTGATATAGGCTAAATAGCTAATAAGCTAAATATCTCAAAATTTTAAGTTTTGATAACTTAATAGAAAGGAAAGTACATTCCTTCATTCTATTCTTCATACTCTTGGTGATAAGAGCACACAAATAAGACGAATAAACTTAAACAACAAAACTGACATCACAAAACTAGGGAGCATTTCGTTATAAACTTAGCATTTCGTTGTGCATTATTGACCACAAATCCCCGACCTATTTATATGTATTTGATTTTTTAAACTTTTTATTACTTTGTTTCGTAATTGTCGCAAAACAAAACGGATTCAAATAAATTCATTTTACGTAGGTAACCCGAAAAAGTTATTAGAAACTCAAAATATTTTACAATAAGTTATTTATTTCAAACACTCTTTTTAGACGCTAACTGGGAAACCAATTTTGTTTTATTTTGTGAGAAGCAGGAGATAACACAAAGGAAAAGGAGGACAATTTTACACTTATCTGTTATTAGTGTTAACTGCCAGAGATGGTTAAGAAGCCAATTTCAGAAGGTATTTGTTTTTAATTTTCCGGTGGAGAGCCCGGCCTTCCCAGACCCCCCCCCAGAATGTACATTTTTAAAGACCGCCCCTCCCCACAAAACTTCATTAATCCGCGACTGAATAGACCACATCATTCAGAGCATGCGTACATCTCATAAACTCATACATCTACAGTAGATGGTTAAAGATTGCTGTCGAAGGTACTCTAACAACTCCAAGATCCATCGAGGCAGGAGTTTCCCAAGGCTTGGTTCTTGGACCGTTCATACTGCCCAATAGTTTACTAACGACATTCCAGTCATCCCCAAAGTATCACTGCGACTCTTTGCCGATGACGCTATGTTTTACTACAGATCTCTTAACCTGGAATATGGTTCGTCAGTCATCCAACAACAGTCAACTATGGCTCAGGATGGAGAATTGCATTAAACACAGATAAAACACAAGCCATCGCATTCTCTACAATACGTAGGCTGCCCAAAGTTCAACTAACTCTCAAAAAATCACCCATAGCATGGATCGTCATGTCAGATATCTTGGTACCACGCTTGACTCTAAATTAAAACTGTCCCGTCATGTCAAGGAATAAATAAAGAAGTTTTTTGTGTAATTGAACATAAGAATACGAAAATTTTAACAGATTTAATTGAGCCTTAAAGTTTAAAGGAAAAAATCTGTAACAATAATTTTTAACTTTAAAGTTATTTAAAAAACGTTTTATAAGGAATTATTAATTGGGTACTATGTTTAATTTATAGGAAATTTAATACTCTTTTAAATTAATTGTATTACTTTCCATGTCATAACTACATTATTGTGGTTTTTATCGTCAAACTAATAGTACCAAGCCGTGTAATTTGGAAAAATCACAAAATAGGCCATGACAGCTAAACTGCTAAGGTCAGATAAGGGCTTATATACATTTCTTTGTTCCTCTTGATAAGTAGACAACTGTTAAAATTAATGTAGTCAGTAGTGACTCAGCCTGTATATAGTACACATGTGTATATAGCAGAGTATATAGTTTTCTTGGTAATACCTCTGAAATGGACATTGTACTTCCTCATTTCGTAAGTTGTTTTTTTAAATAGTTTTCTTGGTAATACCTCTGAAATGGACATTGTGATTCCATTTCGTAAGTTGTGTTAAAATAGTTTACTTGGTAGTGTTAAAATAATCAAATTTAAAATTAAACCAATATGACCAATGATTTATATTCATTACAGTTATCATTTCAGTCCAGTGACTGCTTTCTTTTTTTAAGTTTAACCAATTATAAACTTGTATAAAAAATATTGTTTTTTCTATTAGTCTACAGACTGAAATATTGTATATTTTTTTATATAAAACTTGTTGTTTTACGAAAATATTTATCAAATTACATTGTTTTAATGTCTATTTAAGTATCTGAATGGAAAATAAACATTTTAATTTCGGAAAATCGAACAAAACTAGAGTTTTTGGATGTGTATATTTGTGAGAATTTTTGTTAGTCAGCTTAGTCTTGAACCCATAAAGCAAAGCAAATTTTGCATCACGCAGAGATCAGTTGTTACAGTTGTCCCACTTTGCCTTGAAACAACCCCTCATTTACATGTACTAGATCGCAGCTTATGTTAATTTGGACGGTCGCTATTGCGCATGACAAGAACTTTAGCGATCAGCGCATTCTGGTGGTTTAGATAAATTTATGTCGGTACCGAATCTCCCACTGGGCGATTTATGAGGGCATCGAGAAGGTTTTATAATAATAAATCTTGAAATATATACTCTCGCTTGGTGGCGTTGAAAGCGGGAAAATACTGGCAGGGGATTTGTATCTGGATCAAGTTCAGGTTCTTATACTGAAATAATTTAAGCTTTTTTTTTTTTGGTAGGTTGAAATGCATTTACGCAGACCTCTCTCCTGAGAGGCACTGTGGGACTTACCCAGAATATGAGTGCTACCAGCTAAAACATCCTCCCTCCCCTCACGTGGGAGTCGCTCTGAACCGAACACAGGCACATTAGTGATCCCCTTTAATCCTTCTAAAGAAGTGCATATATACACTTAGTACCGCGAACGAGAATGATTCGCATTTAAATAAAACGAGACTGCTGCCATCTTTATTATTGTTTTGATACCTCTCTGTATTGCCTCTTCGTTATTTGTTTATTCTTAAAGTATTTTACATTAGGAGTCAAGGTTCAAAAGATTTTTACAACAGAATTGATAATTTTTTAAGATGCGAAATAAAAGCAAAGGTACCCGAAGCAAGGTTAACAATTTATTTAAATTTCATCTCTCTAATTACTTCTAGACTCTACAATAAACTTACAGACAAAATTAAAAAATTTAGTACTCTAAAAAAATATTTGTTCCTCCTAAAGGAATGACGATGAGGAGAGCTTGTTGGATGTGGTCGTGTGATGGAACCAATGGGGTGTGTGAGGGCGCGCCTGTGTGAGAGAAACTGTAAGTAGTTTTGAGTTTGTGTGTGGAAGAAAGTTTGAATGAGTATTTTGCATTAAAATTTAGATATAGTAAAATGTTAGTATTTATATAGGCTATACATTTATATTTATATATATAGCCTATACAACCTGTTGCAAACCTTTTCTATAGGCCTACTAATACTATAAAGAGGTAAAATTTGTTTGTTTGTATGTAGGGGGTAATCTCTGGAACTACTGAACCGATTTAAAAAATAGTTTCACTAATAAAAAGCTTCACTACCCCTGAGTAATATAGGCTATAATTCATTTTGATAAAAACATTTTTTATTTCAATATGTGCAAATCTAATCGGAAAAATCTTATGTTAGGGCCTAGACTGATGAACCACCACATATTTCTTGAATGTATTTACATTCATTACCATAACAACCAATTGAAAAACAGATACGACAGCTGTTTGCGCTAATATTTCCATTAACACCTGGTTTGAAACTTTGAAGCAATTATTTGTATTTCTATCTTTTAGGTTAGGTTTTTATTAAAGTGTAGACCTAAGTCTTGCTGGTTCTTTTAACCTTTATTATGAATGCTGTTATAAAATATACGAAATAATTTGATTTGAACATTTAACATTGTTTACCATCTTAGCTTTGGGTTTATTATTAATCCTACACCTTTATTATAAAGAAAACATAACATGATTATGTGTACAGAAGGTTCCAATGGGGTTGGCGTGTGGAGCAAACGAGGGTTTCCCCTAGTTGTTGATATAATTAGGCCTATTGTATTAGTTTTGTTATGTTTGTTTAGGTTTCCTTGTTCTAATTTATCTTGCATTTTTCCTCGCCGTTTGTACGTTTTGCCCATAGTGCTTTTATTTTTTATTGTAAATTTAACTGCTCCAATTAGCTCTGTTTTTGTATTCTAGTTTATAAATAAATTAGAATTTACTTCTTCAACGTCAAAACGGGCGTGTGTCAAAACCCATTTTGCATGTCGATAGAAAAGAAAAATATTTTGTCCCTTGTAAATTTTTTGTAAAGCAAACTATTTTCTAGACATTCCACGATGAAAATGTTCTTCTTTGCGTTCGGTATATTTGTAAATCGTAACATACAATATGCTTAGGTCTATTCTAAATTAAAGCTCAATAACTATTTCTTGAGTTTGCGGTAAGTTTTGTAAAAAAAAAAACAAAATGACGGATTGCGACTAAACTAAGCCGAATAAAAAAAATTCACAGCGAAAAAACATTTCGACCTTGCGGCCTCGGATCAAAAGCTGTCCTTGCGGTAAAATCCCCTTAGCGGATTTGAACCGGGGTCGTTTATGGTATTTTACGTTTTAATCGATTTTGGGTGAACCAGGTGGGCTATAAGGTCGTGTAAAAAACACACAAAACGGGCAAAATATTCTCCTATGTTTTATTTTTTTAGATAAAACCCGAAAAATTTTCATTCTAGTACGAAAAAACATTTTACTGCCAGTCAAAATTGTGCTACCGGTGGTTGGATTTTTTTAACTTGACCGAGTGACTTAGAAAACCCACGTGTGTACCAAATTGAACCTAAAATGCGCCCGATAGAGTGCAAAAACATAAATACATAGTCTTTAAATATATATCAAAATCTTATATATAAAAATGAATGTTTGTTTGTTTGCCCTCTATAGACTCAAAAACTATTCGACCGATTTCGCTAAAAATTTCACACTTTATCCACATAATTGCCAGGAGTGTGGACGTTACAATTACTACAGTATAAGGGGTTAAATGGGGTTGCTACCTCTATACAATAAATATTAATTAAACTAACTTACTACAAACTATAAAGCTAAAATTATGTAATATTATTTTTAATGAATACCAAAATTATTTGCAATTTTTTTACTTCAGTCTAAGAATAAGTACCCTTTAAATTTAAATAATAATCCACTTACTTTTTCTATATTCTCAAGAATTACTCAACTAATTCAACTAAATGTTCACAATTTACACATACTATTAGTACCAGGATTTTTTAGAAAATATAGTTACTACAAACCAATTGATTTAATTGGGGTAGATACCCATATGCAATAAAAATAAATTGCACTAAATTAAACTACAGATTATAACTAAAATAATTATTTAATATTATTCTTAATTAATATAAAAAACATTTGCAATTCAATTACTTGAGTTAGAGAATGAAATGGGATAACTAACCTTAAAATTAAATCAAGCAATAGCTGAGCATTGGCGAATCCACTAGTATTATGCATTTATAAAGTCGCTGTAATAGCTCATCTTCCCAGCTTCCCTAAGAAAACTCGCTAAAAACGAGAAGTACAGACAAAAATTCCCTTCAGAAAATGTATCAAACGTCAAATCACGAGCTAATGTAAGAGTCTTAGAATATTACGCAGAATAGAAAATGGGTTTGTATTAGAAATTTCAAATTTGGAAGCCGCATTAAAAAATGGCACAATGTTAAAGTTCAAAATCAGATTTTTCAAACCCACGAGAAAGTAGGTAATAGTTTAAGGCGGTCCCAGTATAGTGCGCGGTCGCTATGCAGAATGAGACGACGCCATAATTTACGATTATAGTAGACGTTAAATATTCCATGTGCAGTGTTTAAATTGATCACTGACTGTAGGCAGATACGGCCTCTGACCCTAGAGCTTACCTACCTATGACGTCATATCATCTTCCAGGCAACGGGGACATTTGGAATTCAGCCAATAAGATAAAGGTCACGGATATTAGCCTTTTTAGGTGAAATTAATATTAAGTGTGCTCATAATGTTACGATTGATGAAATCAGACTAGAATTATAAACGGTACGTTATTGGTAACAAGTCGACGTGTCTAACCAAACTGTGTGTAAACAGAGTGTACGAGGTCTGTCCAAAACGTTCAGTGAATGGTCTAATATCTAATATATCGGTATTCAACGCTTGAAACAGCGCACGTGCATGCGTACGCAAGCATGAACATGTCGGGACCTGTTATCTGTCGGGAATTGCGCGAGGTTTCTATTGCAGTACTTTTACAGTCATTGCAACAGAGTGTTCCGAGTTGTGTGCGTCGAAAAGCCAATGTGTGTACTATCCAGGGCTCTATAACAAGGGCTATACCGTTTATTTGATCTCGACACTGTACCGTCAGTCCCATCCGAGCGCAGCTCTGACGTCACCGCGATGTCAAGTGCGAAGACTACTGTAGCGGACTCCTTGTGAGCGCTGTCGTTTACTCGCTGTTGTAATCCGACGGAAAAGCTTCAGTAAAATAAAACTTACATATTCTTAAGCTATTATTATTATTATTAAATACTATTTTTTTAAAGTTAAGATTAAGAATATGTAAGTTTTATTTTACTGAAGCTTTTCCGCCCAGTTACAACAGCGAGTAAACGACAGCGCGCACAATACTGAAATATTCCTCGCTGCTGTAGAGACATCGCGGTGACGTCACAGGCGATCGATACTGGGTCACCGTGGATTAGCAAAATGGTATAGCCCTTGTTACAGAGCCCTGTTACTATCGGTTTGCATTGGTAGAGGATGAACCGCGTCCGGGCGACCATCCACAAGCAGGACGCCGGAAAACATTGAACGTGTGGTGCGAGCGATGCTAACAAAAGCTCGGCGATTGACTCTTCGATTAATAGCAGAAGAAGTGGGTATTAGCTAAGACACAGTCCATCGTCCATGAAGAATTGGGCAAACGCAAGATTTTTTTCACGATTTGTGGCGCACATCCTAACAGGTGATCAAAAAGCAAGACTTTTGAGGATAGTGACGATTTCATCGATATGTGTGACCCGGGATCCGACTTTTCTGGGTTCCATTGTCACAGGAGACGAGACAAGATGTTACCAGTACGACCTCGAAACGAAAA
Organism: Philaenus spumarius; assembly: GCA_018207615.1. NCBI lineage: Eukaryota > Metazoa > Arthropoda > Insecta > Hemiptera > Aphrophoridae > Philaenus > Philaenus spumarius. The sequence goes on from JAGFPH010000095.1 coordinate 958,012, forward strand.
GACAATCAATGGAATGGCGGTCACCTTCTTCCCCGCGACAAACAAAAAACCGCGTGGAAAAATCAAAGTGAAGATCATGTTATCACATTTTTTGACAAAGAAAGGAATCATCCGTAAGGAATTCGTTCCTGCTGGCCAAACGGTGAATGCCGTATTCTACTTGGAGGTTCTCAAACGTTTGTTGCAGCGCATCCGGCGTTTTAGTCCACAAATATTCCAGACCTGAAATCGGATGTTACTGTACAAAGATGTATCATCTCACATACCAGCATCATTGTACGCCGATTTTTGACTCAGCGTGGCGTGACAGTTTTGCAACACCCACCGTACTCTCCAGATCTGGCGCCTGCTGTTTTTCCCCCACGTCTTAAGAAGGCCTAAAGGGATCACGGTTTGCGGACGTCGTTGAGATTCAGAATCAAGTGACGGCAATTATGAAATAGATTTTTCTTGACGACTTCTCTAACAGTTTTGAGGCGCTATACGAACGTTGTCAGAAATGCGTTGTGTCTGGTGGAGAGTATTTTGAAGGCAAATAAAGGTATTTCTAATGAACATTCTATTTTTATCATACAATTCACCGAACCTTTTAGACAGACCTCGTATATATATATATATATATGAATTTGAAAAAAACGTGGCGAATAAGAGACAATAATTAGCTCCCTGCAGAGATATAGCGTACACGCGAAACAATATGAAACGTCAAATCAACGGATTCTGGGTGTTGTGATCAGTGCACATTGCACATGCCACGGTTTAAGCCTAGGCCAATTACTATATCTTATATTCCATAATATGTAAAATGTGTTTATAAGAATTAATGAATTCCTCGACGAGACATGCGCTGTCAAGATGCCTCGGCCTTAACAAATATTTGCAGCAATAAACATAAATAAAAACAATACAGAGATTTATGGCAGATCGTGTTTTTTCTCCCGTAAACAGTTTTTAATGTATTTAAATGAGGCAGGGAAATCTTTGAGAACAGGTCGAGCTGGCCAGGTGTGCTATCCACTTTGGTCACGGTGGATTTTGTAGCGTTTTATATTAGCGGAGATTTTATTTAGGTGCGCCTGTCTTGAACTAATGAGACGGTCGAATACATGTCTGAAAGCACCCTCCCACTATGTATACTTGATCGCGGTAATCGACAAGATAGGGGTCAATCTACAGTATTTGAGTTGGTTAACAACAGTTGTATTTAGTTTTAAAATGTAGTTGGGTTTCTTGAGTTTTCGTTACAGAATAGTATGAGAGTATTTGACGATACTCGTTGATCAAATCGTAAATACCATAAAAGTACCCGGTTCAAATCCCCGTGGGGAATCACTGTGGAGGCAGCGTCTGATCCGAGACCGCAAGGATATAAATTCCGCTAGGACGAATATATTTCGTACACATAGGCAGCTATTCAGCGCCTTTGTGAGTAGACCGATAGTTGGTTGAAACCCTAAAACTTATAACCTTAATTTTGGGAATTCGCTCAACTCACGTCAGCGGTTCACGGTAAAATCTGCTGTCCCCACGGTAAAATCCCCACCGTGGATTTGAGCCAACTTTTTGGGTATTTTGCGTTTTGGCTCGATTTTCGGAGAACCAGACGAGCTATAAGGTTGTGTAAAAAAAGAAAATGTGCAGAATAATCTCCTTTATTTATTTTTTTAGATAAAACCCTAAAAACGTTTCATTCTAGTACGAAAAATCTTAAAAAAATGACTTCCGATCAAAATATGACTAGATGTTTTGCTAACGAACTCGTCCGAGTCCTTTGGAAAAACAGCGTGAGCACCAAATTGGAAAATACGTCCGTTAGAGTGCGAACACATATACAGGGTGGTTATAAAGTCACTTTCCCCTCTTTTAACTTTTGTGTTTGTTAAAACAAACAAATATCCTTTGTTTATATAAACATAATAATCTGAATTAAATCAACCTATTAAATCAGGTAAGGGTAGGCCTAATCCTAAATTGCGAAATATTCGCTCGGGTCAGCTAGTATATGTATACAGGGTGGTTATATAGTCACTTCCCCTCCCCCCTTTAACTTTTATGTTTGTTAAAACAAACAAATATCCTTTGGGGAACGATTCTAACTTAAACAAAGTATCTTTTGAAGCAATCGGAAATTTTGAGTGGCCCCTAAAAATGGGGGATTTTGGGGGAAAATTTTTTAAATGGGAAGTATGGGCATGTGATACCTCATTTCAAAGGTCTATTTAAGACTAGGAAAATGACATAACACAAAATAAAAATCGGAAAACCCAAAACAAAATAGCGGCCCTAAACGTGTTGAAATAAATCGACATAAAGTTGCTAATATCTCGAAAAGGAAGAGTTTTTAGAAAAAATTTAAAGAGACAACAAATATTTATTTCAAAGTGCTTGACTTAAAAAATTGCTTACAAATCAATTTCGTAAATGTTATTTTTTACAACATTTTCTAAAATGGAGTAGGCCTAAACTTAAATGATTTAATAGGTTGATTTAAGGGTCGGCTCTAGTAAAACAGAAAGCAACCTGCGACTCCCTACAGCGGCGGTAGGTTACGCGGACATTGCTCATCCTAAATCCATTTAAAACCTGCAATTATTCAAATATCGTTTTCTTTTTAAATACCAAACTCTTGGGGATAAAATTCTTCATCCGAATGGCTTGGTAATTTTTCGCTATAATTAATAGTTACAACGTAAAAAATATTTAAAATCACCCTATAGCGGCGGTAGGTTACACGGACATTGCTCAGCCTAAATCCTTTTAAAACCCGCAATTGTTCAAATAGCGTTTTTAAAAAAATACCAAAATCTTGGGGACGAAATTCTTCAGGCGAATGGCTTGGTAGTTTTTCGCTATAATTAATAGTGACAACATAAAAAACATATTAAAAATCAATGTTTTAAATTGTTAATAAATATTAAACAAAATATTTTCCTTAATTTTTAAAAAGCCATTTGCATGCATATTGACCATAGCTTTAAAATGACATATCGTTTATAATTTTCCTATAAAAAATAAAGGAAATATTTGGATTTTAATTTAACATTGGTCTTATGGAGTGTCAGCCAACATGGCCGACAGCTAGAGCCGACCCTTAATTCAGTTTGTTATGTTTATTTATTTACGTTGGTTTATAAATAACAGTTTATAAATATGTATAACGCTTTACGTTGATTTAATTTGATTGATTTGCTTAATATATTACACTTGCATATAGAATGTAAAGAATCTAAATAACAGCTACATTAACAGCTACAATAAACTATATTATTTAAACAGATTGTTAAAAGATGGCACCTTTCATTAGGAACCATATGAAATATAATATAAAAGTTTTTTTAATCAATTTGTGTTACGAAAACATGAATTTTAAGGTTTTTGTCTATTTTTCGTCAATTCGCGAGGAACATAATCTTTAAAATGATGCTTGAATAATCAATTTTGATGAAGAATTAAGGGAGATCGCTTAGCAACAAAAAAAAACACCTTTGAGAATAAATTTATAAGAATATAACATATATATCAATTTGAATGATGCACCAAAACGTGTTCTGAGAACCATGATCTGTACTCATTGACCACTTCCAACCTTAGGCCTCACCATAAGAGTCACTGCAATAACTCATCTTTCCTATAGCAATTCGTTAAAAAAATAACCAAAAAACATATATTTTACTTTACAAGTTTTTTTTTATGAAAAAACTGCAAAAAAACAATATCTCAGGTTTTAATCTGTCAAATTAGGACCAAAGGGTTGAAACTCTTAGTTTTCAAGTCCTTAATCGAAATTAGTTGGCAGATTTGATATTATACAACCAGAAATAATCAAAATAAACCTCTAAAAACCCGTGAACATTTTCAATTTTAAAGTCGGTCTGTGTGCCCTACTTTTTTTACTGATTCAAAAAAAACTGCTTACAGAATTTGTCTATTTTCTACCTTTTTTTAACAACTTGACTGGACTATATAGTGTAAGGTTCAAATGCAAAATCAAACGTATATAATACTATGGGAAACGCGTGCGTGCTCCGCACGTCGATCCCGTTATAACCTTCTATACACATAATCATGTTATGTTTTCTTTATAATAAAGGCGTAGGATTAATAATAACCCCAAAGATAAGATAGTAAATAATGTTAAATGTGCAAATCAAATTATTTCGTATATTTTATAACCGCAGTTATAATAGAGGTTTAAAGAATCAGCAAGGCTCAGGTCTACACTTAATAAAAACCTAACCTAAAAGTTAGAAATACAAATATTTGCTTCAAAGTTTGAAATCAGCTGTTAATGAAAATATTGGGGTAAACAGTTGTTTTATCTGTTATTTTATTAAATTTTTTGCTGTGGTAATGAATGTAAATACAGTACATGTGTTCGTTCGTCAGTCTAGGCCTAACCTCAGATTTTTTCCAACTAAATTTACAAATATTGAAATAAAAAATGTTTGTAACCAAATTTATTATAACCTATACTATGTTACTCGGGGATAGTTTAGCTTTTTATTAGTAAAACTATGTTTTCAATCGGTTCAGTAGTTCCAGAGATTACCTCCTCCTACGTACAAACAAACAAATTTTACCTCTTTGTAATATTAGTACAGATGAACTGATCAATAGCAACTCCAATTACTTTAAATGTAGAGTAGAACATGTCCGTCTGATTTGTTGGCCAGCATCAAATTGACTACTGGATATATTTTAACAGTAATCTGTTGGTGAACGTAGATTTACAAGATAACAATTCGGTCAATCGTTACTATTCAAATGACCCAAACCAGTCGGTCGAGTAACACTAACGAGCTCTTCCACAACTTAACCTGTCCGAGGATATAAATTAATTAATTACCAACATTTATAGGAATTTCAAAACCAGTAGCTCCTATAAAATTGGACCGCTTTCGTTGCCAATATACACGTCACCCGTGTAGATTTAATTTGAATTTCCAGAAACGTCGCCAATTCGCCGAGGACGAATTAGAAACTAGAAATTGTGTGCAATGGAGTGGCATGAGCCGGTTCTTCCCTTCCACAAGCGCAAGAGGACATAATATATAAGTAAGCGATATTTATTAGCGAATTTCTATAGCAAAGATGAGCTATTCCAGTGACTCTTAGGACTGGTGCACACTGGCTGTATAACTTTCAATCTGCGTCCTATCTTTTTTTTTTTTTTTTTTTGTAAGATAAAATGCATTTACGTAGACCTCTCTCCTGAATTCCTCTCTCCTGACTCGCCCTAAATATGAGTACTCCCCACTAAACAGCCTCCCCCCACGTGGGAGTCACTCTAAACCGAACACAGACACATGAGTGATCCGCTTTACCCTTCTAAAGAAGTGCGTATACACACTCAGTACCGTGAACGAGAATGATCCGCATGCATGAACTGGAGGGAGTGGGTGCAGCATCTAGGGAATTCCCTAATGGCTGCAAGCTGCAAACTAAACACTCACTGAAACAGAAATATTAAAAGCATGCTTTGTGGAGTCATCTACAAGTGGAAGTGCTGAAGTCTCGAGTCAATTTATCGTCCAAGACGGTCGGCAGGTCGAGGCATCCCATCTTCTGGGATTTCGAGTCTGTTGCAGATATCGGCTATGTGTACATAGCCCAAGTCCCGTGCATCCTGAAACAATTTAAAGGTGCATCGTTTTGCGGAAACGTCTAGGGTAGGGATGCCAACTGATCATAGAATGCTGGTGTTCCTCACGTACCATGGCTGACGCGAAAGTCTGCGAAGAGCCGCTGTCTGAAGTGTCTCCAGTTTCTTCCTGCTGGATTTGCTGGCACACTGATCGCACACCAACAGACAAATTGTCACTTTCGCTTTTACAGACAAGGGGGGCGAGGCGGGGGGGGGGGCCATCAAACGTTGATATTCTCTCATTTGCCACCATCCGAGATGGATAGTACTATATTGTTTGCCAATTTAGTGTTTATCTACATGTTTACATATCGAATTAAAGATAATAATATTATCTTTTATTGTTTTTCATTTCATACTAATAAATCTAACAGTTTAAAAGGTATTACTATTATAAAACAGTCATATTTCCCAAAATTTGGTATCATTTTATAAAATTGTTGACATATTTGTAAATTTATATCATTCTTCAATCTAGCCTTATAATCGTCATGGCTCACATCCCAATTTACTGGATGCATTTGTACCCTAATGAAAAGTTCTATGTCCATATTTTCATCAGACATAGTTGTGAAAAAATGTTAAAAGTTCAATCACGTAGATTTAGGATAGCACGCGGCTACAAATGTTCACTGCTCTATAGCAAGTTGAGTATTACCAGGTATCGTGATAGTGGCCTCGGATTATGGACTGCGCTTTGCGAGTTTGCACCTCGACCTTGCACCCTCGGATTATGGACTGCTTCGTTTCGCTCGTAAACGAAACACTCGCTTTGCGAGTCGGCACCTGGTCCTTGCGCCCTCGAATCATGGACTGTTCACGTCGCTCGTAGGGCACAATCTCGCTCGGGTACTTGTATTTTATTTTACGTTTTGATAGATTTTGAGAGAACCAGGTGTAGATTTTTTGCTATAGGTAGTGCAGAGTAATAACTTATATTAATTTCTTTAGAAAAACACCCTAAAATTTCACTCTATTAAGAAAAATCTAAAAAAATATTTACTTCCGGACAAAAAACGAGTTCAGGTTGAAGGATTTACTAACGAACTCGACCGAGCGACTTTGAAACCTAATTTGGACCACATCGGCCTTTAGAGTTCGTTACGAGGCCGACGGCCGGGATGCAGGGAGCGAAACGAAGCAGTCCATAATCCGAGGCCGCAAGATTGAGGTACAAACTCGCAAAGCGGACCGAAGCAGCCCGTGAGCCGGGGCTGGAGGCTGAGGTGCAAATTCTAATATATTTCGTACGCGCAGGCAGCTATTCGGCGCTTTCGCGAGGAAACCAATTTCCCAAATAGTTGGTTGAAACCCTAAAACATACAAACTTAATTTCAGAAATTCGCTCAACTCTCTTCAGCTGCGTGTTCGAATTGTCTTTCCTTCAAGCGATGCGACGAGGCTACCAGTTGTTCTCCAGAGTTGTCAGTAGATAATCATTAGACGCTAGGAAAGCGTACTTTCTACTATATATGTTTACTCGAGGGAATCTAATAAACAAGGACTCGATAATTATCCGGGAATTCCGACGAAAGGCGTATAAAAGTAGGTCTATTAAAATTGAGTTAAAAGGGGAATAATACAAGCTGTTAAAAGTGTATAAAGGTATGCTAATGACGCTGGGCCGTAGCTACACCTTCGCGCACTCGTACATTAATACGTTGTATTGTGAACAGGTGCGTAGCCTCTAGCACAGGGGTCAAGTGTATAGCCTCGCGTTACTCTTGTATTTGTTTATTGTCTTTGAAATCTCCACGCTCGAGAGATGGGTCTAACTGCTTTTATTTACTGTTAACGGTATTTGAAGACGGAACAAAGTCGGCTTCTTCGAGTTTAAGGCTCTGCTGCAACTCTGGCATAGTTGATAACTCGCCATAAGAATAACGTTAAACTAAAATACATTAACGGCTCGTTTTAAAGGTGCCGATTCTATACCAGAGGAGAACCCCACGTTGGCTGTACCCAAACACTATGGATAAACTCATAGCTCTCCAATAGAACACAGTGTGTTAATGTAGCAGGCAGAGCCGGTCCGACCATATTTTTGCGCCCGTGCGAACTTGTACCCCACGGTAATTTTTTTTTTTTTTTTTTTTTAAAAATAGGCTGCCTAAAACGAATTTATATGCTAATTTCTTATGGAAAAAGCAGCAAAAAAGTCACGCTTTTTACTTATTTTATAACATATTTTCCTTAACATTATTAAATACTTTTTATATATGCTATTTATTTATTTTTATTGTATTGTACAGTATAACAAAAATTTGATTTTTGAATAGGACTATAAAAGGAATTTTCAAAGTAAAATCATTTTAAAGAAATACAAAATTGCAGTTGCAACGCACGCAACGGCGCGGCGACTACACACCATTCTGCGATGGCGAGGGGCGCGATAAGGCCAGCCAAAGTTCATAAGGGCGCAGGCACCCCTATCGTAAGAGAACTACATGTATTAGCAATGTAATAACAATCGTATTACAATATTACAACATATTTTACGTTCCATTCGGTAGAAAATTTGTTTTTTAAAGGTTTATTAGCTCTGTTATTGTTGTTATTTTTCCCTTTGAATTACCAAACGAACTTTACTACTAACAGTTTTATGAAAAGGGACAAATTTATTGGTTCCTTCGGCGCCCTTCGGCTCCTGCACCCAGTGCGGGCGCACGGCTCGCACGGCCCTTAGGCCGGCTCTGGTTGAAGGAATGCTGTCAAAGGCTGATGTATAATGTTTGTTTTAAGTGAGAGTGGTTCGTAATTTAATTGTGTTTCTTAATTTAATCTATATTAATTTATATTTATATACTAAAATCAAGCATTGCAGGAACACTATTTACTTTTAATCCAATTTGCTGATTATACAACACTAAGTTTTTAAGCAGATTCGGTTTAACAATTGGAGCAGAAGGCTTTATACAAGTCAATGCCACTGGACAGTATTTTGCTGAAAACAATTTAACAATCAGTCCATGTCAAACTAAGTACACACACTTCAGTAGAAAGCATAGTTCAAATTGGACAACAAGTGTCATGCTTGGTGATAGTATGGATGGAAGGGTGGTCAAAAGGAAAGGGGCTAATTCATGTTGCAAATGAGATTTAAAATCTTTGCCGTTTTTCTTGCTATGGATATTCGTTGGATTAGCAAGAAATAATCCTCAGATGATTTTCGTAGTTGAACTTGATTGACGACCTTATAAACTCGACGACCTAAAAGTTAGGAAACTCTCTTTTTCAACCATACTTCAGGTTATATTTTGTATCTTTGTGTGTATAATACCTTACTTATCCATTGGTAATGGTAATTGTTCAACAACAACAAAATACGCCAAAAAATATTTAAGAAAAATTTATTTTTTAAATTAAATCAAAATTTTTTTACAAAATAAACATTTAAATGTTCACAAATTTTAAAAGATATTGTTTTATATTTCACTTTAACCTTCTTCAGTAGGACGTTTTACCCCTTCTACTTTGAATCAATACTTCACATCGGCAGTTCATACTCCTTATTAAGCTCAATATGTAATCTTGAAATAAAGAAGCCCATTCCTAAATTAAGGCGTTAGCAAGTTCATCCAAGTTATCTGGACAAGGCGAACGCATGTGTAATTGGCGTTGGAGTTTGTCCCAAACATGTTCAATTGGATTCACGTCTGGTAAACAAGCAGGCCAGTTCATGCACGTTATTTCTTGTTCCGCTAAATAACGTTGAACTATCCTTGCCCTATGAGGTCGAGCATTATCATCAACAAGAATGAAGTTCTCACCAATTTCTTGCGATAAAGGGATAATTACAAACCTGATGTCGTTGCTCAGGTAAGTTTGTGCGGTTACATGTTCATTTCCAAACAATACAAGCAGAGTTTTTCGATTACTCACTATCCATACCCACACCATTATTGAGCCTCCCCCGTAAGAGCGTACTGGTTCAGTCATACCTGGGCTGAATCGCTGGTTTTGCTCTCGCCACACTCTAAACCGTCGATCTTGATGATCGAGGATAAATTTCGATTCGTCAGTAAATAAACAACGGTCCCAGTCCTCGTCAGTCCAATCAATATGTCCCCGAGCCCATAGGAGTCGTGCTGCTTTATGTTGTCTGCTTAAATAAATCCTTCTCGCTGGTCTTCTTGCCCTCAAACCGACTTCATGTAGGCGGTTTCTAACCATCTGAGTTGAAATGCGGATTCCCGTTGCTTGTTGAACAGTTCTTTGCAGCTGCCGAGCTGTTAAACCTCGTTGCTAAGTGGTTTGGATTTTCAAATAGCGGTCTTGCTGAAGGGTAGTTTTTTTAACTCGGCATCTTCCATGTGTGTACTGATCAGTACCTGTTGCCTGGTATCGAGACCATGCTCGTCCAATAACTGTGTGAGAACACTGAAGCCTAAGACCAACATCACGTTGAGAATGGCCTAACTCTAAAACTGCTAAAGCCCTCCCGAGTTCTTCAACATTAAGTCATCGTAAAGGCATTGTAAAACACTGTCTAGTGAACTGGTTGGATTAATACTGACGATAAAATGGAAATAATATTTACATACAGTGTTGTTTGCACAAGTGGAAACAAACATGATCTTGTGGGACAAATTCCAATAAGCAGCTCATCTCCCAGTAGTGATAGGGAGATTTTCTTTTTGTTTTTATCTCTTTAACATCGTGTAAGTTTTGTTAAAATAGTTTATATAAAACAGAGGAAAACCTCATATCAATCAATTTAACAAAATTATAAAATATCTTAATTTCCGAATGTCCATCTTCGACAATGTTAGCTATAATACACATAACTTAAGTTGTAATTAAGATAGACTCATAATGTTTATTTTATTTTCTAAATTATACCTTTTTCTAGTTCCGTACACAAGAAAATAAAAATACAGTAATATAAACCTAAAAGTAATGATTTAAAAAAAAAAATTTAATATTTTTATTATTATTATTATATAACTTTTTTATTTGTTGAAATATTTAAAAAAAAATCTCGTGTTTGGAACTAGATAATTGTGTTATAGATATGTGGTAAAAATTTGGTAAAGATATATTGGATAGTTTTCCAGATATGTGTATTATAAATAACCAAAACTTGATTTTCGGGAAACGAGCAAAACGTAGTAGGGGTAGTTTTCCGGGGGGGTAGTATTAGTATTCCGGCGACCCGTGCTCACTAAGAAAGGGTTTACAAAAATTCAAAATCTTAGGGGGGGTTTGGGTGGGTCAAATTTACTAAATTACGATCTCTCCAAAACTACCAAACGGATTGGAATGAAATTTGGTATGTAGCTTCATCTAGGACCGTAGGTGCTGGCTAAGAAAGGGTTTTAAAAAATTCGAAATTTTAGGAGGTTTTGGGTGGGTCAAATTTACTAAATCATGATCTCTCCAAAACTACCAAACGGATTGGAATGACATTTGGTATGTAGTTTCATCTAGGACCATAAGTGCTCACTAAGAAAGGGTTTAAAAAATTCTAAATCTTAGGAGGGTTTGGGTGGGTCAAATTTACTAAATCACGATCTCTCCAAAACTACCAAACGGATTGGAATGAAATTTGGTATGTAGTTTCCTCTAGGTGCTCACTAAGAAAGGATTTTAAAAAAATTGTAATTTTAGGGGGTTTGGGTTCATATCTTTATGATACACAAAATTACCATCATTTGTCGCATTTATTTCACCAAAATAATTATGCAATAGCGAAGCATTGCCGGGTCAGCTAGTGTTGTATATTTTTGGAAAGAGGAAGAACAGGAGAATAAGAAATCATAAAAAACTAAAAATTTATGAATGTTTTTTCCATTTGGAGTGCCCTTAAATGGTCTACTTCAATTTGTAAGCAGATTAATTAAAAGGGAATGTACTCGATCTTTCTGAGACAGTTTGATATCATTGTGCATTAAAACTTATACAGATTTGCATGTTATGCTCATGCATGACAGGACTAACTCATAATCTGTATATATAATAGTCTATATAACCCAAAAATAGTCTGTAGTTGGTTTAGGCCTCATTTTTTACGTGGCATAAGTGGATAACTACTAAAACAACTTTAATAATAAATAGTTCGAAAATAACTAAACCTTACTTTTATTCTGGTTTAAATTAATTAGAAATTACTCTCTGTTTAACTTCTTTATGTGCCACTTATACATATTTATGGTACTCACTACACCTATTTATAAATAGTTTTCATCATATAAAGTCACTGTTTTTCTGTAGGAGTCAGAGATGGAGCTTTTAAAGTGGCTTCAATAAATATGTATAAACAAATAATTTATAACTCATATTAAAAAAAATCAACTTCATAAGAAATTATAACGATTGAAGTTGTAAACATAACCACAAACTATAATCTACACTGGGTTTACAGATGATGGGTGAAATCAGCTGTTATATTATATGTTACTCACGAACGTACATATGCACGTACGTACGCTCGTACACTCGCTTTTATAGGAGTTGATAATACAGTAATTATAATTTCTTTATGTCTCAATTATATATATAAATATATTTCATACTATTTATAAATAAAAATACGTAAATATTGGCTTATATAGAGAGTTATAGCAGTCGAATAACAAAAAAAAAAAAAAAAAAACGATAGGTAAGTTTTCTGCAAAATCTCGGAATTTACAAGTAACGTTAAAATTGCTCCATCTTTTGAACGATTGAAGATAATATCATTTATATGTCAATATCATTTTATATGTATCATTTATATTCTTGAAATACATAAATTGAACGTTCTACAACTTCCTCCGTTATAACTTGTTTGTAGGACGAAAGGCTGAAAAGTTAGCTAGCCAAATAAGGCAAAAAACTAAGGACAAATTTCTTTTTCAAAAATAAGTGAATTGTGAGCGTGGATATCTCGGAAACTACACGAGATAGTGAAAAAATGAATAGATTAAATCTTGTAGCACATTTTGTGAGCTTTAATTAATTTTGTATAGAATGGTCTTATAGTAAGACTCATAGTTTTTGAGATGTAAGTGAAAACCCGAAAAAAGGGACTTTCTACGTGCTCCCCTGCAATCCGCTCACCTGCTAGGAGTGGGGGGGACTTTTAGGATACCTCGTAACTAGTCCAAACACTGTCCCAAAGTCAAATATTGTGTTCCTTCCATTGATTTCCCTCTACAACTTTTCGTTTACTAGACTATATAATAATTATATTTCTTGAAGAAGTGCAATCAATAAATTGTTGGGTCTTCTAATTGAGGGCAAGTTGAACTATCATGACCACATTAACAGTATTAGTTCAACAGTATTTATTAGCTCAGGCACATTTGTACTGAGAAATTTGAGGATATACTGTGGTACATCGATACTTTTAACAGCCTATTATGGGCCTATTAGTGCGTCATTATTTGAACTATGAAATTCTTCTTTGGGGAAACTCATCAGTTCAGAATATAAAACTGTGTATTTCATACTTGAAGAGTTTATTTTTTTTAAATTCGAGTGTGATCACGTACAAAATATGGATATACACAACTACAGCACTAGGCAAGCTTGTGAGTATCGTGCCAAACAGCACAGGTTAAGTTTATACAGTAAACTTCCCTCACAAGCTGGTGCAAAGTTCATGAATAAGCTTCCTAAAAGCATTCAAATTTCACCAAACTGCAGGATTTTTATAAACAGTCTTAGACAATTTCTATTGTCTGGATCCTTTAACTAGTTGGATGAGGTTGTGCGTCATGATCGTTCTATTTTATGATGAACTAGCTGATACCTACGGCTTCGCTCGCAGATGTGATTAAATAAATAAAATGGCTGTCAGCTAAATATTGTGCCTTAACACTACATGCAATTAAAAACATCTATTTTAGATCCGAGTTCCATGGCCTGAAAACGCACAGTGAGATTCGCCCAAATCGATCTATGTATCCCTTTTAGGCCTACGTAAATTATTAGCTATGCACCAATAAACGCTAAAAATCCCGTTTTACGCCAGTTTGTTACTCATAACTCCCGAACGAACATAAAAATTACAAATCAGGTTTTGAGGTGTAGCCTATTTAACATCTATGAATACATTCCACATTATTGCATACTGTTTTAATATTATATTTAACGGTTAAACCAGCGTTACAATAAAATAAAACACACACAATCTTGTCAAAGTGTAAAGCTTTTGATCCAAATCTGTTGTTTTATTTATAATTGTCACGTCCGTTCACGAAATCCTAATTTTTACATTTTTAAAATTTTTAAATAAGAACCCTAAGTATTTCCAGGATAAAAAGTTGCCTAGATTATTTTCTACATGCAAATGAAAGTTTCGTCAGCCATTCTGGAGATTAGCCCAGACAAACATACACTTCAATTTTATTTATAATCATAGATGCATTGAAATATTATGTAATACGGTACATATTATATTACATTGTAAATCATTTAAATGATAGTACCGTATATTTTCTTATAAAATACCTTACACAACACGGTTACTTTTGATGTGATAAAGCTAAATACATTTAATTTGATAATTTAAGTACGTTGAAAATATTCTTCTGGGTTCTTCTTCAAAGTTAGTATTTTTTAAGCATCGAGTTTTGTTTTTGAAGATTTAAGGAAATAACTAAAGGGCCTTCGTTTTTCAAATTGTATTAGTTTCTTACATCAAACATTTTTTGATGATAACTATGAAAAAATAAGAAAACAAAGAGAAATTTATTTCATCCAGATAACAATATTCTACATATTTTCATTGGAATATTCTTCGTAATTTTTCGTTTTAGAAGTTCTTATTACTTATTACATTTTTGTGTTCTTTAAAGATTTGTTTTATTAGCCTACATAATTATCTTTAGCCACTGACTCAGCCGATTAATTTCCAGCATCGTACTGCACTCTGCACAGGAACTCAGGAACTATTTCAATAACTTCAACAATCTCGTCTTAACCGTCGAGTTACAGTTTCAATTTAACTTGATTTCCTAGTAGGTGTAAACGTATTTATACTACCGGTACATTAAGCTATATTTGCTTTTGTTTGTATTATTAACACATATAATTAATTAATTAGGGTACTAACAATCTGCCAAAAATTCCTATTTTGGAAGTTTTTGTAACACCAATATTTAGAGGAGAGGAGGGTATTATGGAATACCATTTACATTTCTGAAAATAACTTTACTGGTTTTATAAAACAAATCCCCAAAATCATCATGAGTATACTAATTGTAATGAACTATCACTTGTAAAAATAATAATATTTATATAAATACTAAACAAAAAAATGTATTAAAAAAATAGTTACAAATGGAGGTTAATATGAAATAGTCGGGTATTATGGAATAGGTGGTTTAAACCATTGTAAAACTAATTACACATAGCTGAAATCATAAAACTATTAACTATAAATTATTTATTAACTATAAAAACCTTATTTTTAAGATTATGTGCAAGTCATTTCTGCTTTGAGTCTATTTACAAAAATCACAGATATAATCTTCTTTCTCTGCTCCGGTACAGTCAAGGTGAGCCCACAGAGAACAGCTGAAGCATTGAATCCAGATTTCCCCTCGTTGATCTTCAGAAAATTTTCCGTTGCAGAAGATACATTCAGCGTCTTTGTTTTCGGGTTCGTTAGTTGATGGCATGAAGTCCATTACAGATGATACATCAGAATGGAACGATTCATCACTGCTAACACTGGAGTCATCTTTAGAAGTTTTAGGTCTAGAAGGTCGGTCTAAGTTTAATTTCTTCACACAGGGTCTTTGAATGTTTGTTTTATTTTGTTGATTTGCAGCTTCTGGTTTCTTCTTTTTTTCCTTTGCTTTCAGATCATCCTGTAACTCTTTTTTATATGGGGAGTAGGTTATTATAGAAGAAGATCCAGATTTCCTGCCTCTGTTTGACTTCTGATTTTTTGGAGGTGGTGGTGATATCTCTATGGGTAGGACAAAATTTGTTGACTTAGGCGTATCAGGGACAACCACATTAGGACTCTTAGAAGAACAGGGTTGAGGTGAATCTGAGCTTGTAGACGAACATGGAAGAGGGTCATTTGTTGCTGTCATAGTCTGAGGCCTAGGAACAGTGAGTGTAGAAGCAATAAAATCTTCACTGCTAAAAACATTTCTGTTTACAGGATAAATACCAGTCACTTTAAAGCCGTTTACTGCTATGTCCCCACGTTGTACTTTAAGGTAGGCCTTGCCAAACAGTTCCATCATATCAAAAATACTCAACGGTCTTGAGCTATGCCTTAAAAAAGATCTCACTTCCTCACTATAGTGAGACTTCAATGGACCCATAAAGGTTTTATCCAAGGGTTGGATTTTATGCGAACAATGGGGTGGTAGACATAAAATCGTAACATGACTCTCCCTTGCTTAATTAATGACATCAATGTTACGCTTGTGAGTAGTATGCCCGTCAAGGAGAAGCAGAATAGGTGACTCTGCTGAGGGTTTTGTTACAGCAATGAAATGTTGAAACCATTTTGTAAAAATGTTTGTCTGTATCCAACCAGACGGGTGGCACGATGCGATAGTCCCTGGTGGAGCACCTCTAAGAAGTTGCTCATTCATATTCTTCCTCGGGAATATCACAAGAGGCGGGACACAGTCACCTCCTGCACTCATACAGGGAATGATTGTTACCAGAGAACCTCTTTCAGCTGAAGTAAGGGACCCAATTTGTCTCTTTCCTTTTAGGCCTACTACACGGGGAACTTTACTTTGAACCACAGACAAACCAGTTTCGTCTACATTAAATATCCTGTTTGGAGGATAGTTGTATTTTTTGAACACGACATCGATCAGGTCAAAAAACTTGTCTACTTCCTCTTTATTAAAACCCCTGGCTCTGGCAAAAGATGTACCCATTGGTTTACGAACTGAAAGTTTTGGATTCCTTTTCATAAACGCGTAGAACCAGTCTTTGCCAGCACTGTTGTCCTTAAATGGATGGGATATGTTATTGCGAACCGCAAGTTGATAGGCAAGACTGCATACATCCGTTTTTGTGAGCCCATAGAACATGGCCTCCATCTCAACTAAATATTTCTGTAACTCGTCTTCCAGTTGTTTAGGAAACACTGGCTTACGGCCAAGAGTAGTAGAGGCTGCTACTTTTGCATTTGTCTCCTTACTGTTAACAAGGCGGAAAAGAGACGCTCTGGGAACATTGAATTCCTTGGACGCCTTAAGGTACCCCATCTTCTTCTCACGAACAGCTTCTATAGCCTTAGCCATCTGCGTCTGACACCAAAGCTTCCGCTTCTTTCCCTCGTCTTCCTTCTTTCTAGGCATATCTGAAAATAACACAGTCTACTTAAAACTCTTGCAACTAGTGAGGGAGGGAAACGTTAGTGTTAAATATACAAAACACATCTAAAAACAAATGATTTGTAAGTCTATACTATAGAAAAATTTCAAATAAAACTTTTTTTATTCCATTCAAATGTATTTAGCTTTTAAAAAATGTAGCCTACTTTTGTTTTAAATTAGGATATATTATTATTTATATAATTAATATAATATTTATTGTTTAGCTATCAATATTAACCCTTTAAACACATTTTTTAACTTTATGCTTATTCAATATATTTTGTCGGGTTATATGGAATACTATACTTTTACGTCGGGTATTATGAAACACCTAGTATTCCATAATACCCGACAGGCCATCTTGGAAAATTAACCTTTAAACTGATGGACAAAACATTGTCAGCTAAAAAACTACCACAGTATTACAAACTACAGTTATTTTAGTATAAATTATGCTTAAAATTAATGTTCAAGTCACATGTGTACTAGTAGATTAAAATGTTTGAAAACTTACCTTCAAAAACTTTTGAAAACTATAAAATACGCTTTGTGGTACGGCAACAGCAATCGGTCAAGTCTCACTGAACTGCATCATGGGAGTCTTTCTTGAGTAGTTCATGGTATTCCCACGAGAAAGCAGCAACAAACAGAGCCAAAATCTCAGTATTCCATATTTCCCGACTATTCCATAATACCCTCCTCTCCTCTACAATTTACTTAGGATACTTACATTATAACAGCATACAATCAAAATAAAGAGAAGTGACATTTGGTGTACCTCAAGGTTCAACATTAGAGCTATTATTATTCCTAATTTCTATAAATTCTCATAATTTATCCTCCGTATTATATGCTGATAATACTACACTTCTGGTAGTAGATAAAGATCAAAATTAGAAACAAAATGAATGAGGCTGAGGCAATAGCTCATGATTGGTTTTCACTTTTCAGCAAATAAGCTTTTATTAAATCAAGGAAAAACTCAGAGAATGTTATTTTCTTTGAGAAATTTACAAAGTGAAGAGCTATCCGTAAAAATGCTTCGGTTACATTTGGATAGTAAACTTGTTTGGAAGCACCACTTAACCGAGTAAAATCAAAAATTATCTAGAGTACGGTATTGTATT
>JAGFPH010000095.1:976467-988395 GCA_018207615.1 Philaenus spumarius
GAAACAAGACCTCACTTGGCCACACTGTCTCTATCTAGCCACTGTAAACTAGATAGCAATGTTGTGACATCTGTTGAAAATAATTTGAACTAAGAATTATAGATAATACAATGATAGATGGATTGAACGCATTCATAGATATCAATTAATTACAAAAGTAAACGTAATTTTGTTTATTTATCTAATTCTTCTAGTCTAACGTATTAGTACGGTATATTAAATCCCATCAAACGAATTTTCATGTAGATGTTTAGTCTTCTATGTACAGAAAAGAATCTCTGTTTAGTTTAATTAATTTGTTTTTAGTTAGGTAATATAATAAATAAAAATGTAGATTGTATGTTCTTGCTATTAAACTCACTCCTATTTTAACTTCACGTTATATAAATACTGTATGTGCCAATAACTTTCTGTATTTACTCTTGCAAAATAAATTAGTTTTATGGAAAATAGATCATCTCAAAATAACATTGTTATTGTACAATCGCTGTTTTATCGTACCAGTACCCCAGGGCTATAGAATACATTTATTATATATACACTTATATACAACGTATATATTATACAATGTATTCTTAGCCCTGCCAGTAGCTACGCTATGGTTTGTACAAGGCTGTCACAAAAAATACCCATTTCGTCAGCAAGATCAGCTGGCAACAAGATCGTGAGTTGGTGTTGTGTTGTGTTGTAAACAAAATGATAAGACGATAACCTCGATGTATAATCTTTTGATTTTATTTTGAAAAATTTGTTTTGTTGTTATAACTACGTTAAAATGGGCATTGACTGGGAATTTTGGCTTCCAATGAGTGTAAATGTTTTCATTTCTATCATTGCTTATATTAGTACTTATAGATTAATACCAAAACTGAAGGAAATGTTTATAAAAGCCAACCTTTACGGAATGGATTTAAATAAGACGACACGGAACAAAATGTAAGTTGAAGATATTTTTTTACATTAATCTATTTTATTTTTATTCAATATCAATCTATCGGGATAATTTCAACAACGGCTAAAGTTTACATTAGGACACCTCACCTGCATTAACCCTAGAATCCCTACGCTTATAAAAGTTTAATTATTCCTAATGCTTAGTCTACTATGAGCCGACGGGTAAAATAAATAAGTAATTACAAAAAAGAAAGTAATCCATTGTATTAGCACTTTAACAACTCAAACGACATGTAATAGCCTATATACAACTGACACAGTTTGAACCAGTTTATTGCTCTGAACACATTCAAAGCACCACTGTCCTAGATGGCGACCACTCATTGCTTTTGAGCAGCGTTTGCAAAATAATCTCGTCATTCGATGCTTTGTGGATGGGTAGAATGAGCAACTTTTTCTTCCCTGAGATTCTTGTTGTACAGGTTGAGTATCAGGAACTTCTCGATGCAGAATATTGGCATCGTAATGTTATGGCACACAACCGGTTTCCGATGCACCAACATGAGCTTTGGGGTAGCAAATAAAGGTACTGGAGTGGTGGGGGCAGACACTACTTTTAACATAGCGGAGATGGTGAACAAAAACACATGGCGACCATCGTCTACCAGACGAAGCGTTGGGATTCTAGGGTTCAACAAATAGCCTGAAGTTGCAACTTCAGTGTAGTTAGGTTGGCTGCATTACTCTGTTTCCTAAAAGGTTGGCCGTTGTTTGCAAACATCAGCTGAGTGTTCTAAACTAAATTTATGCTTCAACGGCTCTTGATTGATTACATCTATTGGCCCAAAAATAGGACTTTCTTTAAAAAAATCTAGATATCACTTCAACAAAACTACATTTTATAACTACCCCACAAATTATTTTCTTATCATTAGACTAAATATTTATTTCTTGTCTGTGTAGATATCGTATGGGTTACATAGGTCGTTTTACACATTTAACCTTATCTGGAACCTTCCTTCGCAAAGTTGTTTAAGCGGGTAAAATTGTTGGTTCTAGTTTAGAACAGCTTGACCACAGGTTTTAATAGAATTACACTATATATAACTTTTTCTTATATATATAATGAAATTAGACACTTCACTGATCGCGGGAAATCAATTATAAATATTCTAAAACAAATATTTAACATAACAAATTAACAAACCAAAAATCGCTTATGGGATTTAACACAGACAATGAACAGACATTTTAATACGCGATAGGAACAGGGTTGCCAGATGGGTTGCAATTAGATTTAAGTGGGTTTATCAGTGCCTCCTATATTGCCTAAAATTAGAACCTACAATATTATAACTATACTGTTATCGGTAACATATTGGGACTAAACAGTATAGGTCAGTACCTCTAGTTTTTTTTTTTTTTTATTCTAATATAATGTGATAATAACGACGGAATATTATAATAATACTGTTATCGGTAACATATTGTGACTAAACAGTATAGGTCAGTACCTCTAGTTTTTTTTTATTCTAATTATATAATGAGATTAATAACGACGAAATATTATAATAATACTGTTATCGGTAACATATTGTGACTAAACAGTATAGGTCAGTACCTCTAGTTTTTTTTTTATTCTAATTATATAATGAGATAATAACGACGAAATATTATAATTATACTGTTATCGGTAACATACTGTGACTAAACAGTATAGGTCAGTACCTCTAGTTTTTTTTTTATTCTAATTACATAATGTGATAATAACGACGAAATATTATAATTATACTGTTGCGTCATCTTTTCCTATTACATATGTTCAATGTGGCAACGTTGGCAATCAGAAATGATAAGTTTGTTCTTTTATACTGGTATTCAATGTAATTTCTTAACGACAATTGTTATTGTTTTTAAACTAAAAGTTTTGGAAAGTTATATAAATATCTACATATATTTTCGTGATTTCTTTCATCAATTTTGTTTAGTGAAGTTATTATTGATATTTCTTGGTGTATTAAGTGATTTGTTTCTTTTATTTAGTGTTAAAATATAAAAAAAATACTGAAGTTAACCTCTATATTTTCTACTTTAATTTCTCTCATAATTTCTATAATTTTTATTTCCCGCGGATATTTTTCATGTTTTTATAATCAGTTTAACGTGTTCTTTCATAATATGAAGAAATTTTAAAAAAACCTCTGGTCAAGCTGTTCTAAATTTTTACCAAATTGTTTACTAACCTATAGGGCCCAACTATATGCAAAAAAACGCATTAGAATGCAATAGTAATGTTCAATTAAATATTTATTCCCCATATCTTGTGCAATAGAACTTACAAACAATGGCCAAATCTATAAGTTTACAATTACAATCGCTACTAGAATTAAATTTACAATTCGTCTAAATGCTAGTTGCGGCAGAGAAGCTAACCTACACGCACCGAAATGCTCTTGAACGTAATTGTAAATGTCTATTTCAAATTCTATTAAATTGTTTGTTACAACTTTTTCCAATCTCTCCTTAGTATTAAATTTAAATACTTCATAACACAAATTATAATCAAGTAATATTAATATGCGAAAATAGAAAAAAAAACATTATTTGAAAGAACCTTGAAATTATGAGATCTTTAAGTTCAGACATTGGTCATTAGATCGATGTAATAACTTCAACAAATCTACAAGTTTACAATTAATTGATAGGCCAACATAAATTTAACTATTGTAAAAGTTAAGCTAATTTGTCAGATATATATTTAAAAGATGTAATAACATTTTATATAATATATAGCCTAATTCTTTTGGCATCACTGTAATCACTAATTTTATATCAAATTTCCAAAATAACTGAAAATTGATGTGATGTAGTTTTCTTGGATTCATTTTTAATATTTCTTTTCATTTGATGGGGTTGTTTTAGTTCTGGGCATTTATTTATATTATTTAATTGCAGTTTAACGTTAAAACAGTGATATTGTGCTTAATTTGCCAGTAGGCCTACTAGCCTTGTTCGTAAAAATATTCGAAATAAATTCCATGCCACAAATATATTCAAACAGTACGGTATGTAAAATTCATCTCGCAGCAAAGTAGTATAACTACATGCTATTCTATTATTGTATTGGTAAAGATGTAACAGGGGATATTTTGTTCATTTCATATGCTTGTTGTGCAAGATGGCCGATCACCAACTTCATTAATTTATTGTGCTTTTCTTGGACAACATTTTAAATATTTTTGTTTAATGTTTAGTTACCTTTCCTGTTTAGATTCACAGTTTAAATACAGTTGACAGACACTAATCTTTCCTAAAAAAATATCGTCCTCTGTAACACTATTAACAGGGAAGCTCTTAACTCCCACCTATTGTTTTAATAATATACAAATTTAGGTTAGATATTATATTATGTATGTAGTTTGTAGTTATTTACAACTAAATGTCTTTCGTTTTAATATTG
Organism: Philaenus spumarius; assembly: GCA_018207615.1. Classification (NCBI taxonomy): domain Eukaryota; kingdom Metazoa; phylum Arthropoda; class Insecta; order Hemiptera; family Aphrophoridae; genus Philaenus; species Philaenus spumarius. The sequence continues at coordinate 980,822 of JAGFPH010000095.1, forward strand.
TTCTGTGTTTTGGTGTAATTTTTTAATAGCTAATAACATTTGTACATTGTTTGTTCCAGTCCTGAGGCCTTTGGTGTAGTTACTGGCTGTATGTTTTTGATTGCTATATTTTTGTTTATTCCAATCCCCTTCAGTTGGTCTGTCATTCACGAGTCACCTTCCCTACACAATGAGGTATTTACATTTCGAGTATTAAACTAATTATTTCTATGATGTTGGTAAACCATAAAAAATGTTAACATTTTAACTTTTTTATATAACAAAACTCGGTTTTGATTCGAGAAATAATTGCTTTTGAATTTTGTCCAAAACGGAAAATAGAATATTCTGTGATGCACACATTTGTGAGTATAACAGTAATTATGAATGACCAGGAAACCATAAGGTGTCGCCAAAACTTTGCAAAGTAGTTCAACTATTTGTATAGTAAAAGTTGTGTTAGAAGTAAATTTTTCTCATTTTTATAAAATTTCAATACAATAATATATATATATATATATATTTTATTTTTCTCCTAGAGTCACAATGATGTTAATAATAGCCTACTTCAGAGAAAAAAATGTAAAAAATATGTGCCCTAAAAAGATGACATAGTTTGTAATAGGATGAGCACACTAGGATTTAATTGAATTTGCTTTATCTTAATAATGCTTAGCTTACATAAATATGTTTGTTTTGATAGTATTCATGTGCTTACATGATTCTATTGTTGTTTATTGTTAGTTTGTAGATTTATTAGCCGCACTTCTATCGATATGCTGTATGTTGTTGCTGGGTTTTGCCGACGATGTGTTGGATCTGAGATGGAGGCATAAGCTGTTGCTCCCATCGATAGCTTCATTGCCATTGCTTATGGTTTACTATGTCAACTTTAACTTGACTACAATCATAATACCAAAACCTTTTAGGCCTTGGCTTGGCTTATCACTCAACCTCAGTAAGTTGAAAATGTAGGCCTAGTTGTCAATGGAATAATGCTAAAGCTAACTTTTGTACCAAATTTAATACCAAATTTGTCAAGTTATTACTTAATGTATTGTAAGTAACAAAATACCCAAGAATACAAACATTATAATATGTCAATTTCAACCTATATTGTTAACAACTCTCTTGGATATAATATGAATTAGTAAGGTTTTTTCCTAATCACAATCTTTTTATAGTTTATGTTAGCACAAATCATACACATCAAAAATATGTTCATGTCAAAATCGTATAAGTAGCTAATTAAACATCAGGTACTTTAAATTAACGTAGAATTAATAGTGATAACCAAATACACAAACAAAGAAGTTCAGTAATTTTAATTACCGTACTTTTTTAATGGTGATGCTGTTGAACAATCCTTATTAATTATATCTTGTCGTTTCTTCTTTTTTATTCTTTTTTCATGACACGTTTCGACTATTTATCAGTCTTTATCAAATGTAAACATTAAATATTACACAACAGTTAAACACAGCACAAAATAGGACACATTTTAAATGAAATAAATTAACACGCGTGATCTGTGATCGATTTCCATAATGTTCGATCATTAACTGATTCATTTATCTGATCATTAGATAAGGGTCTCCGGTATTGAGACAGGGGGTCTGTACATTGTGATGTGCTGGATTGGTACCTATGTGATTAAATCAAAGATGGTGCGGGAATGAATTTGTAAATTATTAAGTAGATGGTCGGGATTCGATTTTTGAATATACGGAACTCTTTTATTGCATTCATTAAATGACCTTATTGCAGTGTGTAGAATTTTTAGATTTTTGTTAATGTCTGTATATTTGAGGTTGATATCAATTACATTTTCTGCAAATTTGTAATCTATTTTCTTAGTGGCGGTTAGTTTAGAAGACGGAATGTGCTACTTGAAGCGGGTTTTGAAAGCGCGTCCGGTTTGCCCTATGTATGTTTTAGGTTAATGAACGCATGATATTCGATCGACACCGCTGCTGTTGAACTCGTCCGGGTCTCTTCCTTTTTTTGATTTCTTCTAAACTGTGAAAAGGTCTGTAAGCTAGGTGGTAGCTTTACTTATGAAATATGTTGTGTGCTGAGTGTTCTAAGGTTTTGTCATAGTCTGTGGCAATATATTTGGGTTTGGGGTGACTGGCTTTGTTAGATTTTCTTCTTTTCATTTGTTTTTTTATTATGTTATCAATAATTGAGGTGTTGTGGTTACATAATTATTGTGGTTAGTTGTGGTAACGGTTGTTAGAAGCAGCTATGGATTTTATAGAGTGAATTCTTGTTTAAAATCTTCTGGATTCATGTGATTACACTGTAATGGATTCGAAAACGGTCACCGACCAGCGTGTAAATGTTTTAAATGTGTCCTAGTTTGTGTTGTGTTTATGTGGTAGTTAATGTGTACATTTATAATGACTGATAAATAGTTGAAACACGTCATGTAAAAAAAGGAACGACAAGATATAATTAATAAGGATTGTACGATGGCATCGTCATAAAAGAGAAAAAAACAGTAATTGTAATTATTAACAATCCAGAATGGCTACAAGCATAAATATGGTTAAAGAATTTCTTTAGAAGCAAAGCAACTAAAGCAAAAGAAATTTCAACACATTTGATAATACGCCTCCTTGCTTGTTTTCTCTGTACAGGTATTCTTTACTATTTATACATGGGAATGCTCGCAGTATTCTGCACCAATGCAATCAACATATTAGCAGGAGTAAACGGCTTAGAGGCAGGCCAGTCTTTAGTGATAGCTTTATCAATTATTGTGTTTAACTGTATCGAACTATGTGGTAATTTATGGAAGTTTCATCAGTTCTCCTTGTACTTTATGCTGCCTTTTGTTGGAACTACCCTGGCTTTATTAAGGCATAACTGGTGAGTAACCAAGTTCTCTATTATTTAACACAAATTTAACCTTTTGTTGACGTGTTAAAATTGATGTTATTAAAATTGCTAATAGCAGTCCACATGAATGAGATGGCTACTATCGGATTTGTTATTTTAGTACCTTGATTTTTCAACACTCTTCAAATGTTTAAACAATAATCAAATATACTTAATTATTGGATTGGTTATTTTATTATGTACTTAGTCTTGTAAAATAATAATGTTTACTTATTGTAATTAATTTAAAAAGCAATTAAATCATGTACCTACAATAAAGTTAGTCTGTCTTTTCCGAAGCATTCTACTTTATAGGCAATAATTCATTCTGCTACATTGAAACCTTGAATACAGTTGCATAGGTTTGCGCTATGTACTCCTCCCCCATCTCCATTATTATCTACATATATGAGCGGCTTTGTCCTGACTAACAGACTGAAGTAGGATCAATGTAGAGCAAAAACTACTTTTACGATAAAAAATATAAAAATTTGAAGGTAACAGTGTGTGGCCTGAAGGGCATGAGGTGAAGCCTCTGATTCAGCCCTAAAATGGGCTGAAGTGTAGGAGACGTTTACTCTGAAGGGCGTGCGTGTTACAGGTGAAACCTCACTAGTCTTAGCTCCTTTCTTTGGCCGATGATCCTCCTTCTACGTTGGCCTCGGTTGAGGGATTCTCTCTTTGCTGGGAGAAACTTCTCTTCTTTTTTGACGAGTATATATACAAGTTTTCAGAGAAAAGAGTAAGCGGCCGAGTTGACTGACCAATGGGAGCGATGAAATGTTCCGAAACAATCATGGCAGTACAGAGAGTGTTTAGAAGACCTAGAAGACTGCTGCTGTGTTTAACAATAACTTAAGTTAGAATGGCTAGATGTTTAAGTTCGCATTGAGACTTAGGAGATTTTGTTAGAAGCTACGCGGGGAGGTGGTAACTTTCTCGGGACGAGTTGTGATGCACCCCAGAAAGTTTGAAGTGAAGTTATTCGATTTGGTCGATGCTTTATTTAGTCTTGTTGCAACAAACGTATCTATGTTGCCAATTAAATATTCTACATGACCGGGAAGATGAATTTAATATTGACCAAGAAGTACATCGACCGGGGAGTGGTAGGAAAGAAGCTCTGGTGAGAATGTGGCGAGAAAATAAAAGATATTCATGGGAGAATTGCAGATATGTTGGGCCGAACTGATTACTATATCTTCTGAAACTTGTGTATTATTGCCGGGGATATCGAAGGAAGCTGAATTATTGCAAAATAAGAATATTTGCGCTACGACACAATAAGAAAGGATTTTGATCCTTAATCCTTTTGATTACAATGACTGGAGCAATAATGGTAAAAAAATGAAAACATAATTTTCTCAAAAGTAAACAAATTACTGTAGACGTCGAGTGACCAGTACATATTACAATGGCTTATTACCTGATGTTATTAATTACTAATGACTAATAATAATTTAGGTACGTATCTTTAAAAAAAACGTAAATTCTTATACCTTGTTCCTTATTTGTGGATGACCAATATCAAATCCTTCACTACACAAAGGTTCAGTTCAGCTGAACATCGTTAAAATATTTCACACGTAGGAATTGATGTTTTTTAAAAGATACGTACCTAAATTATTATTCGTACACTCTATTTCGGAGGCTGAAATACCTAAAATGAATATACTAATGACTCTCTCATAGTAGCCAATAGAAACTTCAAAACTATACAATTAACTTTTGAACCTCACTGGATGTTATAATTAATTTAATGTTAAAAATCTGTGCAGGTATCCGTCGAGAGTGTTTGTTGGCGATACATTCTGTTATTTTGCCGGCATGACGTTCGCAGTTGTTGGAATCCTCGGACACTTCAGTAAAACTATGCTCCTTTTCTTTATTCCTCAAGTTATTAACTTTTTGTATTCAGTGCCGCAGTTATTCCACTTAGTACCTTGCCCTCGCCACAGAATGCCACGGTGAGTTATAAGACAAAAGTATTTTAAAGATAGAATTTTTAGAAAATGTATATTTTTTTTATAGGCGAAAAACATAGGTGGTTATTATAGCCTAGAAAATTTATAAAGATTGATGGTTAGTACATTCATAAAGATTGTGTTGCATAGGCCTATATATGTAGTTAATTACAATAGAACCTCGATTGTCCGAGGTAGTTGGGACCGGGCGGATAAATAAAAACTCGGATAATATGGTAGATCATGAGAAAACCAATGAGGTGCGAGTTCCCGTGTCATTTACGTTGTTATAGGCTGATTTAAAGCCATACTTACTTCAAAATATATTTTATTTGGTTTTAAATAATATAGTTTTAAATAAACAAAGAAGATGTACTCAAATGAAATAACTTGAATACTGTAAGCTACTGGTAGTGTAATAATAACCAAAAAAATAATGCATCTGAAGTTTTTTATGCTCGCTTTATTTCATTGTTTGTCTAGCTTCTTCTTTATTTGAATACCGTTGAGATACCCACTTTTCAATTTCCACCGACAGTCACTTCCCCAGCACATAAATCACTTGCCACTTTTTTTATTGAATCACCTCCATCTAATCGTTTAATTGCTTCCAATTTTTTATTTAAAGATAAAACAACACGCTTTCCACTCATAATGACACTCTCATTCACAAAGTTTAACACCGACTAAAAACAAAAGAACAAAATACAGTAGCAGGGGGAAGAAACAACTCTGGGAATGAATGGTGAGTCCTAAATACGATGCCGCGAGAAGGGGAGTGTAAACAGGCCCAAGACTGCTTCGTTATTTACTACACTTCCTGTCCGCTAAACGTCACTCATACCATTGTGTTGGGTAAGAAGTGGAAATGTGTTCAGGATGTACAAGGCAAACGACGGTTTAGTTTTCTTTCTGTTCAATCTAACTCAAAAGTTTTTATTATTACTTTATTTATTGAGAAATCCTTTCAAGCTATGAATTCTCTATCAAAATCAATTCAGTTAACTTTATTTATAAGTTACAGAATTGATTTTGACAAAAGTTTTTTCTACTGTTTATAGTTTTAAATAAACAAAGAAAACATATGAGAAAATAAAATACACATCTTATTGAAAAATAGAAATTCCTACTTTTTACTTACACACTATTATATATACAATTGTACTAGGGATGCCTGGAGCATGAAAAGGGAAGCCACACTGTCTTGAACACAACTGTTTCAATGGAATTATATATGAGTATTAATATTAATTAAACATTAAAAAAAATATAGCTACTATAGTTGATATAATGATAGTAGAGCTAACGAAGTGTATATTTAGCCCCATTTTTTAATTTTTGATGTTAAATTTTTTTATTTTGAAATTAAAAAAAAATTCTTTTCAAGTCTGTAATTCATTACATTGACCGATCATAGCTAAACCTTTATTCATTTTTCGCAGTCTATCAAAATTAAAAGTTGGTTTTAATAATAATACAGCTGAGTTTTAACTTGTGACAGCACTATATAAGATAAACCAACTGAAAACTCATAATCACCTAAATCTAAACTCGCATATACAACATCGTCATTCAGCCACCTACCGGTTGATAGCAAAACTATTGGTTGCCGTATAGGCTTAACTTGCACACGCAGTTTTTTTTAAGACAGATGATTATGATTGGTTATATGGTGTGCTGGAGAAAAATACCGAAGGCGAGCTGTACGAACAGCTAAGAGAGTTGGATCGTAGAAAAAGAGATATCAACTTTAAAATTGAAGTGATGCACTTTTCAAACCATTTAGATTGTGCCTGCAAAATTGTACCCAAATCATTCTAGTTGGTTCGGAAGAGAATTTACAAAATTTGCACGAAAGCCGGAGAAAAGGGCTTTGCTCAATTACTTTCAAGCAAACCATGTACATTATTTACATTTTCTTACATAATTTGTAGTCTACACTTTAACTAACAGGAAATTAAGTAACCTGATTGGCTAAGTCAGTTTTAAGTTTACCATCACAAATCTAGAGAAAATTGTATGAAGAACATTAATAAGGGTCTAGTAATACTACCATTATAAAAATAAGAAATTCAAATATGTGACCTCAGCTTAGGCTTGCATCTACGTTATGTTTTTTTGACGCCTATAACTTAAGCGCAATAAAAAAAATATCCAAGACAAATAGTTGTAATTTCAAATAGAGAGATTGAACAGTTTTTCAATTTCATCAATTTCAAAAGTAATTAAATTCTGTATGTAGGTTTTATTTAATTTTATATTTATTAGCAAATCATTAAAAATTATAGGCGGCTGATAAGAAACATTTAGGAATTATAGTTAGTTTAGTTTTGGGTAAAATATAACACCACCCTCTTCACATATCTTCCATATTAGAATGCAATCCAACCAGCTTTCCATTTATAAATACAGTTAAAATTACTTACACTATAATCTTCTCAAGGACAAAATATTCAATATTTTAAACAAGTGCAATGAGTGGTCTAATTTTGATCTACAAGGATATAATGTATTCTAACGATTAAATACTACAAAAATACCTCAAGTAAAAATCTTCTTCAGTACCACAATAAGTTTTATATTTAGTTCTCTGGCATGTAGTTTTCTACTTAAATTACAATCTAATGCCACACCAAAATATTTTACACTATTTATTTTATCTGTAGTAACTTTGGCCTATTTAATTGCACTGGGTATCAAATGTAACGTTGCGGCGCTTCCCATATAGGCTCCCATCGTCCTACTATG
>JAGFPH010000095.1:988405-1006949 GCA_018207615.1 Philaenus spumarius
TATTATTATTTATTATATTTACTACGAGGTGAGGGGTACCTGCTACACAAATTCTGTTTTGATTGTTACAGACTGAATAAATCAGGTGTTCTGGAAGCAAGCCTAGCCCAGTTCTCTGATTCCGAAGTCAGTAGTCTGGGATTGATAATACTCAAAGTATTCAATTTATTTAAAGTGGCTCAATATAAGAAGGATGGAAAAGTACACCAAGTAAATAATTTGACATTAATTAATTTAATATTGGTTTGGTTCGGACCTTTACATGAAGCCACGCTCACAACGGTCTTACTCGGCATTCAGGTGAGTACGTCACTGCTGTTGTCAAGGTCATCTTGGCCTTAGTAGTTAAATATCATACATTATAAGTAATAAACCAGAGAAGTGTGAGTGGCTTGAACATCAGTGGTCTTGAAATTGTTAACGTGTAAAAAACCTTAACAACTTAAAACTAAATTATTTTCATTACCATTAAATATTATTTCTTATTGCTTCCCAAGAGATTGGTTAGAATATGAATAACAGATCATGCAAATACGTTAACTCTAAAAACAAAACAAGATGAAACTTAATAAAATGATTTTCCTAGTAATAATAAAAGTGCTAAGGGATTAAATAATTTGATGACGCAACTGAACCGCAGACATGAGTTGAGCGAATTTCCAAAATTAAGTTTATACGTTTTCGGGTTTCAACCATTTGGGAAATTGGTCTACTCTTGAAGGTGCTGAATAGCAGTCTACCCGTACAAAATATATTAGTAGAATTTGTTTGCACCTCGGCTGACTCATGTTTTGCTTTGTTCCGCTTGCAGCGAGTTTGCACCTCGAGCTGCGTCTCGGATCAGAAGGTGCCCCCCAAACGGTAATATCCCCCACATGGATTTGATTGGGTAGTAATTTTATGTTATTGGAACAAAGTTCTTTAAAGCGGGTTGCGGTAGGAGTTGACAAATAGAAAATGTAATGCATAACGAAAAAGTGTTATTGATTGATTGCTATTGCAATGACAAATATAAAATACGAGTAACGAAAAAGCGTTATCAAATTGGTTGCTATGACAATGAATGTAAATACATTCAAGAAACATGTGTTTCGTTTCATCAATTTAAATTAAGAGACGATCGGTTCCGTCCGATGTAGATTCAATAAACATAAATTGTTTGTTCATCAGAAAGTAATTTTAAGTCTAGGCCTAACCTAAAATTATTGTATGTATGTTGCCTTTAAGGAAGGTAACATAAATTAAATACTGTATACACACCATAATTTTAGGTTAGGCCTAGACTGATGAACAAACATTTTATATGTATTGAATGTATTTACAATGAATGGACATTTAACTGTGTTTACCACCCTATCTTTGATGTTATAATTAATTCTACACCTTTATTATACTAACATTAAACGTATGGAAACAGTAAATATTTGTATAAAAAACAAACTACAGTAATAATAAACGGCAATTGAAAGATTAAAATTATGTGTGTATGTTGCCATTAAGGCTGGTAAAAGAATTGAAGAAAAGGTGTGTTGAACTTTGTTCCTAACGTGGGTCCCACGACCGCACACATTTACTTTTCTTTAAAGTTTTGATAGATTTCGAGGGAACCAGACTGGCTATAAGGTCGTGTAAAACAACAAGTGCAAAATAATCTCCTTTATGTTTTTTTTAGATGAAACCCCAAAAAATGTCATTCTATTACGTATAATCTCAAAAAAAATTTAATCCTGGGCATTAAAATAGATCTTGGTTATTGGAACATACAAGAGATAACATGCTTTATAACTTTACCAAATTCCAATATGATACCTTTGTCCGTTCTGGAGGAAATCAGCTGTGACTGACAGACAAACAGCTGAATCATATCAGGTTGTTTTTTTTTTTTTTTAAGAAATCCTGTCAATGGCTCTTGACCACAAGTGAAATATTTTGAAAAGAAATGTTAACTTAATCTTCACAAAAATATACATCCGTGTAAGAGTGTGACAGGCATGCACTTAGGGGGGCTTAGCCCCTCCCCCCCCAAAGAAAAATCAACTAAAAAAATTATCAATCAATAAATACAAAACAAGGTCTATAAAAATTATGGTGCTAGAAACTGCTCTTTTTACTAGGAATCCTATTGCAGCTTCGCCTGCGTGTTTTTAATTCAATGTCAAATAGATTTTCTATATGTATATGGAAGGTTTTCATTTTCTCATTCTTTTAGAGACGTGCATTCACAAAAACAAAAGGCTCTTAGGAGCCAAACCAAAACATTAAATGACAACATTTAACCATCAAATCCAATGCCGCAAGTATCCGATGAGTGTGCAAGCGCTGTTTACATGCTTGCTGTTGCTAGTCAGCCTCTGGACCCAGCCGTGAAACCGCTATATCTTAACTAGATCCAGTAGGCGTGGTTTAGTTGTTGTTTAGTATCAAATCATATTTTAGAAATACTTTGGGAGAAAACAGATTTAGTGGGCTACCAAATTTGAATATACATTGGGAGATTGAAGTTGATAGTAAAGAAGGTATTTCAGTTAAAAAAATCTACTAGTAGGCTAGATTTTGTTTTGTAGAGAGTTGCAATAAATCTTAATCCATTTTTATATTATGTAATTTCATTTTAATTTCGTTACACAAATAATTTCATTTCTTAATGTTGAAATAGCTTTCTTCCCATTTTAGAAACGTTTAACACAAGGTTCTTCTTTTGTAATAGGACAAATCAGTTAATGTTTTCTGCTTCTGTTTAAATGTTCAATAGCAATCAAGCTATTTCTTTGTTTGTACATATATGATTAATATTCACATTATTTCTGTGCCAAGGTTCTTTTTTTATTTCATCAGCCATGACTCATTTTTTACTTGTTTTTCATATATTGCTATTTGTGAGGCTATATAGGCCCATTCATTGAACATGTGTTAACCCTGGTACTGTCAGAAGTGTCAACTTGAGACTTCTCAGCGCGCTGCTGTAGTAAATTGAGTAGTCTGTGACAACTCTACTTGTATTGAATATTTCACCCACTAAAAATCATCCAATCTCAATAAAACAAGAACTATTGGAAAGGAAATGTTTTGAACTTTAATTTTTGTATTTACAAATTTGTTTTAAAACGTATATTTACATATGAAATCATCGTTTTAAAATTGTTGTTTTCTAAAAAAGCTATTGCCGTGCAAGAAAACGCAAAGAAATTACTCAACTTTGTCACTTCTCTAAGGCTCAATATCCTTCGACAGAATTTTATTGTTTTGAAAATAACATAAAGAGACCTTGAGACCTCAAGATTTTAACTTTCTAAAATTGCCTCCAATCAGTCGTCACTCTTATAGTTTTGAAAATACAAAGCTTTCTGTAAAACCTTGCAATTGGACAGTTTTTAATCAATGGGAAAGCACATTTTGCAATCGATATATCTATTACAATTAGATATATTTGTATAGTGATATTTATATGGATTTGTTGAGAAAACTTCAACCTAACGTTTCGTGTACAGTAAACCACAGTTACTGTTACGATTCTATTCGTACAGTCATGGGAAATACAGACTTTTGTTGAATTCAGTACGCAGAGTTCCCACGGTTTCGCTATGCGTTGCCCAACTGTCTAGGCCGGCAGAATATGTATAGGATTGCACGAGAACTTTTGACCGTTTATTCTAATTTATTTAACAAGTAAAACAATGTCACATAAGTTTATTTATAAAATAATAATTTTCAAGTAAACAGTTCAAATCTATGTTTTATTCTCTACACTGTGTTATAATAAATAATATTTCATTTTGGGCAAAGCATATATTCCTAAATTACTATTCAAACTAGGCCTAGTTTAGTTAGCAGTCTTGTATTAAAAACACTGGCATTTAAAAAAAAAGAAGAATTTTTTATTTGATAATATGTATGTTTTTATACATTTCTATTTAGAACTAAATTACAAAACTTTTGTACATTTTGAAAAAAATTACAATTATATTTACTACTTTTTATGTAGGCCTAAAGTTGAACTTTTTCCTTTCGTTACTGAACAATTTTTGTTTGTTGAGCTAATAACTTTGTAAATTTTACATCAATAATTTTTTACTGAAATATATGAATTCTTTGAACCTTTCTCTGCAAAAAAGCTATGGAACACTTTTGGACTGGGGTATAACTACTATATTTGGCAAATTTTTAAAAATATTCTTGTAACACGCACCGAAATGGTTTGGCATTGCAAAAAATTTAATTGACTGTCGTAGGGTTAACTACTGTAAAACTGTATTAGATAATTTTTGTCTACAAAAAATGTGTTAAGTCAGGCTAAACAGTGAAGACATAATTAATTAGAAGGCATTAATTAGAAAATAATGTAAAAAAAGACTAATGAAAACAAAAGCATTGTTTTATATATATATATATATATAGGCCCTAAGCTATTTTTCAACTTGATTTACATGTAAAAATTACATACCATATCTTTTTACCAAGGGCTAAAACAATTGAAAATGCATTTTAAGGATCGATTATTTACACAATTTTCGGACCTTCTGTTCTAATGGTGTTATTCTAACTCCCACCCCTGGCCAAACCCCTGATCTAACTCACTCCATTCATTTAAAGTATGCTTCAGCCCCCCTTGAAAAAACCTGGGTGGACCTCTAGCGTTTGACACACGCAGAGCCCTTCCTTGTAATGGATAATGTTAGTAACTTTAACACAAATAATGAAGAGGAGTGTGAACAACTTTCTCCACTTTTAAAAGTTGAACGCTGAGAGTAAATTGCAGCAACGACTTAAACCATTCAAATAGAAACACATGGCAGTTCTCTCTTCCTCTTGCTGTATTCATGCTTGCTATGCTACCATTTGTATGTATATTATTTACTTTTAAAACTGTTTCAGGTCGCATTTAGCTGTTTGGCTTTTGTCATTCGTTATCCTCTAGCATCGTACTTCTATGATATTCCATCTACATCGTAATATGTAAATACAGATGAAATTAGTTACCAAAAAATTAAATTTACTGTTTATATAATATGAAGAGTAGTGTTTTTCATTTACATGTTCCAGTTGACCAATATACAGTAAACCTATTCTTTTATATACAGGGTGATTTGCATAATGTTCCAAACACTTTCTCAGACGGTTCCACTAGCAAAAGTAATGAAAAAAGTTCATGTAAACATAGGTCGGGAAATGCTTTGTTAGATAGTTGTAGCTGACGAAAGATTTCGTCTGCATTTCAGATTGCCCTCAGAAACCAAGCCCTACTGAAATATGTAGGGTGTTATTTTATGTAAAATGATCAGACAAATTTAAAAAAATAGGTTCAGAAATAGTAATTTGCTAGTAATCTTTGAAGCAAACATTTCTGAAAAACTTAAGTTTTTTTTCAAAATTATCATATTTTGTTGTTATTGCACGTTATTCTGCTCACTGGATTGCCTCCATCTGGCAAAATGGCAGTCTTTAGCAAAATGTAAATTATACCTACACACGACGAGGACCTTCATAATTACTTACACCCAGGCACAGATCTGAGATATTTAATAAATCATTCACTGTGACAGCTTGTAGGCTCTGGAATTCATTGCCGAGTTTGAAATGCATCAGTGATCGTGTTCAGTTCAAGAAGGCTTTCAGTAGTTTCGGATGCTCGGGCGGTTTTGGATGTTTTGAAGGATGTTCTTGAATGTGTGTGTTTCAGAGTGTAAGTGTGTTTATATACAGGGCGAATCAGACCACCCGTGCGCAATGTATTGCGATTGAACAAAAAAACTCAAAACTCCAGATGGTAACACTAGTTGTGAAGCACATCATTGAAAAGGTCTTAAAAAAACAAACATTTTTTGTTTTTAAAGTTTGATTTTATCTCTAACCGTTTCAATAAAATAGAGCCTCGGAAACTTATTTTGCGCACGGGTGGTCTGATTCACCCTGTATAGTGTAGCCTAATTTACTTTTATTTTACTTAGGAGATAAATGTGTATATTTTTAGTTTTCTCAGTTTTTGTACATTATGTGTAAGAAGTAATTATTATTTTATAGTTTTTTTTTGTAGTGCGAATTTTTATGTATTTTGTAATTCAAGGTTAACTGGGCCCAATGGTCCTAACTTTGTGTCAAAAAATAAAGTTTATTATTATTCTTTTTAGGGAAGAATCAATTGAAGACCAGGCTTACGTCCCTTTATAAATACCTCAACCGTAGAGACTGGTTGGTTAAATGTAGTACTTAAGGCTTAAAACAAAATTCAAGTTTTCAAAGAAATTGTGGTAGGCTACTTACGTATTATACGGAGGCCACTATTTTTTTAAACGTTGCTAGGTTAGGTATTGTTTTAGTAAACAACAGAAATGCAAGAATAAAAAAAATAGTCTTAAGTTCTAACCTTTAGTATTTAGTCACAGGTTTAGTTAGTTGCTAGGTTACTACTAAAAATAGTAGCCTATGTAATAAAAAACGTCTAAAAATAGTGGCCTCCATATAATACCTAAGTATCGAAATTATACCAAATAAAACCAACAAAAACTTGGGTGTACGGTCAATTTACATATTTATCTTATCATCTTAAATTTATTACTTAGGGCCAGTAATGTCTTTATTCAATGTCTTCATCAAGAATTTAACAATTAATTAATACGTACAAATAAACAACGGTGCAATATAAACCACCATCGTTCATCCAATCATCCTGAGGTTCAGATTCTTCATATAAAAATAATTCTGTCCCTCAAAAAACAAACTCTATACATATAATAAAATCCTGTCTTTTGTGACGGCATCAACTAAGAACAGCTGAACTATTAAGCTGGAGTTTAAGCCATTAGACGCAGTATTTCTTCAAGAAGGTTTAGGAGAAATCCACATTCCTCCTTCCTTTGGGCACGTTTCTGCTTATAACTTTAGGCTGGTAGCAGCTATGCTCAATTTGAGATACTCATTTTATTCGGCTGGCCGAGTCTCTTCAAATGGCTACTGAGCCAATTCTGTAGGTGAAATAGTTTATGAGTTATGACACAAAAAGTGTGCGTTTTTCTTAAACTTTTTTACCGACATTTTAAGCTATAGCTATTCAACGGTAGGTTTTAGGGCAAGTCTGTGACCACCTGGTTTAATTCTCTACAACTTTAATGTTTGAAATTTTTTCTCTGTCATGATCTAAGGCGTCTAAAATGCAAAAAAAATTTATAGTTTTGCTTTAAGATATTTTTGGCCTTTATTCCACATGGACAAAGTCGCGAGTACAGCTAGTACTATTATAATCTATATATATAGATACAGATATATATATACAGGGCCGGATTTAGGAACGAGCTAATCTGTGCTCACGCACAGAACGGCAATATTTGAGGGGCATCAAAATATAGAATTTTATTTTAAGGCTGTATTAGGTAAGGTAAGGTGGTGGAATGGGGACCTTGCTAGGATGAAGAGGGAGGTAAGAAAAAGGTTCAAGATACTCACGGAGTATAACTTGGCAATCCGGAAAGCAAAGAGGGACTCTTGGAGGCAGTACTGTGGAAGAGTTGAAACATGCTCTGAAGCTGCCAGACTTCAGAAGGTCCTCAAGGCTGATCGTACTAATGTGGTAGGTTCTCTGGAAAAACCAGATGGCTCTTACACTCGGTCGGGGTTGGAAACGCTGGAAGCCCTCATGGCATGCCACTTTCCGGACTCTGAGAGAGATGAAGAGGGTTTGTCTCTATGCACCAGTGTAGTGCCGCGTAGAGCGGATTGGAACTGTGCAAGGAGAATCATTTCAGATGGAAGTGTGGAATGGGCCATTAAGTCGTTCGAGTCGCACAAGGCTCCGGGGCCGGACGGGATTCTTCCTCAGTTCCTCAAGGAGGGATTGGAAGAGCTCAGGCCGGTGCTTGCGGAGATGTTTCGGGCGAGTCTTGCCTTGGGCCATGTTCCAAGGCAATGGGCGGTGGCTAGGGTGGTGTTTGTACCAAAGCCTGGAAGAGCGGGTTATGCTCAGGCCAAGGCATACAGGCCCATCTGCTTAAACTCATTTCTACTCAAGACAATGGAGAGAATACTGGATAGAGATATTCGGGAGACAGTGCAAAGGAATTTAGCCTTGCACGAATATCAGTTTGCGTATAGGCCAGGCAGATCCACAGATGCAGCTCTACATCAACTTGTGAGCAGGCTGGAGGAAAGCATGGAAAGTAAGGAAGTAGCACTGGCGGCTTTTCTGGATATAGAAGGTGCCTTTAGTAACAGTTCACACCAGTCGATGTTGAGGTCGTTAGAGGGGTGTGGGGTGAACAAAACTGTTGTAGGATGGGTTGATGCCATGTTAAGCAGCAGAAAAATTCAGGCATCCCTGTATGATGAATCTATCATGGTCAGGGCTAGGCGTGGATGTGCTCAGGGTGGTGTTCTTTCCCCCCTGCTATGGAACCTTGTAGTGGACAAGCTTCTGCGGAGGCTGAATGCACAAGGATATTACACCCAGGGTTATGCCGATGATGTCATTGTGGTAAGAGGCAGAGATCTGAAGATTGTCAGTGAACTCATGCAGACTGCCTTTACTCTGGTTAAAAGATGGTGTCAGGAGGAACAGCTGGCTGTAAATCCTGGTAAAATCTCTCTTATTCCCTTTACAAGAAAAAGGAAATTGGAGATTAATCAACTGCCTAAGCTCTTTGGGCAGGAGGTAGCATTTGAGGATCAGGTAAAGTACTTGGGTATCCTGCTGGATAGAAGACTTACCTGGAATCCGCAGATGGAGAGGGTGATAACTAGGGCCAAGAATCTTATGTTTGCATGTAAGAGGGCTGTAGGTAAAACATGGGGGTTTTGTGGATTTACACCATGATCATTAGACCACTAGTCGCCTATGCGGCGGTAGTATGGTGGCCTAAAACAGTTCAGAGTGTTGTCGGTGGGAGGCTGGATAGTGTCCAAAGGATGGCTTGTCTGGCTGTCACGGGTGCTATGAGGTCGAATCCGACGGATGCTTTGAATGCCCTCCTGGATCTCCCTCCTCTTCGTGTGTTTATACAGGGACAGGCCAGGATGGGGGCGTATAGACTGCAGCAGGTAGGCTGCTGGAGAACAAGATGGCCTGCGGTAGGCCATTGCAAAATAAATCAGGTGGTCTCTAAGGAAGTTTTAAACATGCCGTCAGACCACATGATTCCAAAACTCTCTATTGAGAAACTCTTCAAGACAAAAATCTTCTCTAGGGAAGAATGGGAGTCTGGAAAGAGTTTGTACGACGAGCAGGATATAGTCTGGTTTACAGATGGCTCGAAAACGGAGGTGGGAACAGGGGGTGGAGTCAATGGGGTTCAACCTGAGGGCTCCACTGTCTTGTATCTAGGCAAACATGCTACTGTTTTTCAGGCAGAAGTTTGTGCGATCTCGGAGTGCATAGAAGAGAATCTTAGAATGGGATACAAAGGTAAGAACATCCTAATTTTCTCGGATAGCCAAGCAGCGATTAAAGCGCTAAATTCATATAGAGTAAAATCTAAAGTGGTTTGGCACTGCCTCTCGGCATTGATGAAGCTTAGCCAGGGGAACGAGGTTTCTGTGTGCTGGGTCCCTGGGCACTCAGGCATTGATGGTAATGAGAGAGCAGACGAGCTAGCCAGGAAAGGGTCTGAGGCTCCTCTTGTGGGCCCTGAGCCGGTGCTTGGGATTTCCTATGGGCATGCCAGAGCATCGGTTGAGATGTGGATGCAGGAGGGCAAAGACAAAGCCTGGAAGGTTTCAGGAACAGGTGGACTTGCCAGGAAGTTGTTCAAGCCAGGCAGGAAACATGCAGAAGAACTTATCTCGCTAGGAAGGGATAACATGAGATGGGTGGTTGGCCTATTAACAGGTCACTGTCATCTCAGGAAACACCTACATAGAATAGGGATTGCTGAGGAGAGTATATGTAGGAAATGTGGAATGGCTGAAGAATCGGCGGAACACATCCTTCTGGAATGTGAGGCTCTAGGTAGAGCCAGAACTTTCACCTTGGGCCCACCAGGGCAGGAAAGGGAAACCATCCTATTAAACCCAATAGGTAGCATCTGTTCCTTTATCACGAATACAGGTATCACTGGGTGGGAGTAATTTAGGAAAATCAAGGGGGCAAAAGATCTTTTTTGGTCGACGCCGGCAGGGTTTCTGTTTAGGACCTTGCAACCCACAAAAAAAAAAGGCTGTATTAAAATAACACATATATACACCATAAAAATAATTGATGGCAAATAAATGGGCAATTAATTATTACTATCTTTCCAATATTACTTGTTAATTTAAAAAAATACTTGTACGTCGTACCGTGTTATGATTGTTAGGCGAGTCAGCACGCCTAAGAGATTATGTCAATACTCAACAGTGACTGAGAAGGGAGTGAGCGTGAGTGAGTCTGCATCCCGCAAAACGGCCCACCTACATTACCCTCCTGCCTCTCCACTCACCCCATTCCTCTAACTTGACGTTTACAAACGCTTATGTATGTCTCAACCAGCGAGCACATAATAGAATAGAGAAGCTACTCGGAGCGAAAAGTAGGGTCAGCCTGGTGGCCGGATGTGTCGGTACGAGATGGCATCGCCGCCCTAGTCGAAGCGACTTCCACTCGCTATTTCAGTTACCAGTAACTGCACGCAAGGGGGGGAGGGGCGTTATTCGCAGCAAGGGTAGACGGCTGTTTGTTTTTTTGGGTCAATAAATATTGATTAATGTCTTAAAAGTATTTGGATTAAGATATTTAATACCCATAATCTATAGTGAAACTTCAAGGATGTTGTAGACATAGAAATAAGTAACTAAAACTAGTTTTTTCTTCAATGTAATTTAATTACTATTCTTTAAATCAATATTAAATCAATACAATATCATTACTAATTCCAGCTAACAAGATTCGTTGATTTATAAATATTTAAGAACATATAAGTATAATATATTATGTACATTAAATAAAAATTTAAAAAAACAACAACACGTAGCCAGGCAGTGGGCTGCGGCGATAGTGAACGTTAAAGACAGTTTTGCTATTCTTATACTTAGATTTCTGAGAAAACCGAACACAATAGAAAAAAACTTTAAAATAAAAAACAAAATTTGGTTACTTATCTATAACTTTCCCGCTGACAAAATGTCTCTGACCAAAAAATAAAAAACTTCCACAGAACAACTTTTTAATGTCTGTTAATAAAATTATTATTTTTTTATTATTACTAGCGTTATCCTCAGACTCTATACTATGGCATGCAAAATTCCAACAATATTCTTCAACTATTACTGTTTATAATGACTGTCTATTTGTTGCGGAGTTTTACCGCAAACTGAGCTCGCTGATCGTAGATTTCAGGTTGTATGTCGGCTCAATATGGCGGGTTTGGCCACACTTTTAAAGCATGGGATATAATTACCTGTCTTCTCTATTCTATTATGTGCTCGCTGGTCTAAACATGATTAGCAGTGGCATTGTTTTGTTTCTGCTAAGAGTCATGATACGTTCTAGTGTGCTACTGTTTACCTATATTCCAATCAAATCAAGTGACTATTATAATAAATATTTCTAATTTTGACTTATCTGTTTTGGTAGACAAAAGAGGCAATGTTTACACTCGAAATTTTACGTATGTATTTTTGTGATTATTGACACTGTTTTTCCTAAATATAAATAATGACAAAAACATTTTATGAATTTTATTACCATGTTTGGTGATGCAAAGCTTTATCATCACTTAGAGGAAATAGTAAAATAAAAATTGTATGATATATTCTTTTAATTATAGCTTGTTCCATTTTTGTATCAGTTATATGTTACTGATGGGACGGAGTGGTGAATTTGGAGGGGGCGGCCAATTACTGTTAGTACAGGGGCGCACAATTCCTAAATACGGCCCTGATTGAAGGGATTGAGCACAAAGCAGAAAAGGTGCTGCCACTTGGTAGATAAATTTAAAATTATTTATAATTGTTTTGCTACAGGCTGGAAATTGCTGCTATCAACTTTAAAATTGTGCACTATTATTTATTCTAATAGTTATTTTGGTAGATTATTTTAATTAATAAATAAAATGTTTACTTTTTGTAAATTATTGTCCCGTAAGGTGCTGCCACCTGTGATTTATTTTCACAACAATATATTCCTATTAATTTAAGAATCTGCGAGAGAACATTTCATTTTTTAAGGCAGATTGAATTTTATTATTTAACCATAAGTTGTAGTACTATTAATTGTTTTCTTTCAAAATATAGGTTAACCCTACATTTATCCTTGCTAAGTTTCTGCAATGCCTTGCCATTTTGGTACGTGTTGCAAGCATTTTTTTTTAAATTTGTCAAATATAGTAATTATACTCTAATCTAAAAGTGTTCCATAGCTTTTTTGTAGGAAAAGGTTCAAAGAATTCATATGTGCCAGTAAAAAATTGATTGATGTAAAATTTACAAAGTTATTAGCTCAAGAAACCAAACAAAATTTCAGTAGCGGAAGAAAAAAAGTCCAACTTTAGGCCTACATAAAAAGTAGTAAACATTTTTTGTAATTTTTTCAAAATATACAAAAGTTTTGTAATTTCTATTTATTTCAAAAAGTTCTATTTATTTAAAAATAGAAGTGTGTAAAAATATATGTCAATTTCAAATTTCTTTTTTGAAAACACCAGTTTTTACGTTAAGAAAATCAGGCCTATTTTGAATAGTAATTTAGGACTTTACCAGGGCCGCTTTTTTCCGCTTAGGCACATGCCTAAAGAGCAAAAATTTGAGGGCGCAAAATGAAGGAAATTTTTTATTTTTATACATTTATTTCTGGTTCAATGTACAATTGTTGTCTGGAGAACAAGTTAAAATTAAACAAGTTAAAGTTAAATAAACGCACCCTCGCCTGGCAACCAACACCCAGCGAGTCATATACCTATGCCTTGTGATTGTGTGCAAAAGGCTGGACAGAACTGTGTGGGCAGTGCAGTGCGGAGTGCATCTTAAATATATAAGATGCTTTGTCATGGCTGAGCAGAAACTACTTTTAGATCCAATTACTAAAATTTAAAGGTATATTCTAATGAGATCACAAACACACACTAAGAAAGGATTTTTCAAAATTTGTATTTTAAAGCATACAAATAGTGAAATTAGATAAAACAGCTGTTCGGATCAAAAGCTTAACACTATCTGTTTACAATCATTACCTTAGCAACCAAAATAGCAAATTTAGAATCAGTTTATTACTCTTCACAACCAACAGGTTTAAGTTAAATTAACAAACTAAAAGCAAACACAAATAAAAATCAACGATAAATGCTTACTGTATTATAATTCAATTCAAACATCTGTCGTTACATATTATAAATAAAACAGCTGATCTAAATAAAAAAAACTTAACATAATTATTTTAGGTTAGGCTTACAATAGTAGCAGTTTTTTTTTGGATTAGGTAAAGGCAAACAAAATGCTTACTGTAGTATAGGTTAGTCAACTGGTGTTACATATTATATTGTTTCCTTCAGTTGGTAATAACAAAATTTGTTTGAAATGTTGGTTATTGGTTGTTTTAATATTATTGGTAAAATTACAACGCAAGCCTTAATTCGAATTATGAGTGGTCGTGTCTATTTCTATCTTTGTCTTACATTAGTTATGTATAGGCCGCTGTTCAATCGTCATTTCCGTGAAAATATCAAAGCCTACAATAATCTGTTTATATTGGCTTCGCCATAGGTAGCCGGTGGGGTTGGTCACCGAAGCGAGCAGCGGCGGAGCCCCTAATCCATAATATAGATATTTCTGCTAGTATTTAAATAACCAACAACTCATCGTGAAACAAAAATTTATTTCAAGTTTATGTTACATTACCAACCTCTACTAATACACATTAATGTTTCTTATTTTATATTAAGTTCGGCTTTGTAATAATTTGTTTTTGTTTTTTAATGTAATTACAACTTCCAATCACGAGGGTTATCCATCAAGTAAATACATCTTGTATAGTTTGTTTTAAACATCAGTTAAAAATTTAATTTCTTAACATATGTTGGAAAAATTTGGTCTTCGTATACAACTGGCAATATTTATTTATCAGTATCGTTACATTTAGGTATATCTTCGGTTTTATTTTGTTTACTTTTTTCACCTTCCCTTAAGCTTTCTTGAGAAACAGGCGATTCTAACTGGATAGTGACGGGTCCGTCGTTCTGTATATTGACTAAAATACGTGCTCCAAATCTACCTTCTGTAAAACAAGAACCACATTAAGTACATACTTATACAGCGTTCCTAGAGTCATAGATATTAATTGATTGGAAATATCTCGATTATAATAGAATAAAAAAGTTCTTTTAATTAGTCGGATGATATTCGAAATCTTAATTAAGACATCATTTCTAAGAATCTGAGAAATAATGTTCAATACATGATTCAATTTATATCTGGGAAGGAACTTGAGAAATGCGCAGTAGCTTGAGTAGGGGCACTTAGCTTTGAACTCTCATACCAAAATTCTCATTTCCTTACTTTTTACTAAAGTATGAAACCAGCCTGCATTGTTAACTGGGTAAGTACTATAGATAAAATCATTTAGGATGGCGCGTAGGGCGGGTAGTGCGAGTGAGACAGAGAACCTATCCCACCACACTTCCCCTCCTAAGTTAAGGCGGGACTTTGTACAGTCAACCCTAGGTATGTTATCTTGACCACAGTGGCGGTCAGAACTCCGCAAAGCAGATTCCATCCAGCATTGGGCGTGCTTCCACTTACAACTCTCTGCAAAGTACACGGGTTATTGAAATGGAATAAACCTTATATATTTGTAATCTACGTGATACGCTGAATCTAACAGTATAAATATGTTGTAGTATGATAAATGTTTGGAATTTATACAATAAGAATAATTCGATTTTTGAAATCGGGACTAGAAAAAGTAATAAAGCGTAAACTTTTTTTATTTTTAGGGTAGAAAGAAACTTCCAGCGGCAAAGTTGTAGAAAATTAGTTGATCTACATTTTTTATTTCAAACATTTTTCAGTCAGACGTTCGGTTTGTTCAAAAATGTCTTTCAAACAAACGCAACAGTATACCTACGTTTGTACACAGTCGCACCGCGTGCTCTGTATGTTCGTCATTCAAATTAAAAAAGAACTGTGACAGGCAATGTATTTATTTATTACAGAGTAGTAATTTCCACTAATTTAAAAATACTTTCTTGATTATGAAACTTGTTGTGTCGAAAGTTTTCGAAGCGGTTGGGGACTAAATAATTCGATTTGAATTGGCTTTTCTGAGTGTGTGTTTTTTTAAGTACTGTAAGTAAGCACAACAAACATATATTTCATATTTTAAATTATACCTTATACTCTACTAATATATTTATTATACAAGGTCATTTATACAGTATACAGCAACGAGGCTGTGATATACAGACAAGACATTGTTAGATAACTAGACATTGCTGAAAAGCACTAACTTAGACCTATACATCCGGTGGGACCGTGGGAGCAACGCGACACCTAATAATATTGGTTACGCTTATTTGCAAGCGATTTGTGGACAAACCAAACATCTGACTGAAAAATGTTTGAAATAAAATATGTAGATCAACAAATTTTCTACAACTTTGCCGCTTGAAGTTTCTTTCTACCCTAAAAATAAAAAAAGTTTACGCTTTACTACTTTTTCATGTCTCGATTTAAAAAATCGAAATATTTGTTATTATATAAATTCCGAACATTTACCAAACTGGAAGATATTTATACTGTTAGTTGCAACATATCACGCAGATTACAAATATATAAAATTTGTCCTATTTAAATAATCCTAGTACTGTGCAGAAACTTGTAATTGAAAGAGCGTCCAATGCTAAAAATTGCTTGGCTGCCGTCTAATCGATGGATTTGACACAGACTGTACTTTTCTTACAAAACGACAAAGGCTGGTGTTGGAGGGAGAAGGGCATTACTGCTTCTGCGCAAACCACGAGCCATCCTAAATGGTACTACCTATACATTAGTTTTAACTCACCTTTAACTAAGTCAGGCTTATATTGTTCTCGTATTGCAGAGAGGAACTGTTTATAAAACTCTTGAGAGAGTTCAGGCTTCATCGCGTGATGGAAGTCTAATCGATTGCCTTTAAGCGAATGGTACAAAGTTATCTGACTCAAGCAAAGCACTTCAAAACCTTTGTCCACAACACTTAGATCCCATTGTTTGTCTTTGTCGTCACTAAACAACCTTAGGTTTAGGATTTTACGAACCCTACGCAGAAAATATTACATGTTTTAAACGACTTCTACAATTAGACTACAACACAGACTAAGGCAAATATATTCAATTCAATTTTATTAGTCTGTTTGATAAATTTTAAATTTGTATTTAGACAAGTCAACATGAATACTAATACTAACAAGATGTGTTAAAACAATAACTGTACATAATTAATTACAAAATATAACAACAAATACAATAAATCATTTTAAACATGGAGATAACATACAGTTTATAATAAATAATCCTTATATATAAAAGAAAAATTATACAATTTTAAAGTTCTGATGTGGCTTTAAGTCAAGAAACTCTACAATCAAGTAAACTTTAATATATAAATTATTACAACTTTAATATTATATCAATCTTTATTCATCTCTTTTTAATATATGATATATTTTTATAAGGCATGTAGTAATAATATTAATAATTTAACAAAGTATAAACTTTTCCCCTTTTTGAAACTTTATGCTTCTTAAAATCAATTTTGAATATTAAAATTACAAAATTTAAATAAAACTCATATTCAAATACATACACATAAAATTTTATATCTACAAACTTCTTTTTTTCCATCCATTGCTATGACCTTAGCCAGTACAACTAATTTAAATATTGTGCCATAAACGGGGACTCATTTATATAATAATAGGCTTTAATGTAGCATCAAAAAACTCTCACACGGTGTAAAAAGCATTGAACTTCCCCACGCTTTGTTTGTTGTCTTCAACATCATCAGTACAACCTCGATAAAAAATATAGATCTCTGTTCTTCACTTTACACCCTAGTTTGTCACTGTAAAGTAAGGGTAAATAAAATAAAAGTGATAAACACATTTTTCTTAGAGAACAGGACGTGAAAACATTAGTTCTCTTTACTTCCCCCCTTGGTCACATTCCCGGAGTGTTAGCGAGTTAGGTTGTTCTGACTATCGTCTACTTTATAATACAAATACTGGAGTTGTAGTAACAACCAGATAAAATAGGTCACTGTAACCATTTTTTGTGACTCAACTTCAATTTTGTTTACACTTTCAAAAATATAGGACTAGAAAACGCAATTGTGGAGATTTGGCACATCATGCATTTAACTTAGGCCTTCAATCGTTATTTCTAAAATTTACAGCTTTTTGCAAATACTGTTACTTCCAGGATTCAGTAGCTCTCCGGCTATTAGACAAAACAAAGTGAAAGAAAATTCCAGTCCTAATGCCTTTATTTAGTTTCAGGAAAAACAGCTGACATATTTCTTACAAAACCTTATTATAGGCCTATTCATTGTCTAAATGATATCAACTTTAGGAAGCTGGTTATTAATTTTAAAACAAAACAATTTTCAAAATAATTTTCTCTCAAACCTCCTCCTTGGTAACATTGTTTCTAGTAAGATTTGATTGAACATTAATTTCTAAACTCTGTCTATAATGGATCAAATTTATTTAATAATCTAGGTACATACATGTAGTCGATATCCTTTTTAGTGTCATTTCTTGAAATTCCAATTAATACACACAGTCCTTGTCCTATTGATGAAATGATTTCTCCTTCAGCTAGAACAAAATTATAACCAGCTTTAACTTATATTTAACAAATCTACAAAAGGTTCATACTAAGGTAAATCTTCAATAGATTGACAAGTTTAAGGTAGGCCTGCAGCATCATATTTATATAATTCACGCATTACCTAACCTCTCATAAGATAGTGCATTTTGAAGCCAAATTTAGGTTATCACTACTAGTGTACCCTCAGGTACAAATAAAAAATGAACTTTTTTATTTCTGAATATATTGTTTTCAAATTTTTGGCATATGATTGTGCCTATTTTATGACAAAAATTACATTTTTGAAAAATTTTAATTCCCCACTCCCTCCCTTTGGGGGGAGGGTTTCCGACATTTTCAAGAGTTTACTGGGGAAGGTGCAGCTCAAAAAGTAATAAAGATATTGAATTGATTTTTTTAAATTTTGTTCCTAACATTACTGGCTGTAAAGTAAAGTATGGGTTTAACTTAATTCTGAAAAATAAGTCATGCAATGTAATTTTTACTTTGCAAAAATAAAAAATATGGAATTTTCAGATTATTATTATATTTTAATATATTTAAACTTATAAGAACAGCAAACCCATACTCCACTTTATAGGTATTGTAATAAGGAACAAAACAACAACAAAATCAAGTCAATATCTCAACTTGAGATATCTTCTCCCACGTCCAAAAAAAGCAAACTTTCGGAAAACTAAAAAAAACTAAAATAAAAACAAAATAATTATTATATGGATTTTACAAGCAATTTTAAATATTTTTGTAGAAGCGATTATTGTAAAGATATTACCTAATATTATTA
>JAGFPH010000095.1:1031949-1114495 GCA_018207615.1 Philaenus spumarius
AATATAAATGTGCCTTTAGGGCCAATGGGTTTTGAAAGAAATATTTTCGTTAAATTCGGTATAACTCAGACAAATTATACTTTTGCTTCCTGAAAAATATGTCAAAGCTGGAAATCCCGCGAAAAGTGGCATTTTTTCTGATTTTCGCTTAGAACTGGGAAACGGTTTGTCTTACGGAATCACCATATACTGAAAAAGGCTCTAATAATATAAGATCCTTATCTCAAGAAGATGAGGAAGAGAACATGTTAACAGCTTGAAAACACTAAACCAACTAACGGATGGTGCGGTGCTTTGTTATGGCCATGTTTTCTCCTGGGGAAATGGTGTGAGGGTCAGTGCATTACTGGGGCGAGGGTCAGTGCTAGGTGCGGTGCGCCGTTGTGGACGTGCACTATGGATTACTAGTGACAGCTAACTTATGGCCCACCCTGTATAATACACCTATATATGTAATATAAGCAGAGTTTCCTAAAAAGGTTAGACAGTATTTTGTAGGGATAGAGATTAATCTTTATGTAGGTCATCCAGAAAAGCACATGGTAACTAAAAACGTTGAAATAAATTTCAATTCAATACTTTTTTAATTAACAGATGATGACTTCCTTATCACAAAGACATACATCTTCTCTCACATAAAAATGTTTACAAAAATTCCTGGTTTTATACTACGTCAAAAGCTTGGAGTACGGTACCTTATATGTTGACCTTTGACAATTCTTCTAACTCTCCTTTGACTACTTTTCATTCAAATTTACAAGGATTTTCTACATGATTTTTAGCCTCCTGAACTTTAATAGTTTTAAACTAGGTTACATGCTTAAACAAATAAAAGAGCACTGTGGCGACAAAATCACACTGATTTAAATAAAAACCCGAACCAGTTTTGTGGTTTGGGTTTTTATTTAAATCAGTGTAGGTTACATGCCTTAGGTACCGTCAACAGTTCTGTATCCTTTTTTCAACGATGACCGGTTTCTGAAGACTATACTATATACTATACTTCCAGTTTCAAGTCACAAGAAGGCAGATTGCATTACCCAAGCCTAAACAGAAATTTGTATGTGTCGAGCATGGCGATGTCTTACATAATACT
Organism: Philaenus spumarius; assembly: GCA_018207615.1. Taxonomy (NCBI): domain Eukaryota; kingdom Metazoa; phylum Arthropoda; class Insecta; order Hemiptera; family Aphrophoridae; genus Philaenus; species Philaenus spumarius. The sequence continues at coordinate 1,033,046 of JAGFPH010000095.1, forward strand.
ATTAGGGCCTATAAATGAGTTGAGGAAACAGAACGTCACATTGTCTTACAAGTCGTCCAACAGACTAGAATGATTAGTGCTACGTTGAATGAATGACAAAAAGAAGGATGATTTCCAACAAACAGGAATTTATAAAATCAGGTGTTCGGACTACCCTAAATTTTACATTGGACAAACGGGTCGGTCATTTAAAACTAGATTTCGCAAACATATCCCTAGATAGTCGCAATTAACACAAAAATCTAAGTTTGTCGAGCACCTCTCCGAAAGTCTCCTTTTATGTCGAGTTTAGAGGAAATGCACATATTATACAATGCATTTAAATACGATACTGACAATACCCTTAATGAGAAGTTAAAGTATAATTCTAATGTGTTGTTCAACGCAATTAATCGTATAAGTTCACAGAGCACGGGTAGTAAGATAAGCAAAATCCAAACTAAACAAGTGGGGTGATGTAGAGGTGGCAATCACGAGGAGAATAGGGTGCGTTTACATAGAAAGCTGGTTGCAAGCGATGGCCGGCGCTGACCGGCGCAAGACAAAGTTTTCATTGTATCAAGTTCGTGCATTCAGAGACAACGCTGCTAGAAGCGTTGACCGGCAAGCTCGCTGACAACTCACAGTGAACATGGATGTCGATGAATTGATTTCTCAAGTATTCTTTAGAAGAGGACCTATTTGGGACAAACGTCTCAAACAACACTCAAATAGACTTTACATAGATAAGAGTTGGAAAGAGATAGCCTTGGAAATGAACACTGAAGGTAAGCAAATTTATAATTCAAGATACGCCTTTAGGCCTATATTTGTTTCAAAGTTTATAAATAACAATTTGTCTATAATGTTTTCATTCATTTATAATTGTACTTTGATTGTAATTTGTATATTACATCATTTGTAATAATTAATAGCTTGCGTTGATATTTTTAAACCTCTATCTGGCAAAGAGAATCTCAGGAGCTCTTTTAATGTGTTTCCCCACTGGCAAAGAGAATCTCAGGAGCTCTTTCAATAAGCATTTTTTTAAATCAAAATTTGTGCATCTGAAGTAATATTTAAATAGATCATATTATATATCATTGTAATACAATCTTAGGCCTAATGGTTTTTAAAAACTATTTGTATAGAACTATTATATGGTAAATGGTTATTAAAACAAATAGTTTTAACAAATAACTAGCCGTTCTTCCGGATGAATTGGTTGCTTATGCCAGTTTCCCCAGGATTTGTCCAAAGTAGTTTAAATTTTTATGAGGATATACTGTAATTGAATGTCCTCAACTCCATTCTCATATAAGAAAAAACCTTACGTTGTCCAATTTTAATTGAGGAAACAGATGGTGGTATTTACCAAATCTTCCGCGTTTAATTTCATGTATACCGATTGGAAGACATTCTCGGAATGAAAGTTGCAAGCTTTTGCCCTAGGAGGAAGCGCCTAGAAACAAGTAACTTACAACCAGCTTTCTTAGTGAACACACCCTTAGTTCCATACAACCGGTTAGCCAGCATCCTCACAAAGTGTGTCGTGTGTTATTTATTTATTCATGTTAGACATGTATTGTTTTATTTAGTGTTAGGTGTGCTTTTTGTTATTTGTGACTTGACAATGGAAGTATAGTATAGTCTTCCGAAACCGGTCGTCGTTGAAAAAAGGATACAGAACTGTTGACGGTACCTAAGGTATGTAACCTAGTTTAAAACTATTAAAGTTCAGGAGGCTAAATATCATGTATAAGTTACTTTTCAGTTGAACTAACTAACAAGCATCTTCCGTCCCTAGCCAAGCTTTCATAAAATGTACAACTTATAGCTTTGGTTCCTTGATACTATAGTTTTCATTTATGTGAGGTTACCATATTGGGGACTTTGCGTTATACGACCACACGGATCAAACTTTTTCCTACGAAGATAAATTGACTAATTTGTTATCAGTTTGACATTAGCATGCATTGAACAACATTCTAAACGTGCATTTCTTGTTTCATCATGCGCAGTCAGAAGAGCAATAGTACAGAGCGGCGGGCGACTGCATAGTGTAGCCAGTTGTCAATCAAGTTCTACTTAGTGCAGACCATGTCGCTAATCAGGTTTGCTTAGGTTAGGTTTTTGTTATGTACCTGTTCTGAACATCATAACAAACACATTTTGTTTAGAATGTCTTTGTAGGAAAAGTAGCCTTGTGGTTGTATAACGCAAAAGTCCCTCATATTGTTTTATATATTTTACGTATATTATTGTCAGTTTTAGTTATCAAATTTTCATATATGTATTCAATATTATGTTACGTAGTAACTTTGCTAAAGTTGCAGAATAAGGTTTAAAAAATGTTCAACCAGACTACATAGCTTTTTAACTTGATTAAAAAGAATACATACTTTTCTTCCATATGTTTTGGAACATAATCTGCCAGTCAAATGTTTTGTGATTATCAGCTTTAGACGTTGGTTATTGTTTTCAAACTCTGAAACTTTACACAAAACATAATATTAACTATATGATATTATTAACTATATGAAGACCAACTATTATTGATATTGACAGACAATACTAATTAACTAAACCAGACCACGTTTCTCAAAGGACTCTTTCGAAAATACATGTCCAATACATGTAAATACATGTACGTGTTTTTGATATGTTTCCAAACACGTGGACAAAAAATGTCCAAAGGTAGCTTTCTTTATTTTGAAAAATACCCTTCATGCATGCACTCGTGTTTGTGGACAACGAATGTAACTTTGGTAAGACGTTGACCAATGGGTTTCAAACACTCGGTCCAAGAATCCCGAAACTCAAAGGTTCCATGGGCTGAACAAATGTTCTGTGGTCTGTAGTCTGTGAGTCCATGGTCTGTGTTTGAGGTACGACTTTTAACCACTTATTTATTCGTTAAATGGTAGCCGACCGTTTTTCAAGTACGTCCATTATGGCTAAGTTAAGTTTAGCACATAATACCAGTATATAAAATCATGTATTAATACTAGAGTACATATACACTATGGATGTATATATACACACGTACTTGGGGAATCCAATGTAGCTTTAGATAAGAGGAGCGCCGTTTCAAAAACTTGACATACTTTCTACGGAAATCCTGAGAAGCGTTATCTAGCGAACTATCGTATTTACACTTGAACAGGCCATACATTTATTATTAAAAATAGATAGGTAAAAATGGGAGGGGGGTTTATGCAGTACTTAAAATATTCCCAATTATTAGTATTTCTACTTTTATTTTTAAAAAACATTACAATAATGATCTTCTTTTGTAACTTTTTTCTTTAAATTTAACCATATTCAAAATTATTATTTTGGCATTTTCCCCCTAGCCTACTGATCTACTAATGACCTAATTTGGACTTTTGAAATATTTTCTTTTTTAAATTGTAGATTTTCTTGCATCATTTTGATCATATTAAAATTTGTCTCCAAATTCGGATGCGGTTTATACACGCGTGAATACATTATAGGCCCTATTACAATTTTAATTTTTATGTCCACAACTTTTATAGAACTTATCTTTTCTGATGATCACAAATGTAGGATGTTTTCTTCTGGAATCCAATCAGTTAAGGCTAGTGCTGAAATGAAATCAATTCCAAATATTAGGGATCTGTATTTACAAAACAATGAATGCAATGTTTACTTAGTATTATTAAATTTATAAGGAACATAATGTGTGATGCTACTTTGAAGAAATACAAATTAAAAGTGAAACCATAGTAACAATATTAATTAGGTTAGCTTTTATTAGTGCTAACAATTGATTTAATTGTTTAAATATTTTTCACTCAAAGCATACGAAATACATAGGCCCCTACTTACTAGACTTATTTGTACATTAATAACATAATTATCTATTTTTTTATTTTTTCTCAAATATTTTATTTCTGTTTTCATTGACTCAATTTAATTAAACTTAGGAAATATTGTGAATATTGTGATCATCACTTACTGATCAAAGCACCCTTTTCACTTATTATGTTATTGACAAAACTCTTTTCATGAGTCTTTCTAGTATACAGTATATTACTAATAATATTAAATGTCAAATGATTTTTTTTTACTTTCATCCATTGTTTTGACTTTTTATCAAATTTCTCAGTTAGGTGGTCGGAGCTAGCCCACTCTTTCCTATAAACAAATTAATTATCGAAAATAATCTTTTACTGAAAATACATTTTAAAAATATCAATTTTTTTACTAGTCTTCCGGTGTTTGGGACTCCCGGTTCATCCGGTTTACTCACTAAACCCTAATCTCTTTATTCCAGGCTTATATCCATGCTGGCATCGCTATATCTGCATTACTTCGGCGTGGAACCACATTTGCCTTCATAGGGCTCTAGAACCTTGTTTTATATCCCTAGTGTTCTCAGCTTTTTTCTCCAATAATATGTAGCTGTCAAACTGCGTTCCATTTTTTGGCTGACTGTAGCATCGATTTACCATATTATTCGGTGTCATTTGTCCACCTAGCCCTAATTTATCTCTATTTGCCTTCCACTCAGGGCAGCTGAAAATAGTGTGTTCTACATTGTCCAATTCGTCTCACAGTATGAACACCATGTGCAATACCAAACCTATGGCGGTTCGAGTTAAAACATCCATGCCCGGTCAAGGCTTGAGTGAGAAATAAATTTGTCTCCTCATGACGTCTATCCATCCACGCGCTCAGATTAGGAATCAATCGGTAGGTCCATCGTCCAGATTGTCCCTCTTCCTATGAGGTTTGCCATTTCTCCATGTGCCTAGCTTTAGCCTCCGTTCTTACTGCTTTCTTATTTATGTGTTCCTGGTTTTTCTGTAGCAAGAGGGTATTGTACACTTCTCTTCTCTCTACTAAAAGATGCATTGGAGGAACTCCAGCTAAGACCAACAATGTACTCTCCGACACTGTGCGGTATGCTGAGGTGATTCTCAATGCCGTATGCTGTTGTATTGCCGCTAGTTTCTTTTGGTGGTTTGCCTTATCTAATGCTGCCGCCCATATTGGTCCCGCATGTAGAATCTTAGAGTACACTAAAAAACTAGCTATCAATATCCTTTTACGTGCTGTAACATTTCTATAAACTGGGATGTTATAATTTATAAAAGTAAAGTATTTGTGGTTAAAAGAACAGGATTTATAAAAGCCTAGATCCAATAACCTCAAAATTTGATTTTAGAAAGGCAGATTATTTAAAACTGGGATATAGAATTATAACCGAATCATTATAAAATCACATCTTATAAATGACTATAGCTAAAATAAATAGAACTTACCTTCCTTCTGAAACAAATAAATAACAAAAACCAAATTTATTTATAACCTATATGAAAGCATAAGAATTTATTTACTGTTCTTGTATGAAATCGTATTTCAAATGAATAAGTAGTACCTATAAAAATAAATCCAAAGATTGTAAGTTTATTTATTATAAGAAACAAACTGACAAACTGAAAATTTTTATTAAAAGTATAAGATAAATTACTGGAAATACAGAAATGAAAACAGTGACATTAGTTGAATATATTTGATAAAAGTTTCTTTCGAAGGTAGATCGCTGATACGTAACAAAAGATGTTTAGTGATTGAACGATACATTGAATTAGTGGTACATATAAAAGTTTATGTGATATAAAAGTGGATTAAAACGAAATAAACAAATTTTAATGTGATAATATATAAAAATTGATATTAGAACAGTTATTGGACATTTTCTGCGAACATAAAAACATTTTGTGAATTACCTATAAGTTCTAACGCAATGCCAGTGCGGTTATGAGTCAAAGCAAATGTCCTCTAGGCAGACATATACCATTTTAATTAATTTTTTCCAAAATGGACGACCGGTTTGGCCTATATAAAAACATGGGCAATCATTACATTTAATTTTGTAAATGTGTTGTTGGGTATCTCTATTCTTCATGGGGTTGGGTTCCAATATCCGTTCTATTTTATTGGTGGTTCTGTTTGTAACGATATCATTCTGTTTAGCCATCGCGTTCTTTAACATGTAATTAATTATACTCCCGTATTCGCATGAAACATATTTTATTTTATTGAGGTTGTCCAAGAGTTGTGGCTTGGATTTGGAAATATGTTTATTGATCAATTTATCGATTAATTCAGGTTTATATCCGTTTACTACTGCGATGTACTTTATGATTCGCAATTCGTTGTTGTAATCTACATCAGACATCTGTATGGATATTAAGCGGTCGTCCATTTTGCATAAGATTTAAAGAGCACTTACCAACAAAAAAGCTCAGCAACCATTCATCTAATTATGCTCAACACCTGATAGATAGTAATCATACATTCACGGACTATTTAGTTTTAACATGGAAATAATGAATATAATGCAATAAAGGACGATACATGAACGCGTTAGAAGAATTTGAAATATATAGAGCCATGAAATATAGCACCACGTAAACGACCAGTTATCGTTCCATTCTAATATGTTATACGACAAATTAATTGAGATACCAATTCAGGCTAATCAAACAGACATAAGATGTAGAAACACAAATATGGCTCAGTATCGGCCGAACGACTTGGCATGCATGTCCTCGAACTTTAATACGTAATATCAGCCATTTATTATTCGTTTAACGATCTCCATACGGAGTGAGACTTATGTTATAGTGTTGTAGTGTTGTGTTTTTGAGTTTCCTGAGAATGGTCGAATGACCGAAATCGCGATAGATACATAAATTAAGACTCTATCTTAATTTGGATTATTTGACGATTTTAAACGTTTGATTAAATCAATAATCCGTGAGCTGAAATGGAATCAAAAGTAAATATGCTCAGCTTTCAGGTAAACTTAGAATAGAAAAAGTAAAAGCTATGAAGGTATCTTTGACGTCACAGAGAAATATACTTACTAAACATAATGATGAAAATGAGTCTGTAGTACTAGCAAACTACAAAATTGCTCACATTTTAGCTAAGGAAGGTAAACCTTTTAGTGATGATGGAATAGTCAAAAGTTGCATTTTGAAAGCTGTTGAAGAGCTTTGTCCTGACAAACTTTCTTTGGTAGGCACTATTAGTATGTCTCGTAACACCATGACTCGCCGAACCGAAGATCTTGGCAAAGACATCAATCGTCAATTAATTTTAGCTTGCAAAAATTTTGAATGTTTTTCCATTGCTTTGGATGAATCCACGGATACCTCTGATGCAGCTCAGGTTCTATTGTTTATAAGAGGTGTAAATAGTGAATTTCAAATTACCAAAGAACTGGCTGGAGTTCACTCAAAAACTAGAAACTACTGTAACTGGTGTGGAAATATTTTCTAAAGTTGAGGAAACCATTTTAAATCTCAGACTTGACTTTACGAAATTAAAAGGAGTGACTACAGATGGAGGTAAAAACATGAGTGGTACTAAAACAGGTGTAGTTGGAAATGTGTGCAAAGCAGTGGAAGGCGCTGGCGGAGAGAGACCATTGTGCGGTAAAAACTTGGAAATATCCGAAATGATGGCAGTTGTTGTAAAAACAGAAAATTACATACGCTCGTCCTCCCAAAAACACCGCCAGTTTAAGGTATTTTTGTCAGAAATTGACAGTAACTATCCGGACATTCCCTACCATTGTGAGGTCCGATTGCTCAGTAGGGGTAAAGTGTTACTACGGTTTTTTGAACTACGTGTAGCAATTGATATTTTTATGATACAACAAGGTCATCAAGTGCCAGTACTGTCTGATCCGGTGTGGTTGTGGAAGTTAGCCTTCTTGGTTGACATCACAGTCCATATCAACTTTTTAAACTTAAAACTACAGGGAACTAATTCACTTGTTAATGATGCATACCATCACGTAAAAGTTTTTAGGAAAAAACTGTCCCTCTTTGAGAAGCAGCCAAGTAACAAGAATTTAGACCACTTTGAAACATATAAACAATTTTTATTTGAAGCTAATATGTGCCGTTCCCTTCTGAGTTTGCTGCTGAGATTGTCAGCCAGTTGAGTCAGCAGTTTAACAAAAGATTTCAAGATTTTGACAAAGAGTGCGATAAAATCAACGTGTTTAAAAATCCTTTCAAATGTGATATTGATGCTGTGCCTCCAACCATTCAATTAGAAATTATTGACTTAACATCAAATGAAATGCACAAGGAACATTTTCAAGAATGCTACAAAAGAGGTGATCTGTTGCCTTTCTACAGTGCTTTGCCGGAAGAAAAGTTCAAGAACATAAAAAAGTTTGCTCGTAGCATAGTTTCTGTGTTTGGCTCCACTTATGTTTGTGAGCAGGTATTTTCCAAAATGAACTTTATCAAATAAAAATTCCGGTCATACCTTACAGATGAACATTTAAAATCCTTATTAACGATTGGGACGACTAAGTTTGAGCCTAAGTGGAAAGACATTCTCAGTACTAAGCAGTTCCAAGCGTCTCACTGAACTTTTTGTTAATACTAGGTATTTTGATGAAAAATTATGTAAAATGAAACAAAACCCACTTTTTGAAATTTATGGTGTTTTATGTGTTTCTATCCTAGTGTGATTAATTCAAATCACTTAAATTTATTGGTGATTGTTTTTGTTTTTTCCTCGTCCATTTGTAACGCTTACTTCCTAATGAGGCAAATGTGCCCAGGATGCTGCGTCGAAGAAATAACCCAGGGTTCGGGTGCCAAATAAATAGACTGGTTGGTTACAAATAATTTATTTTTGCCTCTGGTAGGTACAATTAAACTGCTCTTACTCACTAACCTTCTTACAACAAATGTACCTATGGGTATTCCCAGACTGATTTGAAGGTGGTCCTTTGGGGAAATGTATGGGGAGGGTGAGGACTCAGAGGGAGCTCAACACGCTCCCGTACCTGAGGGGGATAGAGCGAGGACTCAGAGGGAGCTCAACACGCTCCCGTACCTGAGGGGGTAGAGCGAGGACTCAGAGGGAGCTCAACACGCTCCCGTACCTGAGGGGGATTGAGGGAGGTCTCAGAGGGAGCTCAGCTCGCTCCCGTACCTGAAAAGAAGGAAGGACCTTGTGGGTTGGCAGCCTGGGAAAGATTCACTCTTGGAGCTGACCACTGCTCCTTATATAGTGGCTGTCTCCCACTACACTTACACTAATTATTGATTATGTAATATTACTCTTATCTTATCTGCTTAGGTCAGTATTAACTCAGTTAATCAATACTATACTGGAACTATACATTTGTCCAGAAATGTTTCGTTACACATTTTCCACCCTTAACATATCATTGTTGGTTCTGCTCTTATACATTACTTTCAGTGTCAAAATATTCAACCATAGTAAAATATATTTTTAATTTAATCTTTCAATCAGAGTTGTAGTCCTGTTTTGATTTTGTCCAGATTGTTAAAAAAACTGTCAATAATTAGAAAAAAAACATTTAATCTGGGTTTATATTAATTTTTACTAAAAGAACCTAAAAAACAAGTTATAAGTTACCTATTAACTAATAAATATAAAAAATTACAATCATCAGAAAACAAGGGTCAAATAGCCTGAAAACTCACCATTTTGCACACACAATTCAAAAATTTTCTGGGAACCCCCTTTTAGTCAGGGAATGTTCCACATCACCCCAAACCCCCTGGAATGTTGGCCCGCTGTCAACATTGACATAATAGTGTGGCTCTTGGGTAAAAAAGGTTGGGCACCCCTGATTTAATGGGTTTTGAATAAGCTAGACAAACAGAAAAAAGTACATTCATAAGACCGATCACAATTCATTTATATAATTAGAAAACACAATAATAATCATTACTGCACCATTCAAAATATAGAAAAAGTCAAAAAAATGGCAAACAAAACTAGCAGACATGCAGATAAAAAGGGGAACATTGTAAGTATATCAGATATTTGGTAGCCAATAAACCCTCTACAAGAATTTAGTTATGTTTCACACAAATTCTCTGTAACCAAGTATGTTTTAACAGTTTTAAAAATGTTATTGTCAACTTAAAATAACCTATATTTGATTAAAATTTATAAACAACTTCGTCATTAGTCACAACAAGTGTTTAACTAAAAGTTACCAGGTAGCAGCACATTACGGGATTAATTTAAAACTCTTTCTACAATTTAGTTAAAAATATTGTAAAAAATATAGTTCAACTTTGTTACAGCGCTTTCTAGTAATTTAAGTAAAAGCTATTAGCGGAATAATTAATTTTAAAACCACCAGTCGGCAGCCAACATTTTTGATAAAATTTATTAAATAAAAGTTCCCAGATAGCAGCACATTACGAGATGAATCCAACACTCCTAACCACGGTATATAGATTATATTATTTCCAGAATAGTTAATTTAAAAGCCACCAGATAACAGCCAACATAATCAAAACTTTTGTTAAAAATAACTAAATAAATCTTCAGAAACAGTTACTGACTTTGCCTCAGTGAGACCGTTAGGCGGCACTTTTTTTAGAACATTTGTTACGTCTCACTGTTAAAAATTACTTAGAAGCAGAATAATAAAGTAATTTATTAATTTATGTTGACCGATAATTTCCTATTGGATACAACTTCCTGTACTATTAAATTTAAAACTATTTTTGTACTAGTCCGGTAAGTGCTGCTACCTAAATCCAAATTATAAAAGACTGTTTATTTTAAAGATTATTACATTACTGTATCTTTATCAATAATAATAATAAACGTTATTTGTAAATCTTTATCCCGTAAGGTGCTGCTCCAAATATGTTAAATTTGAAACTGTTTATAATAATTTTACTCTAGTCCAATAAAGTGCTGTTTATTTGTAAAAATAATGTTTATTTGTAAACATTTCTGACCCGTTAACTGCTGCTACCAGAGGCGCACTGACGGGGGTGGACGAATGGGACCTGTCCCCCCCCAGAAGGTCTTTTTAGTAATGTGGATTGTATTTTAAACTAATCGATCGTGGAATACGTAGTCGCTATTCAATTAAAAATTATATTATTTATGATTAATTTTGTAATGCGATCACGAAAAAATAATCATTCTTTTTTAAATAAATATGGTATCTTACCCTACGCAATGATGATTTTCTTACATTGATGTTTGAGTCTCGGCGGTCTGGTTCATGAGTTGACGGTATGCGAGCGCTGATTAGCGCCGCGTTGATAACTCTGAAAACCGGGTGTTAAATTCCCAAGTTATCGGGATGTTGAAAGCGCGAAGTTGGTAATTTGGGTCCCGTGTTATAGACAGCGTTTTTGAAGCTTTGTCAATGTTGCATCATTCATTTACAAAATGGAAACCATTCAGTTATTCTGTCTAGGTGTTTTACAAATAATAGAAACATATGAGGAATTGTGTATCAGGAGAGCTAGACGGTGGGGTATACATCCAGTGCTTTCAAATCGTGTATCAAGCTTCAGCTATACTTACACGAGCTGAGCTAGTCGAGCCGAACTGGTCCGTCGCGGAAATCCGTAGCAGTGGATAAATTTAACAGACCCGCACCGTTCCGACATGTGTCGGAAGGATGCGCGCGCATTCCACCTCACCACAACTACTGTCACAACTTCCATGAATTGCAAAATTATCATGGACGAACAGTGGAAGAGATCGAACGTTCTTTCTGATATTGACCTGTGGCTATACCTATACCCAACCCGTGTGGAGCGGAGCCGAATCGACCCGATCCGGTATGCTGTCAGAGCGTAGAAAAAATCGACTCCGTGTGTGTCGACTCGGCTCGCTCGTGTACATTTTGAAGTACACAATAATCACTTCGAAATAAAAAATAACTACTTTCTGGTAGTTATTCTACTGTGGCCTCTCTAGTAGCTGCGATCCATATAACTTTGTTTGGCGTAGATAGCGCCCGCGTCAATCCGGTTAAATTAAATTTGCTAGCGTTGATAGCGTTCGTATAGTATGGCCCACAGTAGTTCATTTACCCAATTAACTGACGTTAACGCGCCGCTATCAGAGCTCGTATAACGTGGCCCTAAAAGGCAGCGCGCTGGGGTGCTGGCTAGACCGTCACTCAAGGTCAGTGCGGTGTGATCTTGCGGAAAGAATGTTTATATTGTATGTTGTTTGTTGTATTTTTATATTGTCTGACTCAAGTCCATCACCATTCACTTTAAAAAAATATATAATGTTTTAGACTTTGTGATAGGTTAAAGAACTTTCATCCGTTTAGGATTTGTTCAATATATATATATATATATTCTGACCTGAGCTGAGTCCCCCCCCCCCCCCAAAGCCTAATCCTCGGTGTGCCACTGGCTGCTACCTATTTATAATAAACTTTTAAAACTATTTGATTTGTTAATAATGTTTATGAGGATTATTATTTAATCATAATTTCAATCTCCGTATCGTTCTCTACTTTTAAAAATACATTTTTATAAATTTGTTGTCAAGGAGGGTACCTAAATAGAACAGACTATGTAATTTCTATTTATTTGTCCACTTAATAATAGCAAAACTAGCGCTAAAAACTATTTTTTTCTCAAACATTTTGGGATGATGTGAAATAGTTTTTAGGGTTTTTTTTTTAAATAATTTAAAAGTTTTCTTGGGAGGAAACAATTTTTCATAGAAATATAATAATAAATATATTGAATATTTTGTAAATATTAGTGTAGTATATTAATTAAAGTCCAAAATATACCACGAGATGCTGCCACACAAATGTTTAACAGTAGGATTATTAGGCCCTTAATTTGATTGGTCCAGTTTTAGGGCACTTGTAGTGTAGAGACGTATTTCAAAATGTTTTGTGTTGTTCGTCTTTATCATGCCCAAATCCAAACTACCAGTATAAGGTTATACTTTAGGCCAACTATAGGAAGGTTATGAATATTTTTACTTAAATGTTTGTGTGGTACATCAAATTAAATGTAATATGCCTAAATATGAATGCTTGTTCAAGAGAAGATACAAGGGTGACTAAAAACTCATTTCCAAAATATAGAATGTATTCCATGTATATTATTAGAATCTTTATAGTTTCTTCTTGCCTGTGTGTCACAGCCTGATCCTGATAGCCCCATTTTATTTAAATGAAATTTAGGCCTTTAGGTTACGTAGGCCTACTAGGTTTATTAAAAAATAACAGAACTTTTCTTTTACAATTTACATTAATAAATTAACTTACAGCTTAATGATCTGTATCATTCAGTGGACTACTCACCTCATCTAAGAAATATGCCAGTAGTAGCCTAGTCTACTTTCACTTTATTTTGGAAAGCTTTTTTGAATCTCTTTCAAATTTTTTTCAACGGTATTCCCTATTTGGACCTGTCCTGTGCATGTGAAACAACATCTGGAACGGCTTTGTCCTCTTTTCGCTGATATTAATGTCTTCTTTCCGCTATTATTATTATTGTCCCTGTTATTATTGCCGCCATTTTCGCTATTATTCGTATTGTCGCTGATATTATTGTCGTCAATTTGGCATTGCTCATTTTAACTTGAAATTTAGAAGAGAAAGAAGTAAATGAACTGCTACTGAAAAACTATCGAGAATATGTTTCAGAATCACTTCTAAGCAACGAAATAGATTTCTATTGTTGGATGATTTCAGTTTTTCTTTGTAAGTAATAAATCTTTATTTTCGTTATCGACTAAAGAAAGATATAAGTTTTTACTGCAATTTAAGTTCTTCTTTTTGCTCTCACTTGAGGAAAATTACTACCGGATATATTAAAAAAATAAACGGTACCAGGAACTGGCACATACTTTCTCACAAACATATTTAAATTATTCAACAGATTCACTGTGACTTGTAGGGTTGGGTAGGAGAGGTGATTTTTTATTAAAGCTGTTTTCCCATAAAAATCCATAAAATAACGGAAAAACCAACTTTTCTCAAAAACGGTTAGAACGATTTTGATTAAAATTTTATAGTTTATAGTACTTTAGGTCCCTAATAAACTATACAATTTTAATCAAAATCGTTAGGGCCGTTTTTGAGAAAAGTTGATTTTCCGTTATTTTAAGGGTTTTTATGGGAAAATTACCCTTGAAAATAAAAAATTCACAAAAATGAAAAAAATGCCTGTAGATACCGTGGATTAGTACCTCCATACCAAATTTCATCAAAATCGGACGACTGGTTTAGGCTCTAGATCTGATAACATCCACACAGACACACCAACAGACACCACTCCGAAAACCACGTTTTTAGGTTCAGGGGGACCCAAAATGCATATTTTCACCAAAAACTCAAACTCGAAAATTTTGAGGAATACAATACTTTCTCCATATACTATGGTATAGGGGGAGAAAGTAAAAGGTTAACAAATAAGTATACAAATTGCATACACAAGTTTAATATACGTAGTAATATTGTATATACGATGTAAATACAATATTATAGTATAGAACTTAATATTATTTTAAGCATGTTTTTCTTTAAGTTTTTATTAGGCTTAAGTAAGGGTTTTCAACCCGTTACGTTTTCCTGATCAGAAGATACCGGGTTCGAATCTCGGCTAGACTAGGTAACTTTTCATCCATTAGTGTATGTGTAGCCATCTCCGATTGCTATTAATATATAAAATATGAATTAGGTACTTGACTTAGCAATCACTTAAGTAGTTTTTATTAGTTAAGAGGTGTTTCACCTTATATTTCAGGCATCATCAGAACTCAACCAAACAAAAAACACTTCTCACATTTCACCGATTAACAACATTAACAGTCAACACTTAAATAAATAAAAACATAAATTTACGACACTTAATAAAATTATTTTGTTTTTAATGCCACAGTGTGTGACTGTCAACGGTGTCATTTCTCAAACTCAAACTGTGTTTAAAAACAAAATAATTTTATTTAATATTGTAAACGTTTTATTAAGGGTCGTAAATTTATGTTTTTATTTTTTATTTAAGTGTTGAATGTTATCATAGTTACAGACATCGGCGTGAATCCTGGCACTTGGCCTCGCCCTGGTGCGATGGGCCGGGGGTGTGGATAAAGGGCGTAAGTGGAGAAAAAAACATTTTCCCACACCGCTTTCTAATGTGACTCATCCTTCAAACGAACTAGTGTTTACCTCACCCTTAACACTTTCACTGCTACGCAAATTTTGTATTTCCTATGCTAGTAGCTGACCTTTTATTTTTTATATTTATAGCCTAAATGAATAGAAATTACTTTATTTTTCAACCTTTCTACGTAATAATCACTAATATTTTAAAGCGGACGCACATGTGCGTCCATAGCACATAGACTAAAAATTAGCGTGCGAAGCACGCAATGCACTGCTTCTCATAGTGTTCAGTGTCAAGCTCACATGTTAAACAGAGATGTAACGGGTACTGATGTTTTTAGTCAGGTTAGTAGCGGTTTGTTCAAGTGCCAGAATTTACGGCGGTATCTGTAATGTTGTTAATCGGTATGGTTGCAAGAAGTGTTTTTTGTCTATTCGAGTTCTGATGATGCCTGAAAAATAAGGTGAAACAGCTGTAAACTAATCAAAACTACGTAAGTGATTGGTAAGGCAAGTACCTAATTAATATTTTATAACTTTTCATATCTGTGGTTTGAGGTTAGGAGGGCGGAAGTAAAGCAAACGGCGGTTGGCTCGCTTCCAAGCTGACGGGATATGACTATTGCTCGTTTACAGTTTAGTTGATAGCAATGCCGCGCTACTACCTAACCTAACTACATCGGCTCCTATTAATAACCACATTGAATTATGAATATCCTTCTCAGTGTTTAATTCAAGATATAAATTTCTTCATTTCAGTAACGCACCTCATGTTTAAGTAAACCCCATTGCATATTCCTAATAACTAGTTTAAATGAGTTGTATGAGGTTGTGATGATTTTATGCTGGCTACTAACGTAAGATCTCCGTTTGAAATAGCATGGGCAATGCCTGCTCATGCTATCAACTAACCTGTAAACGCGCAATAGTTGGTACGGAGTATGGCTACACTTGTTGGATTCGGTCCTGTCTTGTCCGGTCTGGTCCGCGCCAAATTTTATGTGAGGTGGCTACACTTATACGAAAATTCGGAAGGATGCGCACGCTTTCTTAAGTATCGAAGTTTTAATTTAACAACATGTTGACTCTGATCGTTCATTTAACATCAAACTAATTGATATATATATATATATATATGTAAGAATTATTGTTGAAATCAAGTGCTCAAATCATCGTTGAAATAAATATCAGCATATTAACATATATCTACTTTATGTATATATAAAGGTTATAAACATTATGTTTACATTGGATTGTTCGACGGAATGAATTAAGGTATTTATAACCTTTATATAATACATTAAGTATACAATCCAGGAGGCTAACCCCACATTATGTCTATCTACTTTAAATCACAAGTAAAATAAATGCTTAGGCTTCCATCACAATACATTTAATTAAAACAAACACACTCATAATAAATAACTACGACCATGGTACAGTATGTATTAAAAAACTAGGGGGCGCGGGCGAACTCCAAGTGGTAGTCACGTGACATCGGGAAGTGTTGGAGGGTGTTTTGCATAATTTTAATAAGATATTTATATAAATACTAGTAGTTCTGTGGACAGTAGACCTCGCTCGTTGAAATAACATAATATGTGGTTTCGAGCTTAGGTTAAAAATAGTGTGCCAGTAAGGAAGTAAGCAGATGGTTTAGCCAGTGAAACATTATTTTGCAATTCCGGGGTTTCTAGTTCTCGTTTTTTTTTTTCTTGAGCTTAACTGCTAAAGATTTTTTTTAGGGGGCATTGTGTTTTATTTAGGTTAATAATGCGTAAGGTAGCTAAAAATATCGCGTAAACAGAATTAAATATTTACATACTTAAATAATATTTACAGTTCCATATCATATTCCAATATTAGAAATAATTCGACGATGGAGCTAAACTGCTGACATGAGTTGAGCAAATTTCTGAAATGAAGTTAATATGCCTATGTTTTAGGGTTTCAACCAAAGATTTGGGAAATAGGTCTACTCACGAAGGCGTTAAACAGCTGTCTTTGTGTATGCAATAAATTAGTAGAATTTGTTTGCGCCTAGTGGCCTCACGAGTTTGCACCACTTGGCTTCGAACCGGGTACTTTTATGGTATTTTACGTTTTGATCGATTTTGGGGAAACCAAGCAAGCTATAAGGTCGCGTAAAATAACAAAATGTGCAGAATAATATCCTACATTTATAATTTTAGAAAAACTTTATTCTCGTAGTAAAAATCTAAAAAAATAGTTACTTCCGGTCAAAAAACGTACTTCCGGTTGCTGGATTTTTTTGGCTAACGAACTTGTCCGAGCGACATAGACAACCAACATGTGTACCAAATCGGACTGAAAATGCGGCCTCTAGAGTGCAAACACATATATATGATTTTTAATGACACCCCCAAAACGTATTCTGGGGACCATGATCGGTGCTCATTTGCTACTCCCGACCTTGGGTCTTACCATAAGGGCCACTGCAATAGCTCATTTTTCCTATGGAAATTCGCTAATAATGAAAACAAACGATTTAAAGCGTCGTGATAGTGATCTCAACCCATGTACCAACACTTCCCAAGCTGTCCAATGGTAATTTTTTGTATGTCCTTTATCGCCGCGAGGTTTCATTTGATTCATCTCATTTTGTAATGCAAATAAAGCTAAGTCAAATACTTTTAAGAAATAATAATTTACAAGTTTACAGTTCCATTCTTTGATTTATTCTCTACACTTTCTTATAATAATATTTCATATTTGGGCAAGGAATATATTGCTAAATTACTATTCATACTAGGCCTAGTTTTATTGGGAGTCTTTGAACTGGTGTTTTCAAAATAAGAAATTTGAAATTGATAAATATTTTTATACAGTTCTATTCAGGACTAAATTAAGAAATTTTTTACATTTACGAAAAAAAATACAAAAAATGTTTACTACTTTTTATGTAGGCCTAAAGTTGAACTTTTTACTTTCGTTACTAAACATTTTTATTTCTTAAGCTAATAACTTTGTAAATTTTACATCAATCATTTTTTTACTGGGATATATAAATTCTTTGAACCTTTCTCTACAAAAAAAAGCTATTGAACACTTTTGGATTGGTTTATAATTACTATATTTGGCGAATTTTTGAAAATATGCTTGCACAAGCAGCAAAATGGCTTGACTTCAGAAAAACGATAGCATTAACACTTCCAGTGTTAATTGTGGGGAGGGCTCAATTTTGGGAGGCCCATAGGCGCAAAATATGTAGATCCGGCCCTGCTCGCAACCTTCTCAACTCACGGGTCACTCGACCAGCGTCTCTCGTAGGAGACTGCCCCTCGTCTCTCCACTCACTTTCTCTGGCCAATCGATTAACCCACTCTGGCCAAGATTCTAGATTCGGATTATCCTACATAACCCGTCTAGCTTCCTGTTGACATCTCCAACAAAACAATCGCTGCTTCTGTAGCAGTTTTTTTGCTCCGCGTTGCACGACCTCTTATGCAACCATAAGACTTTACTTTTCCGGCCCCATATTATACTTCCTGTTCTACCCTGCATAACTTTACATCAAATACATTAATATAACTAAACCTACCCTCGGACTAATCCTAACAGTAGCTTTCTTTTTCTAGTACACCATCCTTCTTTCAGTAATCATTTTTCATCCTTAGTTGGTTGTATCCTTGCCAGTCTTATGAAGTTAACTAATCATAGTGCTTTGCTTTAAGATTTTTTTCGATGTGTAACTCCCTATGGAAACTCAGTTTTACCTTAATGCATGTCATGATCATTTTTTAATTACATAAAAATCCCGTATTGTGTTTCTTAGTACTACCATAGGGCCGCTGTGGCGGGATCAAGTTATTTAACTTGGTTGTCGAGAGGTTGAGGAGGTGAGCGTCACAAGGGACGTGACACTCATTCCCTTGCCCTCAGGGGTGTATCTGCACTCAAGACCGTTGGAGTTGGCTCACTCGACTGAAGAGTTGGGCCTATGCAATGAAGAGTTGCATCCTGCACGAGGTGACCCTGCGCTGGACTAAGGTCTAGGCTGAATTCAACGGATCTAAGGGAGTAAACCCTGAAATAAAATCCCCAATCCGAAGGTTTTTCACCCGTGCTGATAGGATGAATGGTACCAGGGTAATGGTGCATTAAACGGGATACCTGAGATACCAGGCGACCTCTCAGGGAAACTTAGCCTTACCGTGCATGCGGGCTCTGTACGGCGGACCTCTTTACTACCCTGCTCTACTCGTGGGAATCATATGGACCCAAAACAAAAAACAAAAAAACAAAACACGGCAGAGAACCAGCCAACAACTGGAAACTCAGCCGGTCACTCAGGACAGGTAGCGGCCTCAGAGCATGCTCACCTTGTCCAAAACACAGAAGCACCCGAATCTGCTTCTTTTGTCGACAGACGAGAACCAGCCATCGAGCAGGGTTCTAGATCTGTCGACATGGAAGTAGATCCTAGTAAGGGGGAGGTTGAGTCGGGCTCTGAGCTGGACGAAGACCTCCTCCTGAAAAATCCTGACACCCCAGGTTTCTCAGGTGAGCTGACGGACGCTACCAAGCAGTTGGTCTCGCTCAGGGTGGAACAGAGGCGTCCTAGGATGTCCAAATCAGATAGGAGGCGTGCTCTCAAGGCCAAATACGGCAGGGAGTATGACCCCAAAAAATTTGATAAGCGTAAGAACAAAGGTGCTGCATCGACAGCTGCCAATGTTCCCGCACTCATGGAAGGGGGTCAGAAGCGGGGCAGAACCGATGCTCCAACTCCCCCTTCCACTGAAACACAGAGGAAGCGACCTAGACAATCTGGTGAGCACGGTGCATCGACATCGGCGCAACCTGGATCATCGTTTAAGGAAGCTCTCTCCTCCATCAAAATGGCAGTTTTGCCCAAATGTTTTCCCGAAGAAAAATTCTCCGAGGAACAGGGCACAACATTAGAAAATGCCATTATGGATAAGTTCGAGTGTCTGGAGGACGGCTCATACCCAGTCTTCTCAGGCTCGTACATGGAGAAAGGAGCACTCATTATCTCGTGCTCCAATTCTCATACCAAACTCTGGTTGACGAAAGTAATTTCCAGTATTAGACCTCTGGGCGAGGATGTTGAGCTTATCGTTGGTGACCGAAAGGATATCCTGCGGGCTACCAAGGTGTTCCTCAGAGCACCTGTCAAGCTGGCAGGGACTCCAGAAAGGATCCGGGATATGCTTGACAAGCAAAACCCGAGCTTCAGGGTCAAAGACTGGAAGACCTTGGCGACAAAGGAGGACCCCAAAGGCCGTACCTTTGTCTTCCTGGTTGACGACTCGTCTCTTGCAGCCATCAAGGCAGCAGGATGCAAGGCGCATGTAGGACTGTGGCAAGTCTCTCTTGTCTTGTTGTCAGGAAGAGACAATGCTGAAAGTCCTGCAGATAAACCTTCACCACAGTAAGGCGGCTTCGGCTTCCTTCTGCCAAACATTCCGGCAAAAATACATCGACCTGGTGCTGATCCAGGAGCCTTGGCTCCATCGAGGTCGGATCGCAGGACTGGGAGATGCCGAAGGTAAGCTTATTTTTTGTAACTCGATTAATAACAATCGAACCTGCATTCTTGCAAGGTCGGGAGTACAATGCTTGCCTTTAATCGATTTTTGTTCCAGAGACACCACTACAGTGATAATCCACTGGCAGAATGGGAAGGACAAACAGGGCCTAATTTTGAGCTCCGCTTACCTGCCATATGATGCCAGTACACCTCCTCCATCTAGAGACCTGGAACTCCTGGTGGAGGCTTCAACTGTCAGAAGGCAGCAGCTTCTGGTGGGGTGCGACGCCAACGCGCATCACCATCTAGGATGGGGCAGCAGTGACAGATTTTCTCTTGTCTAATAACTTACAAATTGTTAATGTAGGCGATACACCGACCTTCTCCAATAAAATCAGGAGTGAGGTCATAGACATTACCTTTTGTACAGAAAATACAGCAAATCTGATTAGGGACTGGCACGTATCAACAGAAGCCTCCCTGTCAGATCACAAGTACATAATGTTTCAACTAGAAACACACAACACAAAAGCACTATTCAGGGATCCGAGGGCTACCGACTGGGGGTCCTATTCGGATCAGCTGTCGGCGGTACTCGGCTCCATGACGGGGGCGATTGCAACCTTTCCAGACGTGGACCGAGTGGCCTCCTCACTTCAGGAGGCTATAATGGACTGCTATCTGGATAACTGCCCTCTGCGATCTAAAACTGGAAGATCTAATACCAGATGGTGGTCTCCGGACCTTGGTCGCAGAAGGAAACAATTAAGAAGGCTGTTTAATGCCTCCAAGCGGAGCGGAGATTGGAGAGAGTACCATCTAGCTCTCACATCATACAGCAAAGCTATCAGGCAAGCCAAACTTGATTCCTGGAAGGCATTCACCAACAAAGTGAATAGCCAAAAGGAGGCAGCTAGACTGCAACAAGTAATGGCTTCAAAACCTCATAATCCTGTGGGCACCTTAAGGAAGCTGACAGGAGGTTACACTAAAACAGCGGAAGAGACGCTCAAGGTACTACTTGAAACTCACTTCCCTGGATGCATAAATAGTGACACTGCAGACGGTAGTCGGAGTCAAGCTGGGGATAGTTCTTGGCCGAGGGCATCCCGGGCTGATTGGAAACTGGCCAGAAGCATTGTCACTATTTCTAAACTAAAATGGGCGATAAACAAATTCAGCCCATTTAAATCACCTGGCGGAGACGGAATCTATCCGGCATTATTGCAGGAAGGACCAGACTCCCTGATTCAATGGATCTGCAAGCTATCTAGAGCCAGTGTAGCCTATGGCTACATTCCAAAGGCGTGGAGAGCTAGCAGAGTAACATTCATTCCTAAGCGCGGCAGAACAAATTATTCTGATGCCAAAGCTTATCGACCTATCAGCTTATCCTCGTTTCTCTTAAAAACAGTGGAGAGGCTAGTGGAAAGATACTTGAGAAAAGGGGTGCTCTCTGAGGTACCTCTTCATCGAAATCAACACGCCTACCAACCGGGAAAATCCTGCGAAACTGCTCTACACAGTCTGGTGGGCAGAATCGAGGATACCCTGGCAAGGAAGGAAATAGCCCTGTGCGCTTTCTTGGATATAGAAGGCGCATTCGATAATACTTCGTTTGATTCAATAGTGCGGAAACTGCAAGAGCGAGATGTGGACCCGGCCATAACAAGGTGGGTGCACTCCATGCTACGAAGCAGGCGCATACAAAGCTCCCTACTTGGTGAATTGATTGAGGTCATGGCTACAAGAGGGTGTCCACAGGGAGGAGTTCTTTCACCTCTGCTGTGGAGCTTGGTGGTCGATGGTCTCATTACAGAAATTAGCCAGTCAGGAACATACATCCAAGGCTATGCAGATGACATAGCAATCTTGGTTATTGGTAAAAATGATGACACTGTCTCAGATATCATAAACAGAAATCTGAGATGTGTTAAAACATGGTGTACAAGGGAAGGCCTCACCGTCAATCCCAACAAAACCACTATAGTTCCCTTTACAAGGAAAAGGAACTTAACAGCCCTGGAGAGGATATCCATGGACAACATCCGGTTGAATATTTCCGCGTCAGTAAAGTATCTTGGAGTAATTCTTGATCAAAAGCTGACATGGAATGCACATCTGGACAATCTGATTCTTAAGGCAAAATGGGCGCTACTGGCAACCAGACGCTTTATTGGAACTACCTGGGGTCTCAAACCTCATATGGCTCTTTGGCTGTATGAATCTGTGATTAGACCCCAAATTACATATGGAGCGGTGGTTTGGTGGAAGAAATCATGCCAAACTGCTGCTGGTATCAAGCTAACTGGTCTACAACGACTTGCATGCTTATGTATAACTGGAGCTTTCAGAAGTAGCCCTACAGCAGCTTTGGAGGTGCTCCTTGGACTTCCGCCCCTAGACATTCACATAATGTCGGAGGCAAGGTAGTCGGCATACAGACTAATAAGTGTGAACGAATGGCGGAGGGGCATGCCAGGAGCAGGACATTCCGACATTGTGAGCACTGTACTTAAAAACTCGGTGTTAGACATGGTGACTGACGCAATGCACACCGAGTACGTTTTTTATAGACCCTTTACAGTAACCCTCGGAACCCGAGAAGACTGGGAAGGAAACATCAAACCGGGATCTGCTACAGGAACTCTAGTCTGGTACACAGACGGGTCTTTGATGGGCAGCAATTCTGGCTATGGCGTATACAGCGCTTCACCAAGGACTAACATTAGTGCAAGTCTTGGGACGTTCTGCACAGTCTTAAAAGCAGAAATCTTAGCAATTACTGCTTGCGCTCACTTAGGATTGTCGAATGGATACAGGAACAGACATATCCTAATACTTTCTGACAGTCAAGCAGCACTTAAAGCGCTGGACTCAGTACAAGTCACATCCAAACTGGTGAAGGAGTGCCTCTCAACACTAGTCAGACTCTCCACATTAAACATGGTGGAATTGAGATGGGTGCCAGGACATCGTGGCATTCCAGGAAATGAGATGGCGGATGCTCTTGCAAAGAAAGGAGCATCTACACCATTCACGGGGCCAGAACCAATGTGCTGCATTAGCCGTAGCATGGCAAAGAGCGCAGTAAAAAACTTTGCCAGGGAAGAGCAACGCCAGAGATGGTGTAGATTACCTGGGCACATTCAGAGTAAACGACTGATCAAGGGACCAAACGCCAAGCTTACTAAATCCCTAATCAAGTTAAACCGACCACAACTCAAAAGAGTTGTAGAACTCATTACTGGACATGGCCAGTTCAGGAAACACTTAGTAACAGTGGGAATCCTTGAAGGCGACCAACGCTGTCGGCTTTGTAATCAGGCAGAAGAGTCAGCAAGCCACGTCATATTTGAGTGCGAAATCCTGGAGCGTAGGAGGAGGAGGCTCTTTGGAATCCAGCAACCAGGAGACGAAGAAGACACATACTTGGTGGAGAAAATCCTGGACCTCACAAGGGATACAGGCTTCTAACGTGCTAGGCGCGGTACATAGGGGGCACAATAAACCAAAGGTTGACGTGCAAGGAGGCCTTCTCAAAGGAGGAATCCACCCCAATATAATCTAATCTAATCTAGTACTACCATATCAAAATTGTCAAATGTACGAGTTGGCTTATATTAACAGCGCCAGCGTTTACATGGGTCAATTATTGTTCTTCGTCAGTTTCACTGCCTTCTTTATGAATCCAAGTGATCGTGGTCAGATTTACATTTTGTTACGCCCTAAATAGTGATTAATAAATATTTGTTTAGTAAAAATAATCATCATAAAATATAGGGTGTTCCACACAAAATTCGAAAAAGGGCCTCCAATTTCCAATATAAAATGTGTGCGGTCGTGGGACCCCGTCAGGAACGAAGTTCATCACCTTTTTTCTTCAAATCCTAATGTGGATTATAACATCAAAGCTAAGATGGTAAACACAGTTAAATATCCATTCATTGTAAATACATTCAATAAACATAAAATGTTGGTTCATCAGTCTAGGCCTAACCTAAAATTATTGTTTGTAAGTTTCATTTATTTTACCTTAACGGCAATATACACACAGCAATTTGGCAATTTTAGAATTAGGTAATTATTCTTCACAACTGAATTTTTTTTAGATTAGGTAAAAGCAAACAAAAGGCCTACTGTATTATAAGTCAAACATCTGGTGTTACATATTATATTGCATCCTTAAGTTCGTAATATCAAAATTTGTTTGAAAAGTTGATTATTTAAATATTAATAGTGAAATTACAACGCATGCCGCAATTCGAATTGTTGGGGTCGATCGTGTCTATTTCAATCTAAATTACCTAGTTATGTAAAGGGGACCTTACACGATCAGTAATACTGTCATTACCTGTAATGTCATTACCATCAAAAGTATTACATCATTACTCCTTCATTACTTTTTAACCTTACACGATCATTTCTAATGACATTACTTTTCTTCAGTATTCATACGTTTTGTGTACGTATGTTGACGGGACTATGTTTAACAATGAACTGAGTAATGTCATTAATAATGATGGCGTACCCTACACGATCATTATTAATGACATTACCCCCACAACAAGCCAGTAATGACGACTTAAAATCAGAAAATCCGGATTCTCGTCATTACTAGGCATCATTCCAGTTTTGTCCCCCTTACACGGTCAGTATTAATGTCATTATTATAAAATAATGACAGTATTACTGATCGTGTAAGGTCCGCTTAAAGGTGACTGCTCAATTGTCATTTTTATGAAAATATCAGAGAATACAATAATCTGTTTGCATTGGCTTCACCATGGCTCCCGTCTAAAATAAGTGTATTTTGTTTTACTTATTTATGACAGAGAATTTGCATATCGCTTTCATTTAAAAAAAAATAATTTAGGTGGTGAATTTTCAAAATACCGCTTTCTATACAAAATTAGTTGCCTTTTCCCCTGTATAAGTTCTTCCTCCTGGATTTCCAAAGAATCAGTTCTTTGGCAATTTTATTTTTAAATCGGTTCACCAAAACTCTAAGAAATTACAAAACCATATCTGTTGAAAACAAAGAAAAAGGTTTTGTACTTAGAACCTTACTGTATTGTAATTCAATTCAAACATCTGTTGTTACATATTATACACAAGACAACTGATTTGGATCAAAAACTTAAACCAATTTTAGGTTAGGCAATGCAACCTATTTGGCAAATTTAAAATCAGGTAGTTATTCTTCAAAACTGACAATTTTTTTTAGATTATGTAAAATCAAACAGAAGGCCTACTATAAATAAATATTGAGCTTGACTTGTGAGAAGATATTTGATAGAATAAACTTTGAACACAAAATCTCACAACTAATACGTTTATTAACTCAAACGCGTTTCAATGACAAAGTCGCCATCTTCAGTGATGCACGAGCTACAAACTATAACTAAAATTATAGCTACAATAGTCAAACTATAACTAAAGTTATAGCTACAATAGTCAAACTATAACTAAAGTTAGTTATAGTTTGACTATTGTAGCTCGTGCATCATTGAAGATCACGGCTTTGTCGTTGAAACGCATTTTGAGTTAATAAACATATTAGTTGTGAGATTTTGTTTTCAAAGTTTATTCTATCAAAAAAAGCCTACTGTATTTAAAGTCAAACATCTGGTGTTGCTTATTATATTGTATCCTTAAGTTGTTAATATTAAAATTTGTTTGAAATGTTGATTATTGAAATATTAATAGTGAAATTACAACGCTTGCCGCAATTCGATTTATTGGAGATGGTCGTGTCTATTAAGATCTGTCTTACATTAGCTATGTATAATAGGACACCGCTCTATCGTCATTTCTGTGAAAATATCGGAGTACAGTATACAATAATCTCTTTGAATTGGCTTCACCATGTGTCGCCGCCAGGGTTGGTGATTGAAGCGAGCCCCAAGTCTAAAGTAAACACTCAATCTGAGAACTGAGTTGCACAGTTCAAGCAGTAAAGCCCTTTGTTTAAAATCCAGTATAGTGTGTATGGCTTTCAATATGATAGTCACCACTTATTTCACCATGTTTATTAACTCACTTTCTTGTCCGTTCGGTAAAAATTTTGCAATTGATTTTAAACTAACTTCCCGATAAGCTAGAGACTTAAATATTTAAACATAGCTTAAAACTGTATGACAATACATTAAATAAAATTTTTATTTTAATATACCATGTTTTTAAAACGGACTGAAAATTTGTGATTTGAATTTTTAATAGCTATGAAAATATTTGTAAGTTTTAAAAAGAAATACGTGGGGCGCCTGCAATAGATAATAGTAAGGAGTGTAGGGAGTAGATGTTTAACTCGCACATATATTCATGCATCAATTATCTATTGCACCCCAAGTTTTCATTTTAATCTTACAAAAAAATTTCATAGCAATTAAAAATTTACCATCACAAATTTTCAGGATATGGAGGTAGGAGAAATTATTTTATACTTTTTAGTCAGTTTTAAAAACTTTGTATACAATTTTTTTAATTTAAATAATTATTTTAGTTGACTTTACATTTGGGGTGTTGAATTAAATAACCACATATTTTGGAGAAAAATAGTGTAATGTAATTGAGTTAATATTAAATTACTTTTACAGACACTAAAACTTTATCGGTTGAAAACAAAAATAAATTAATAAAATGTTTTTACACAACAATGAAATGGGTGAAACAGAAATAACTGACAAATGACACAAATAATGTCAACCTAACTGTATCAATAACAAACAGTGCAAACAGAATTGCGATAAAATAGTGCATTGGTTACTCTAATATACAGTTTAAGCAAGTTGTTATTGTATTATAAATGCCAAAGCAAGATGAAACATTTTATTGGTCTAACATGAAATGTATTTAAATAAAGATAAAAATAAGATTATTTTAAATCACAATCTCACTGTGGAGTTGTCAACTAGAATTTCACAATGATTTATGGTAAGAAGTATTAATGTACCTGATACATTTATAATGGGTGGCTTTAAGCTTACTTTATTCAATGACTAGAGGTTATTTATTCACCAATACAAAACAATTATTTTGTTGTAGGTACACCCAACAAAATGCTAATAACAATGTTTGAAAGCAGTAATAAATAAATAGATAAAGAAGACATCAGAACAAGTTTGTTGCTATTACCAGAAACGGTCTGTGAGGACATTCTTTTTAAATACAAAAGAAAACCCATTCATCAAAAGCATTTTTATTCTACAAGAATTGGCACAACCGTATGCAATTTCATGTCGAAAGATTATTTCAATGTTAGAAGTATTAAAGAAACAAAAAGTCCCAAGGCGATACCAGGAGAACGTACACAGATTGTTACAGGTGGGAACTGATAGAAACTATTGACTTCAAGATTGTTCCAACACTTTTACTGCTGGTAAAAAATTAACATTCTCAAGTAATGTACATAAATATGTATTTTAGTTAGATATGAATCAAAGTAATTTTAGGTTTATAACCCTCTAACTGCTATGCCTATATATATAGCGCTTGGGATATTCACAGAGAGGTTTATATACATGTGTTAATAATCGTCAACCATTTTTAACATTTTGGTTGGATTTAAGATTTACTAGAACAAAGTTACAAGGCTGGGCACATCCATCAAAGGATTAGTAATGAAGTTATTGTTCTGCAATTATCAAAATGGCGTACTATATCGAGATGATTGATCACCAAGTTGGTTTTTTTATTTGAAGCAGGTATGACGTTGGACCGACAAAGCCTATACACTTTCGTGCCCACGTGAATGTGGCAGCATCTTCAGTATTCATAGTTTTGAGACCAGTAAACATGAATTTCCTAAAGCAAACTTTAGGTAAGACATGTTAAAAGGGATTTAGGTATCATTTAAAAAAAAATACTTTTTAAAGAATAGTGCATACCAGAACATAATTTGAAACATACGCTTAGAACAGTTGCCGGGAATATAAAAAAAAAAAAGTTTAGATAAAAAGAGCTTTTTGATCATTTATTCTATTGATGTTTCTTTCAGAGTTAAAAATATTACTCTAACTAAATTAAATATGTATTTTTCATCAATAGAAAACCAATATAATAAATACAAATATTTTCTAGTTAACATTCTTCACACTGTGGTTAATTTAAAACAATCTCTATTTTAACTTGGTAGCTAACGTGTTAAATAGAATCTTCTACTTGCTTAAACTTTTATTATTTATAATTTTGCACCATATGGTTTAGTTTAAAATGCAACCATCAGAATATTGTCTCTTGTTATCCAGCCCTCTTCAATACAGATCTTCAGTTATTTTAGGTGGATTTTCCAAAAATGTAATTTTAAAAATAAAACAAAATTGCTATATTAACACTAAAATTTTACTGTGATTGTGAATGAGAATAATTCATAATTTAATACACTGGTCTTGCAGAATAGCTTAAAAGGAATAATGTTCAGTTTATATTGTCAAGAACTTTACCTCTATACATGTTGATAATTTTGTTCCTATTTATAAATCTGGCATAGCTTTTTTTTGGCAAAACAATAGATTTGAAAACTTCAATGTTTGTTCCACAAAAATTATTAGATAGTGTTTCTTAAGTTTCTGTGAAATTTGGATCGTTTCCTTTTGAAATTATACTGGATTAACAAGGTCCTACTGTAAATTCGTACAAACATTATATATATTTCATAACAAATTCACCCAATATAATACATTATTAAAAATTACAATAACTTCCTTCAAATCATTTCTTCTTGGAATTCGAGACTTAATATCAATTTGAACTATGTACAATAAAAATTTATTTGGAAAAATTGTATAAAATTGTCGTACATTTTTTCACACTCTCCCTTTGTCACGGGCGGGTTGGTTTACTTGTAATGTTGGAATGATGTTTTATATACAAAGTTCAGGCATAGAGCAGGTAAACGCAACCAGCATTAATATACAAAGCCTAACACTGTTGTGTTGTTGTTTATTTCATTCCAATTCGTCTTCGGAACCGTAAACAATAGTTTCCGTAGGTCTCGGCCTTTGTGAATACTTTAGGCCTAATACAGTAGATATTTCTTCAAGAACATCAAGAGCCTGTAACAGACAACAACGAAAGCCTTTAAGTAAATAAATTATCACAATTACAGTTACTTATACAGTTACTTTATCTTTATACAAAGTGTACACACATTTCTCCATACATTTCACTGATCAATATTTCTAAATTCCTTGATTTGTAAAATAAGAATGGTATTATGCAAATCTAAGAAATGGACAAACACACATCATAACTTCATTGATATAACATGGATTAGGCCTACTGAATAAACCATGTAAAAAAGACATGCCTTATAATGTACCTCTAAAGTAAAAATGAATGTTATACCATGTTATTTATGGAACAACTTATACTTATAATAATTCACCGTAGCCTTAAATGTTTGGCGACCCTATTGGTACCTATTTCTGGAGATTTAATTTTACCCTAGGACATTTTACTAACTTATCTGAAACAGCTGACTTCAGGATGTTTTTTTTTACCTAGTTCATAAATAATACGTCATTGTACATAAATAATATACAAAACCATTTTTGTACAATAGAAACACAAATGACCTCAGCCATTATGAAGTGATCCAAAATATCAAAATATGTATTTATTTTTACCATCTAATATGCCAACTCCATATCAATAAACTCTTATGACATATTATTTAAAATGAAAGAATCAAATTTTAATAATTTTTTATTTAGTTTCACTTAGTCAGAAGTTGAATTTTAAAATTTAACTGTCAGGACTATAGTGAGTTTATGTTCAACTTCCAAACAATTAAACTAAGGACCTGATTTAGGTAATTACCATCTGTGCGTCCATTTATTCCATACACTAATTTACGATTAAATTAAGCAAACTGAATTAATAAGTAGGCTTATAATAGAAGAGAAAATATTTATAGCACAACATACATTGTCTAATTGTTCCTTGGTATGAGCAGCTGATAAACAAATACGTATCCTGCCTTCCATGAGCGGTGTGGCTGGGAAACCTACTCCAACCGTAGCTATCTTCCTCTGACCTAGTGTCCTTACAACAGCTCTGAAACAAACCATGAGTTGCATTTTACATTGAAGCAACTACAACACAAAAAACCACTTTCAAAAGTATTTACTTTATTAGCTACTAGGGGCTCTGACCCTGCGGTGACATATATGGTGATGCCAGTGCAAACCACAAAATCCATAATTTTGTTAATAACTTTTACATTTTTTAATAGTAATTTTTACGGAAATTATGATTGATTAGGACAGCGGCACTTGGATCTAAGTTTGGTGGTGGGGGTAGCTGTGACCTATACATAATGTAAGATATAGATCGAAATAAACATGCAAAATCCCCAACATTTGGGGTCGCCGGAATACTACCCCCCCAAGCAGGTTCCTACGTCATTTTGACGTCAGAGATCGGGGGGGCAGTTTTCTAGTCACGCACACTCAAGTTTCGATGCGTTTTGTAATCTTCAATCCAACAAATAATTCTTAGATGCGGAATACTACCCCCGGAAAACTACCCCCCCCCAGGTGAAACGTGACGTCATGAAATCTGCCAACTAACCAATATGGGAGCTGTTAGTTGGCAACTAACCTAACGTCAAAATTATGTAGGAACCTGCTTGGGGGGGGTAGTATTCCAGTCGCGGACCGAGGGGTAGTATTCCGCATCCCCAACATTTGTCCACAAAATCCCTAATTTTGTCTATAATTTTTACATTTTTTAACAGAAATTTTAAATATTTACGGAATAAAAAGTAGCCTAAAATACTATCTGAAAAGTCCTCTATATGTTAATGAAACTTTCGTCAAAATCGGTCCAGCCATTCCAGAGATTAGCCCTGCCAAAATTTTGAAAAACAAAACAGTCCCAGTTTGGATACCATTTTGGAACATTAATCATTTTATAAAAAACATGACAGTTATCTATGATCAAAACACAATCAACTAAATTGTAAATTTGGAAAAACTATTAATCCAAAAATAATGAAAGTAAATAGGATGTACATGGTTTCAATAGGCTATTCATTGGGACTGAAAAATCTGAACGATCGAAGTGGGAAACCTAATGTAAATGTAATTAGTTTTTCTTTTTATTTAATAATAAGATGTAATTAATACAATTACTATTTGTTTATAGTTATCACTTACCCAATTTTAGAAAACATGTAAACTAAAATAGGAACCACTGGTGAATCTTCGTGTCCGTAAACAATAAGCCCCATCTTATGCAATCTTCGCCTTACATAACGTGTGTTTCTTGCTAGTTGTGCTATTCGCCGGACACCTAAAAATAAAAACCAAATGGCAACAATGTAACTTTTCTAACCTGTGACGTATGCAATCTTTAAGGATGCATTACAGAAAAATTAAATAAATAACTAAAAACA
Source organism: Philaenus spumarius (assembly GCA_018207615.1). NCBI lineage: Eukaryota > Metazoa > Arthropoda > Insecta > Hemiptera > Aphrophoridae > Philaenus > Philaenus spumarius. The sequence continues at coordinate 1,064,885 of JAGFPH010000095.1, forward strand.
ATAGAAAATGTAAGCAGACAAAATGGTGGAGGTATGAATAAATAAATACAAAAATCTTCAGTATTTAAAATGCAGACTTAAGATATAACTTGCCAAATTAATAAATCAATATCTAAGATCACCTTTTTGCATAAAGAGTTAGTGGCGCGAGTTGTGCTGCACTGACAGTTTTTAATGGGATAAATTAAATCGGAAAATCAAGTTGGTGCCGAAAACTAACACAGTAGACATAGGTGACACCAGAGTTGAAAAAAAAATGCACAGAAAATTAAACCCCTCCACTGAAAAGATTGCGCAACAACTCTCGACTCTTCATTTGTTCATGGAAGTCACAGCACCCTACGTATAATAGTAAATGAACTTTCAAGTTTTTTATGCCAAAAGTTGGCTTATTGTAAAGTTACAAAAGTTGAAACAGTATTTGTGGTGATATAGAAAATTCTTCAGTTGATTTTTTCTTTAGTTGGATTAAAAAGTAAGAATTAACATTGTACTGTGGAGCCATGTATTTACGCTATGCATTGCTATCAAAAAGTAAAAATTATATGGTACCATCGATGGACTAACAACAAGTATTGTAATTTTTGTCTGCATTTTTTTAATAATTTATTTACAATTTTTCATTATTTTAGTTTTAGGTATTATAGGTTTATTTGTATATTTCTTGTAACGGTTGAAATGCTAATTATGTTGTATTAACAGTTATAATCAGTTATCAAGAATTTCATTTTCCTACACTTTGTTGGTGAGAACTTTCTACGGATTTTAAACCCATAACTTAATTTATTTTCAATATTCCAGGTTAGGAAAAGTAGGTTAAAATTGACATCATCCATTGGCATCCTGAAATATCTCTCACGTGATATTAATAATTCTAGTTGTTTCAACGGAAGTTTTAAGGCTCTGATCCGAAATTTATAAATCGGCTATAACAGCAAAATGTTAAATTTTGTACATTTTATTTTTAGAAGAGATGAATTGATTACGAAAGTCTTACATGCTAAACCCAACTTTTTTACATGAAAAAAACCAATAAAACAGGATCTAGATCTTTTTTGTTTTCATGAAATCTGCGTTTGTATTACAACGTTTAAGAATACAATGTTACTGTATCTACAATTTGTTAAATAAATATTAGGAATATAATAACAGATTTCTAATACAGACCTACATACATTAACTTTGTAACTTATCACAGAAATGTATTACTCAAGCGATAGCAACTAAATCACATTAAATCATATTACATAAAGTTATTTATTACGTAGCACTTAAACTAATTACCGAAATTAGAAAATGCTCTTCATCAGTAAAATAGGTAGGACGTGATGATTCATTTGTTTGTTAACATTTTCATTGTGTAGTTGGGGGGGGGGGGGGGGTCTCGGGTTATACGTTACCTCTCGCTTCAAACCTGTCATTTTATGAGTAGAAAAGTAGCAATTGAATTAGGCAGATGTTTATTATTCTGATGATTAAGTTTATATAGTATATTACAATGTATTAAACAATATTAGCTATATGAGTATTGCAAAGTGTGATTCGGGGAATTTTGTGTGCTAAATCATTTTTTGCTCCCCTGGATGTTTTCTTTAAAAATATTGAAAAATATTGGATTTATAGAAGAAAATTAGCATTGAGGGTTAAGGAAATCGGAAGAGGAATGACAACAAATCAAGATTTCAGTGTATATTAAGATAAATGCTTACCATCAGAAGTTCCGTCTTCCCCCATGATAATCCTCATGGAAGAGATGATCTGTTGAGCTACAGGAGGAGCCATGGAAGAAGCGTAGCATTGGCCGTGACTATTAATCCTGAGATAGTCTACCAACGTCTGTGAGAAAATACAACTCTGTTTAATACATTACAATATAAACATACTTGCATTAGTTTTATAATAATCTGAAACTAATCCCAAAGCATAAAGTATTAAACACAGCTTTATAAAAAAACAGAATTTACTCCTTACCACACTACTAAGGCCACTTGCAAGGTTAAACATTTTCAGTTTCCCAACTCTTAAGTCATTACTGGGTGATTCAAGTTGAATATCAGGGTTTTAAGTCTTTGTAGTATTTATTACAATTAACTTACAATTATAAATAATATACCAAACGAAAGAGCAACTCAAAACAGTTTTGACGTACTCTTGTGCGTATGCACTGTTTCCTCTGTCTTCTGTTAGAAAGCGCTAGTAGCAAAGATGACGACTAGTGAACAGAAAGCTTTTTGTGTTTTACAGTTTACAATGACTGAATCTCTAGTTACAGTGCAGAGTGAGTTCTATAAGTTCAATGTAATCCTCCAAGTGATAGTAACATCCGTAAATGATATTGTCAGTTTGAAGACACCGGCTGCCTTTGCAAAGGGAAGAACAGTACGGGTCGACCAAGAGTGACTGAAGAACATGTTGAACGAGTGAGAGAGTCTTTCACACCTAGTCCCCAAGAAATCAGTTCGGAAGACTAGTTGTGAATTAGCAATTCCAGTGATGTCTGTGTTGAGAGTTTTAAGGAGACGTTTACAACTACGTTCTTATAAGCTATTACAAGCAGTTATTACAAGCTCGAAAGCCTATAGAGTAGGGTTTACGTGCCAATTTTGCAAACAATACGTTAACTATTAAGATTTTCTGGAGTGTTTCGTTTTCAGCGATGAATCGACATTTGATCTAAGTGGACATGTGAACACTCATAATGAGCTGATCTGGGGGGCAGCAAATCTCCACGAGATGGTACAGTTGCAACGATACTCCAGTAAATTTAATGTTTTTTGTCCCATATCCTGGCGGAAAGTTTATGGGCCTTTCTTTTTTGCTGAAGCAACTGTAACTGATGTTTCTTTTTTTGATGTGCTACAACTATGGCTTTTACCTCAATTGGAAGATGAGGCTTTATTTGACAGCAATATGGTATAACTCAGTACGCAATTGGTTAAACATGTTATACAATACTGTAAAGCTGTGTAGGGATCAGTAAATTTATCGTTCTCGAGCTGATTTTACAAATAAGAGTAAACGTATCAGTTTTAAGTAAACAGCTGATTTTACCGTTCTCCAGCTTATTTTACAAATAAGAATAAACATCAGTTTTATGTAAACAGCTGATTGATTTGGTCACTGGAAATTAGGGATGGGTCGATTCTCGATACCGATTCTCGATACCACCGATACTTAGCTTTGGTATCGGTATCGAGAATCGATAGCCGAAACTCGATACCGATACCAAGAGATACTCAGTTGTCAGAACTGCCCGTTCTCGTATAGACTTCGTGAATGTAATTTCCGGTATTTGCAATCGCATTCTCTGTATTTTAACTCAATTCAGCATTTAACAATAAATATCAGTAGGGAAAATGTAAAACATTATTAATTTTATGTAAGTAGACATTTTCCCCAGTAAAATGTTTTAGGCAATTGTTTCCTTTATTAAGTAAACGCTTCTTGTTTTATTTTTATTCATGCGTAGGCTGTTATTTGTACACAAGAAGTCTAGAGTAGGCTCAAGGTCAAACATTTATTGATTCGTTTGTTATCGTGTCTATAGAATTAGGGTGTATACTGCGAAGAAAAATAACACATTTTATAGATCGGTAACAAAAGTATAAAGCAATAATTTTATTTTTTTGAAATCGGGTAAAACTTGTTGGGACTTACGTTACCTGTGATTTATGATTTTTATGGGAGACCCGACGGAATTCCTTTGTTTTACTTTTTATTTAGAGATGAGTCGTTTCTATTTTTTTTTCGGTTCACGGTTCTAGAGTCAAATCGGTTCTATTTATTATTCAAGGAATTTAACAAGAATTTAAGAGTAAAGTATAAGATTTAATTTGAATACTGAAATGATTAAGTATGTTATGTACAGATAATTAAATACAAGTATTCAGCTAAGTTAAATTACAGACAAAAGTCCATCACTTTCAAAGTCTATTATAAAATATTGCCACCCTTCGATGCCATTGCTGAATAGACTAGCCTACTCCGGTTAAGTTTCCACATATCCTCAACTAACTAAACTTAATCAAATTAATATGTTAATTCAGTATAGTGTCGATTATCCGAAAGAGGAAATGTACTGTAAATAAATAAATACATTACAGTACTGCACGTCGTGCACGTAATTCCGAATTTAAAGCTTTTTACTCGCATAATCAGCCGAGTTGTAGATTTCAGGGAGTTTGTGCGCTCAACGGAGCAGCGGCCGCTGTTGAGCCCTTCGTAAGTGAGTAGGCCTACACAATTTAATTACCCGAACAAATCGACGCTCTATTATTAACTAATAATAAAAAAAAAATGAATAAAATACTGCACTAAAACTGAATACTGTATTTACACACAGCGTTATTAACTTGATATTACAGTACTTTGTAGTTTGTTCTAACAAGTTGTTCAGACTTCGGCGGGATTAAACTGACGCCGTCGAATCAAATTTTCGATGATTGAAGTTCCGATTATTTCTGAACTTATCCTAATTGAACGTTCAGAAACAAAACATATGATATTCCGAGTAACTCAATCCTAGTCAGTCGTAAAAAAATATTATTCCGAATAATTAAAAACTTGTTTTATTTTAAATGTAACGCATTCTGCTTTTTCGTTACTGAAACTCTCACGTGTTTTTCATTGGACTAGGGTAATTGTATTTTCTTATGCGGACATTCCATTGTTTTCGGGAGTATGCTTTTTCGTGGACATACGCTGTTGTATATTAAATTGCGTTTGAATGCCGCGTTTTATAAAATTAGCGCTAATAATATTCGGACGACGTATTCTTTTGCGGACATTCGTCATTTTATTTTTAATAACATTTCACCAATGGTAGTTCATAAAATTAGTACTAATTATATTCGGGCGTCGATTTTTTGCGGGCATTTACTGTGGTACTTAAATTATTTTTAACGCCGGCGTTTTTTTAAATTAGCGCTAATAATATTCGGACGTCGTATTCTTTGCGTACATTCGTCATTTTATTTATTTTTTTTCGCTGCTGATTTTTTTTTTTTTTTTTAGGTATCGGTATCGGGAATCGAGAATCGATTTTTCAAAGTATCGGTATCGGTATCGAGAATCGAAAAATCTGGTATCGACACATCCCTACTGGAAATATAACAGAAAAATCAAACAAGTTTAATTGTTTTGTTTTTTTTTATATATAAAAAGATGTTTTGATTAAAAATATGTTGCTTTTTCGGTGTAGTATAATGATAAATATCGTAACTCGTCCGGTAGGTTTTTCCGTGCTTGCTGCAAATCCCTCACCCGGGAACTATCATGCTCGCACGGAAAAACCCTATTTACCAGGTTTGTAACGTAATATACTATTAAAGAGTAGGGTTCAACTATTTAAGGATAACTTAAGAACAGAAAAACCATATAAAATTAATATCAGTAGGAAAAAATGCAAAACATTCTTAAAAATTGATGTATGTAGACATTTTCCCCAGTAAAATATTTAGGCAATTGTTATGCGTAGGCTGTTATTTGTACACAAGAAATCAAGTCAGAGGCTCAAGGTCAACCACTTATGGTTTCGTTTCTTATCGTGAGTATTGGTTCCATTTCTTATCGTGTCTATTTACAGAATTAGGGTGTCGAAAACTAACACATTTTATAGATCAGTAACAAAAGTTTAAAGTAATAATGCTATTTGTTTTAGGTCGGGTAAAACATTTTGGACATTTTTGGGACTTACGTTATCCGTGATTTATGATTTTTGTAGGAGTCCCGATGGAATGCCTTTGTTTGACTTGTTATTCATCCTCGAAAATAGCTACATTTAATTTCCACTTTTATTCCACTTTGTATTCGAGTATCGATTTTTTGCAGGCATTCACTGTGGTACTTAAATTATGTTTTAACGCTATTGTATTTAACGCAATAATTGTTTAATTAAATTGGACTAGGTTAATTGTATGTGGGTAACAATTTCTGATACGGACATTCCATTGTTCTCGGGAGTAGGTTTATTCGCGGACGTACGCTGTTGTATAATTGCGATCGAATGCCGCGCGGCGTTTTATAAAATTAGCGGCAATAATATTCGGACGTCGCATTCTTTTGCGGACATTCGTCATTTTATTTTAAATAATATTTCACCATGGCATAAATTTGGCACAAATTATATTCGGGCATTGATTTTTTTTGCGGACATTCACTGTGGTACTTAAATTATGTTGTTTAACTGATATTTCATACATTTTCCCTAATTGTATTCGGGTTTCATCATCTTTCGTGAAAACTCACTGTGGTATAGTAAATTACGTTAACACCTATATCTCATGAAATTACTGCCAATTGTGTTCAGGCGTTAATTTCTTCCATAAACATTCCGTTTTTTGTTGATAGGTATCGTTGTCGACCCATCCCTAGTTTGCAAACACACAAAGTAATCGCTACTAACGGCTAGAAGTAACGGTACGGCTATTTCGGCTACTCTATTACTTTGGTGCAGTGTAGATTCTCCGAATATTGGAATGAAATGGGATGTAACGACTAATATAACAAGGAAATATAAACCGGGGCCGTGGCAATTGGCGTACCGAACGTATTTGCAGAGATTGGTGGTGGTCAGGCTCGGAATCAATCGGCCCATCCCTAGTTGAAATCCATTGTACTTACACGACCTGTCAGTTCATTGTCCTTCTCAGGTACTCCAAGGTCCGCCCCTTCCCTTGCTATCCCCCCCCCCCCACCCTCATAACTTAGATGTTGGTCTTAACTTGTTTCCGTATAGTTTAGTTTTTAGTAGTCTGATGATGCTTCTTTGAAACAGCTGTTAAATTTTAGAATAAGTTTAGTTTTTTCCCTCATTATGGAAATTCACCAAGTACCGATGCACGTGGTCACTTAATATAAATAAATACCTTGGTTCCTGCAATATATCCACCAGCAGAACCGAAGGACTTTGTGAAAGTGCCCATGAGTATATCAACATCTTTAGCTTCACACCCGTGGTAGTCTACAACTCCTCGTCCATGCATTCCTAAGGCTCCAATACTGTGTGCTTCATCCAAGTATAAATACGCCTATTAACAAATAATAAATAATTGACACAAGTTAAAGCAACCTAAAAAACTGTAATGTATGTACAACCTAATTAGATATTATAACATTCATAGCAGTTCAATATTTTTAGATTTATAATTTTATTTAGATTAAAGATCAGTTATGCAAGGTAGCAGTAGTAATAAAATAATTCCATCAGATCAGGCACCTGAACCAATGATGCGAGTTGAGCGGACAGCCATAGAACTCGGATCAGAAGCTGCCCCAATATAAAAGCCCCTCATGGATTTAAACCAGATACTTTAATTGTATTTTATGTTTTGAGCAATTTTATGGGAACGATGAGCTATAAGGTCGTGTAAAAAAACATAATGGCCAGAATAATCTTCTATATTAATTTTTTTTAGATAAAACCCCAAAAAAGTTTTATTCTATTACGAAAAATCTCAAAAAATGTTAATTTATAGTCAAAAAAGTGCGAGCGATTTAGAAATCCAACGTGTACCATATTTGGACCGAATCGGACGTAAAGAACGTTAGAGTGCAAATACATATATATAAAAAATGTTTAATGATGTGTTCTGGGGACCATGATCGGTGCTCATTGACCACTCCCGGTCATAGGTCTCACTACAAGCGCCACTGCAATAGCTCATCTTTCCTATGAAAATTCGCTAAAAACATAACCATAACACTGATTGTACTCGGTAAAAACTACCTGTGTTACAAACTATAAAAGATAAATTCAATATTTTGGCCAATAAGAGTGCCAGTAAACCAAACTAGAGGCTGATTCAATACTTTAAGTACTTTCCTCTATAAATAAAAAAAAAAACCAAACGGCAGAACAGATTTTCTTGAATCATAGCTAAGAACACTCTCGATCAAGTCACCTTTAACACTTTGAACCCTGGACCCTTAACACATTGTAGTGCGTAGCTACCTGGGGGTTTTGGTAGTATTTAAAAAAATTTTTGTTACTGACCTTATTTAAAAGTATAACATATTATATATCATTTTAAAGGCAAAAGAATGAGCTTTAAGTAAATGTAAATACTTAAAAGGTTTATTAAAAATACAAAATTTTAACAAATTATGAAAAATAATGAAATTAAAAAAAAAAAAATAGCTACATAGTCCTTAAGTTTACAACAAACACTTTATTTACACTTTACAAACACTAAAAAAACATTTACGAACTATAAACTTTGCCTCAATAAAAAACCACTAATAAATAAAAAAAACTTACAACACAATCAGAACTAATAGAAATACACATCGTTATCGAGTTACATCGCTAAGCAGACAAACGTCGATTGCAGAATGCAGACAGCTGATCAGACACCAACTGATATTTATATAATATTTTTGTTGGCAAGTGTTAGAAAAATTCCAAAGGTCAAAGACATACAAACTAAAACAACTAATAAACATGATGAGAATGCCTAAACCCAAATATATGCCAACTAAGCTGAGTTATAGAATTAAATAGAGTGACCCGAGGTGTACTCGGGCTTCGGTAGCTGGCACCGCGAACTTGGCCCGACCTATACTCGGGCTCAGGGTTTAAAAAAAAATAAATAAAAATAAATCAAAGTCAATTTACCTGTTTGGGAGCTACGATGAAACATACAGATACATACGTTAAACTTATAACACCTCTCCTTTTGCATAGGGGGTTAAAAACTAGGACAATCTGAAGTGCAGTCATATAATGCGTCTTAGATTTATGCAAAATTCTGATGACATGTAGTTTTGTATTTATATTTAATTAATTTTAATTTATAGTTTAGAAAGCAAAATTTATTCATTCCTTAACTTGATATGGAAATCGAACATGCATCAAATTAAATTTCTCAGATTTTATTCAAATAATGTCTTAAATTTGGTTTAAAATTTACACAGAACGACATATCAAGTGTTACCAGCCAGACCTTACCTTATATTTTTTCTTCAACGCTATAATTTCAGGCAGATGTACAACGGAACCTTCCATACTGTAAACTCCTTCCACAACTATAAAAATCTTTTTCCAAGGCCTTCTTGTTCTTGGTTGACCGTATACGACATTGTCTCGTAAAACTTTTTCCAAACTTGCCATGTCTGCCAACAAAAAGTTCAACATCTGTAGAATATAAACAAAATTTAACATGTTACCAATTTCCTTTAAATATCGTGTTGTTACTTTTCTCGAGATAACGCTGATCTAGTTAGTTGTCGTATAAAGTGTTAACCTGAAGTTTTATTTAGATTTCCGTACAAGAAATACAAATCTTTTTGGAAATAAGTAAGCTGTAAAAAACAGCAATATAATAAAAAACCTTACATAAACGAAGATCAATATACAGGAAACCAGTGCCTTGGCTAATGCACTTAATGCAAGAAAATCAAATCCCTTAGAAAAATCTAGAAGCACTGCGAGCAAAAATTATGAAAAAAGTGTACCATGAAAATAAGGATACAGACAGTGTTGTTAAGTGCAATTCTTGAGTCCAGTCAAGCATAGAGTTTGAAGAAGTCAGTTATGGATTAGCTTGGACTATTAATGAATTAATCGTTGAAAAAAGTGTTTTAACCTTTAAGGTACTTGGTTTTAGAAATCCAAACTAGGCCGACAGCCTGAGGTTTTTTCTAATTTTCTCATATTACTTCTTTTTTATGTACAATAATCCCTCAACATTCGCGTTCGCTAAAAAAAATAAAAAGATACTGTATTAAAAAAATAGCAATAAAGTACATACAAAATTCATAAATTATTAGTGTATGTACTGTTTTTATTATTGCACGAATGTAATAACATTGTATAAATACCACATTGGCGAAACACTCACAAATACAACAAAACATACAAGATGGGATTTCCCTACAACAACAACACACCTCTGCGTGAATACAAGTGGACTTGTGCTAATGAAGGTCAATGGCATACTGTACTGTACAGTGATTTAGTTAGTGACGACAATTTAGTGTACAGCAAGTCAATATAATTTAAAAGAAGTAACTGAAATTTTTCGATTAGCGAAAGAATTAGCTACAAAAGTGTCAGAAGTCAAGCCTTCTCTCAAACCGAACGGTCAATAAAATTCAGCCGAGAACTTGACATGGCATTAGCGCCGTACTACAAAGTGCAAAAAGAATAGAACTAAATAAAAAACAATAAAAGATTACAAGTTGTTTAAACTTAATTCAAATTAAGTTAATTAAAAAAAAAAAAATTGTTTCGTTTTATTTTTGTAGTGTTATTAGATTTCACAGTGATAAATATTTCCAGAGTGGACAGTACTTAGATTTTAGTGAACTGTGTCGATATTTATGTATTTAGTGTTATGAAACTGAAATTATAATTCTGGGGGTTAAACAGGATACTTTTTATAAAAATAAAGTGCATAAAATTTAAGTAAACATGAAACTTATTATCTTATGTAAATTAATTATATGTCACGAACATAACCTCCCTTTTCCCATTAAGATTTTTTTTTCGCTATTCGCGGAAATTTTTCAGAACCTATCCCCCCGCGAGTAGCGAGGAATTTATGTTATTTTATATCTTTTATACACTTTGATTTATCTTGTATGCAGATTTTTTGTTCATTTATATAAGCTTAATCAAATGTTTTTTACACAAAAAAGCACATAGCCCACAGATAAAAAAATATGCCTAATAATAAATTGTAATAATAAACATTTGTATGATCTACTATAAATTACATCAGCGTCTTATAAAAAAAATAGCAAAAAATAATCCATTTCAGGAGAACTTTCGTCTATTTGTACGGATAGATTTAGTCCAGAATCATTATCACTAAAATGCTGCAGTATTGGTTGAAAATTAGGATCATTATTTCATTTATTATTGGTTTACTTGAAGCAATAGAATCGTTATCTTGTGAAAAAAAATGTTCACTTTCCTGTTCCTCTTCAATGGCCGATTCTGCATTTGTAAAGAATAGTTTGATTTTATTATCATTCATTACACAACGATAATTAGCCGTTACACGTGTAAACGAAATCCAAACATAAAGTCACAAACCAGGGTAACTGTAGAGACGCACACCAAACTAAACTGCATTCATGTAAACAATGTCCTGTCACATATCGTTTAAAAATTCAGCTTCATAAAAAAAAAACGATATCATTACTAGTATTAATTTATAGCGTTTAATTTAGCGCTAAATACTGCTTCTTTTAAAAATAAAAAACAGATACATTAGTAGCATTCATTTAGAAATGAACGGACATGGACTAACGCAATGTTTTGAATAGAAACATACAAAACGTCCCCGTACGTTCGTAGTACTCAAAAAGTTAAAGTATTTTCCTCTAGCTCTAGCTCTAGTGATCTTTACTTACAATTAATAAATATTTAGCTGATAGCACAGTTGTTCAACGTATTACTCAAGAGTTTACATAAAACTGTTCAAATTACTTTCCGTTTATTTAATTTGTTACCAATTTTGTAACGTCTGCAATTTGACCAAAGCAATGTACTTCCAATCAAGACCATATGTCATATTTTTAATATCGTTTGAAAAATAACTACTTATTTAAAAACAAATCATAATTTAGTTATCGGCTAAATTTGATAAAAATTTTACAGGACTATTTTTGAACACACATTTCTTAACAAATTTGTTTATTCCATTCACTCCTCTATTATTGATCAAATGAATTATGGAAGTAGGTCTACCTATTTTACCACAAAACTGTTTAATTTCATTGAAATCGGGTTGAAAACTTTATAAATATTTAGCAGTCAAACAAGACTCACCGTTATGTTTGAAGACCTTAATGACAGCACCAGATAGCCTAAGGCCCAGTATAAGAGAAGCATGATTCTTCTCATCGCTGACTACAAGACACCCGGTAGAGATTAAGGCAGGTAAGTTGAGAGAGTTTGTAGCGAATCCCATTCCAAATACTATAGCGTCTTCCACCCCAAGAAACCTGGCCGTCAGCTTCTCCAGTTCCTGATGGAGAGGGTTTGTACCTGATACAACCAAGTTGAAGTCATTCAATCAATCACAAAGAATCTCCACTTATTAAACTAACCAGAGCGGATAGGATGACATCTACATATAAACCTCCATTTTAAGGAAAAAACTACACACGCGATATTTAATAAAATCCTACAAAATTTTATTGAGCCTTGCCGGCCATGGTTTCGCTAGTAACAGGGCAGCTTGACTTTGAAAGAAGTTTGCGGTTGGGTCATAATGACTCTAATTTATCTAATAACTTAAAAACTCATTTAGTGTCAGATTTTTGCAACAACGTTAATTTTAAGATTCTCCAAGTAAATGAAAAGTGTAGGAAATTAAATGAATTAAAAATTTTAGAGATTATTTTGTAAAGACTCCACTAAATGATCAGGAAGAATTTATGTCAAACTCGCCTCTGCTGAAACCATTGTCTGCCGTATGACCATAGGTCTACCGCGCCCTTCCACACTCTATACTTCTGTTTGTCCAAGCCAAGTAATTGTTCTCTGTTGCAATATTTATATATCCGTTTTCTTATATTTTCCTTAGTCTGTGTTAAGCTGCATTTTGCAAGTAATTTTGTTATCCAGCAGTATGTCTGTCAGTACCGCATTATCTTGAAAAAGGATCGATAAAAACAAATTCCTTCGATATAACGAAAACGAAGGAGAAAACGGATGAAAGCAACTGGCAGGTGGCAACAACACTACTAGTGCCTAGTTGTTGTATCTAATCTTTCCTTCTTTCTGACGGACCTGGATATCCTTTTCGTAGGATGCTTATTGCCGTAAAACGGTGCTTTTTTCCTTCCCGCAAAACGGATGGAAAACGTGAAAGAAAAAACAGCTTTCATTCCAATTTGATTTCAGACGTTTTCATCAAGCTTAGGCTTTATGTAAGTCTCTAACTTATTTGTATAACAATAAATGTAAGTTTTTTCACGAACGTCTTTTTAATTTCTCCTGTTTTTATGTGTAAAAAAATTGTTTTTTTTTCTGAACTCCGTTTGGAATAGACGGATTTTCGGAATAGCGGGACTCTACTGTACAGAGGATTATGAGACAAACTACAAATTTGTAATACATTTGTACAAATTTGTAACTTAAAAATGAAGTTTGTAAAAGGTATTCAATATCAGCTGATATTAACTGTTGTTTAACCAAACCCCTCTGTTTATTAAAAGTTCTCATTTAAAGTACAGTTTTTATAGTTTCATAGTTTTTCAAGTTATTTGTAGGGCCTATAGGCCTACATGGTCTTTTATTTTCATGAGAAGTTAATAATATTTTGTATTTGTTTTTTTTAGTTTACAATACTATTTTCTACTGTTGAAAGCATTACACGGTTGAAGTAAATTGCGTTAGTTGTAAAAATGCCAAGAGAAAGATACCACGAAGTGTTCCCAGAGAGAAATGTCCCAAGATGCAAGTTTTTAAAAGTCTCTACAAAAATTTAGGTACATGTGGCACGCTTGCAATGGGAAAATAGTATTGTGACACAAGATACTGAAGTGGAAGTATTAGCTTAATTTTAAGCTTACGCCCAAAGTTCTACTACAACATTTTTATCAATTTAAAACACTTTACGTTGTTCTAAACTTCATACCCCTCCAACTTTTAAACGGTTAGCCTATACAACAAATATCAAGAACAAAACCATTCTAAAATTACTTGTAAAAACAACATAATTACAGGGCGTTTCGTAAGAAATTCAAAAGTTTTCCCTTTACAAACATTTTACCTACATTAAATGTCTAAAAAAAAACAAGGGATTTTTTGTCCCCATTTAAAGTCTGCTGTCAGATTTACAGTTTACAACGGTGGCCTACTATACAAAAACAATCAATGCTCACCTATTTCTTGGCGAGTGCTGCACAATGAACACCCGTACTGTTTTATGGCTTTCTCAGCAGCTTCTGCACAAGGACCAGTGTTTTGGGCAAACCCTAAATAGTTGTACGAAGCCAGGTTCAAGCACTTTGTCTCCGTTCCCGTGAACCTAAAAATAACAAATTCACTTCTAAGGTTAGTGATTTTCCGAGAAAAAGTGATGAAAACTTTCAATAGTGAAACAAACTTCAAATTCGGTAAAAAAAGTATTAAAGTTTTTTTTGTTAGAAAACAGACATAGTTTTGATTTGGTGAAATTGAATTGATTTAATCTATTTAATCTCCTTACCTTTTAATTACGATTAGTTTATAATGATATTTTAATGTTAAGAGACAGGTTATGTATACCCCAAAACAAGTTCATACCAGTGACAAGGATCTAGGCATAAATTATTTCAGCTACCAAAGGGACAAATAAATAACCTAAGTACAAAAATAAGACAATGTCCAATTAAAGAAATCTCGATCATGGCATGATTAGAATAAGAGAATATTAAATATTGCAATATTAATAATGGTAGGCCTAATATCGAAACAATTTAGAATTGGAAAGAAATGCCATTTCATAGGTTAACACTCAAGCCTAGTTTAATTAAGTAACACAGACACACATTATTTCTGCAACATATCACATTCACAATTGACACATCCATATAAAAACACAAGAGATTTCATAAAAACAATCATGTATTAATTTAAAAACATTGTACGAAGTAAAGTCAACAAGACATCAGAACTGATTCTCTTGTTACATGTGGATCGACAGCCATATTTGACATTGCTATAACAAGCCATCATGCATTGTAGAATAGATTTGCCGACAATTTAAAAAAGCTACAATATAACATAAAATCAACCGATATAAATGTAAAATAGATTAATTATAAAATGTACTATGTCTAGAATAAGTCATCCTATTACTTTAAATGAGCAATTCTTGTATCTATCTTTGTATATATCTTTGTATCTGTCGCGGATCTCGAAAACGGCTCTAACGAATCATATTACTTTAAATGAGCAATTCTTGTATCTATCTTTGTATCTGTCGCGGATCTCGAAAACGGATTCAAAGAAATTTTGTATTTTGGTCTAGTTTTGATTTTTAAGTACACCCATATAGTTGTATTTCGTGTAAAAACACAATTTTTTTAGAAAATCTATTTTAATTAAAACTTTTAAATCTTAAAAATCTAATAACAAATTTTAACATAGAGTCTTATGGGTTGCCATGTTGGTTACAAAATAACAACGAAATAATAAATAAAGCGATCAAAATAGCTGTTTAAAAACAAACCAATTTATACTGTTTTAGCATGTTGGAAATACTGTAGAGTGGAATAGAACTGAGACTGAGTATTATCCAAAATCAGCTGTTCATTGGATTGTTTTTAATAACTGTTAAAAAACAAGCTAATTTATACTGTTTTAGCACGTTGGAATTAGAATAAATTGGGCCTGATTTAACAATCTATTTTGTAAAAAAAAAAGATAAACTTGGCAAAGATGGATAAATTCTAATAGTCAATTTTGTAATATAGACCTGGCTCATTTCTGAAACATAGTATTGAGGTTATGTTTATTCTGCAACAATTTTTACTATATTTAGGCCTGGTTTCAAAACTTTAGTTGACAGAAGATAGTAGAACTAGGACTAAAATTGTAATGAAAGCCTCTGACGTTTCTAAAGCATGTATTTGTGGTTATAATTAATCTTGTAATTACTGTTAATATATTTAAGCCTGGTTTCATAATTTTACAAACCTATGTACAAACGAGCCAAAGATTAACGAGATTCTTTAACAAATTTTCCAACTGCAAGCGAAGCGAAGCAGCCATCTGAGGCGGGGTTGGGAAGCAAAGCGTCCAGGGGCAAAGCCCCTAGTATAGTTAATATGCAATAGTAATATAAAAATTTGTCAAAAATGAAATGCAAATCGGAACCCGGGTACTTAAAAACAAAATTCAATGGAATATTTTATGAGCATTATTTTACCAAAATATTGGATAGTAAAAATTTAAAAGAAGAAACAACCCAGAAGGAAAGAGATGAATCACTATTGGTTGATCTAAACTGCAAATTAGAGAGGATTTTAAATAAGTGCGGGAAGAAGACGACGCCGAGGTTGGCTTGGGTTAAGAACTCTGGTTTGAGACGCCAGACAGTGTAGACGCTACGAATGTGTTGTTTTAGTAAACAATTTAAAAGTGCATGGTACAAGTCTTAAAACTCCACGATAAGTACTGTATTTCAATTAATATATGTGTGAACAAGTATAAATTTTGAACAATGCCATTTCTAAATATAGGCCTTGCCACCTTCCAACAAATAGGCCTATATGCCAACAATATAATTTTATAGAAACGACCTAAAGCCTGAATTATCAGACATTGAATTAGTTTCATATGTTAAATTCAGATTCCACTAAGCTTATTTTTTATTTTGTTGTTTCTGTTTGACATTTTTACAATCCAAAACTTTGATTATGCCAGCTCGAGTGCTCATCTCCAAGATACATACAAGATAAATTAATAATAATAAGACAACCATTTCAATAAATTATTCTTCCAAAATATTTAAAATGTGTATATTTTGTACCAATATAGCCCAGTCGGTGTAGGTTACAACTACCAGTAATTTGCAATATGGCTGATTTTTTTTTATAAGTACATTAAAGTATGTAGATTAACATAAAAAGTTTACCAGTCCATCAATTTCCCAAAGCCGAAAAAAAATAAAAACATTTTTTTTCTCGATTATCCTTAATATTTCGAGCTGGGATGAAGATAGAGAAAAATAAAAAATACCACCGTATAGGGGAAGTATTTTTCAATAAAAAAGGTCATATGAATTTCTTTCCTCCGAGCAATGGTTTGTCTGGAAAAAATTTGATAATGCAGGTATGTATTTTGCAGCAGGCGAAATCACAAAAAGTTGAAATCTCAATTCATATATGAAACGTTGGATCATTCTAAATTGACTGAATTTTAATATATCGAATTGAAACTTTACATAGGAGTTAAAATATATATTTTAAACATTTATGCTGAGTCTCAGCTTGTTATCTTGAAAATGACCCGATCTAGAGCGACTTGACTTATCAATGGGTTTCTCGATTTTAGGAGTACTGGACCCACGAACAAGCACGCAATGCTCTGTGTATTGAAAATTCTCACTAATATGGGGTTGGCGTACAATGCACTGTGCGTCGACAGTTTCACATACTATTCAGTATCAAGCTCACATGTGCATCCTTAGCAGTGAACGTGTTAAAAGGGTTTAAATTCAAATGCCTGGTCCTGACCTGACCTCCCCCCCCCCGCAAGGTTTTCCTGACTAAGGCCTTGGTTTTAAGAGAATCTGGTAGCGAATTCCACAAGCAACATGCTGTTATGGTAAAAGATTTATTATGCTTTACAGTTATGTGCTTGGGAATGATTAGCATGATTGACGCCTTTATTTGACTTTTTGTAATTACAGTATATCCGAGGCAAATACAAACTTATTTGCCAAGTGTCAGCCCTCTAGTCTATAGGACAGCATGCAATGTAGTTAAAATAATTATGTTTTTCTACGATTTATTGAAAACCCTGTAGGCTACAATACAGTACTTTCTAGACTCTGTTCTTTATAAAATTCTTGGGATGGAATTCTTTAGTGCCTTGCTTTACTTGGCGCATTAAAGACTTACTCAAAAGTCCAACCGTAGTCGTTGGTAACTCTGTCTTTCAATATGACTTCAGCTCCCGGAACACTTGATATCGGTTTATTCCAACAGTCACGGACTCGTCTGTAGACGTAGCGCATGTAGAACCTTTCAAAGCTGTCATACAACGGCACATAACCCTGAAAACAAGCACTGAAAGTTATAAAATATGACCAAAATGCGATACAGTAAAGTAGTATTTCAAACTGGTCAGAAATGCCTAGTAAAAAATAAAGTTAGCATAATATTATAATGATAGGTGTTTGAATTATGTTACAGTAAGTCTTTTTCGTTGCTCGTGTTTGCTATTACCTAACCTAAAAAACTGTTGGTTGTAAAAAATAATTACCTGATTCTAAATTTGCCAAGTTGGTTGCTTTGTTAACAAATGTAAAAGCTTTCGAGAAATGTGTGTTGGTTCGGTGTAGGCCTAACCTAAAATTGTGTAAGCTTTTGATCCAAACCAGCAGTTTTTTTTTTCAAATATGTAACAACAGATGTTTGAATTATAATACAGTAAGCCTTTTACATTGATCATTTTGTTGTTGTTGGTAATCTAACCTAAAAAAGCTGTTGGTTGTGAAAAATAATCAACTGATTCTAAATATGCTAAGTTGATTGCTATGGTAATAAATGTAAATGCATTCAACAAACATGTGTTAGTTCAGTATAGGTCACACCTAGAATTGTGTTGCTAAGCTTTTGACTCAAATCAGCTATTTTATCTGTTTTAGGGCTGGGAGAGAAATCAAGTATTTCAACCATTTTCAACCCTTAAAGTTAATATTTTTCAAATCCTTTTTTAGTGCACCTCTACATAGTGCGCTTCTACATTAAGGCTCGGCAGACCTAGCCACCATCTTGAATTTCAACGGTCTTGAATGTTAAATGTTTTAAAGGTTACTGTTATTCTGAATGTAGATATGTTTTAGTTTTAAACTAAATTTGACTTAACAAAATGTTTAACATTTTGACTTAACTCAAAATCAAAGTTGCGATTTCTTTTCTTATTCAATATGCAAATATCAATAATGAAAAAGATCACCACATTCGAAGTTTAATTACCTTTCAAATAAAAGTAATTTCAATAATTTTTGATGAAAAAATCCACGTTATTGTGGAAGCATGTATGAGCCGAATTTGTGTTCTTACTCGAATGTTTACCCTGCACTCTGTTGGTTGTCATATCAAATTGTTGCTCATGTAGGAATACCAAAAAAATAATATATCCGTTCAATGTGTGAGAGAAAGCTGTCTTTAATAACACATACTACAATACATTATCACGCATGCATATTTCAGTACGCTTACAGTCAGGGTTACGCATGTAACCTTGTATTTTCCACCTTTATGAAGCTGCCCTATATTTGCTAGCGGAAGAATGAAAAACTAGCAAACTCAATGCTAGTAGTGTAAAGATCTGCCAATAGGAAAGCTGCGGTCAACTCAGAAATATTTTTTCACTCCTGCCGAGCCTTAAACTCTAGCTATCATAGTTTTAGCTGTAGGTTGATTATGAATCAGTCAGTCAGGACTTTTCTTATATATACAGGGAGTCAATTAAGTCCCGGACCGGCTTATTATTTATTTTCTCGTTACAGATAAAGCAACAAAACTCCGCAAATCAGCAGTAGCACCAGTAATCTACTTTTTGACGTAAATACCATGTTTTCACTCTTTTACGGGGTCGGCCCACGAGGAGTTGGAGTTGCTATTCTTAAATAGCAGCATAGGTCGAGTTTGGTATCAAATTGTAGATACTTTTTCGTAGAATTCAATGTTGCAAATCCGATTTAAAAAGGTTGTCCCGAAATAAAATGGTGGCGTTCTGAAGTTACGAAATTTACAATGTTGGATTTGTTAAAGATCAGCAAGTTATGGTTTGTCGTTATGGGTAATTTTTCAATAATTTTCATTAAGATACTTTAAGTAATGAATTAAAATAACTCAAGAAGGAAAAGGAAATTTTACAGTATTAGCAATGAATTGTTAAATGTCAAATTTGTAAGCATTAGGGATTTCCCATGAAGTGAACTTCAATCCTTGTTGATAAGAGCTATTTCTGTTATCACATCAGTTGCTTTCTGTTAGTCACTGTGATCAGTAGGTTAAATTATTTCTCATTTACAACAAGATCTATCATTCCTGTTTCTGCACTCACAGCGAGTTGCTTACTGAGCAAGAGAGAATAAAATTTCTGAAGATGCGAGGGAGGGGAGATACACAAAGATCATTCGAGGGTGTTAGAAGATTATTTAATGGAAATTTCCCTGATAGAAACATTTCTAAATCAACAGTTATAAGAAGTGTTAGCCGGTTTCTAGAGTTTGGAACAGTTCAGGATCTTCTAAGAAGTAGACGACTTACAACTGTAACGGATGGGAATGCCTCGTTAGATGTTCTACAATCATTTGTAGAAAATCCCAATGAAAACTTAAGCAAGCAGCGGAACAGCGTGGAATGTCTCATGAGTCCGTTCGTAAGGTTGTGACAAGTTCTGGGTTCAAGCCGTACAAAGTAACTTTGGTTCAAGAACTAAATGAAGATGATTTCGATCGGCGTACTGAATTTTGCGAAACTATGATGAGCAGAATTGATCAACACCAAATCGTTTTAGACAAAATTTTATTTTCTGATGATGCTACGTTTATGGTAAATGGCAGAGTAAACAGACATAACTGTTGGTAGTAGCAATCCGCACTGAAAGCTTGAAAACCACACACAGCATCTGCAAAAATTGAATGTCTGGGTAGGCATTATCAATGATCAAATACTGGGACCATTTTCATTGATGGTAATTTAAATGGTGATTCATATCTAACTATGCTGAAAAATCAGATAATTCTAGCCTTAAGAGCTTTTGCTGGCAGGTTTCAAAATATTTTCCAACAGGATGGAGCACCACCACATTACAAAAGAGAGGTTAGGGAATACTTAGACCAAATGTTCCCTCAAAGGTGGATCGGAAGACGAGGAGCTGTAGAATTGCCAGCTCGCTCCCCCGACTTATCTCCACTAGATTTTTTCTATGGAGATATTTAAAGGATAAAGTATTTAAAACTCAGCCGCAAGATTTGAATGAGCACAGAAATCGAATAGTTCAGGAAGCCCAAAGTATTCCTCAACACTACATAAAAAATGCAGTATCCAGCTTCTATCACCGCTTAGCACACTGTCAGACGGCTCAAGGGCAACACTTCGAACCCTTACTGTGAACACAAAATATGCAAGTACGTAATCTTAACCTTCCAAGTCATATTAAATGCTTTAAGCCACCATGTAATGTTTGACAGCATTATCCTTTTCAAGTGCAGTTTGCGGCTTTAATTTGTTGTTTAATAATGAGCTTTAATTTGATGTACATCACACGTATTCTTACATTTACAATTTTTGTCATCCTCCTTGCGGATGTTCCTCCAGTTGAAGTATAGTGTCAATATGTTGCTACCACAACAGGTAATAAGTTCATTGGAATGAGTTAAACTGTTATGATTCATGCTAGGAAACAATTTCTTGATCATCTTTAACAAATCCAACATTGTAAATTTTGTAACTTCAGAACGCCGCCATTTTATATCAGGACAACCTTTTGAAATCAGGTTTGCAGCATTGAATTCTACAAAAAAATATCTACAATTTGATACCAAACTCGACCTATTTAAGAATTTCTTCTAACTCCTTGGTGGTCAACCTCGTAAAAACATGGTATTTACGTCAAAAAGTAGATTACTGGTCCTACTGCTGATTTGTGAAGTTTTGTTGCTTTATCTGTAACAAGAAAATAAATAATAAGCCGGTCCGGGACTTAATTGACACAAAGTATATAGATAAACACATAGACTGATAATGTAGTTATATAACACCATTGACTGGTTTTCTCTAGTTACAATAAAAAATTTTATCAAATAAGCGCTAAGCAAGCGCCACAAACAGCACTAATCCTACATGCAGGGTGCATGCAATAATCTCTATATTCTAGTGTTCATGAGAAGGGTGCAAGAACTAAAAGATGCTAATTGTGAGCTTGTAAGGAGTTGGTAAAGTGAATACAAAAATTTTAGATTTGGAGCATTGAAAATCCTTACAACATGATCGAGATAGCTGTAGGTAGTCAGACTAAATTTATAAAATTGTGAAGACCTTTCTGAAGCATTCTATACTTCATGACTTTGAATTGATACTAAACATTATTTCAGCCTTATAACGTCATACTAAAATCTAAGTAAAATGACACATAATAATTCAAAGAACCACTCGACATTCTTTAACAATAACCCAGCAAGCCTTCTTTATCTTTAAATATCACTCACTTTATCTAAAACATGGTAGCCTACAGTGAATCATTAGTACAACATTAATTTTATTATAAACTGTAGGAGTGTAGGCCTACGAACTACAATCTATAATTAAAAGCAATAAAAGCTTTTGAAGCGGAGACTGTATTGTACATCGTAAGATAATAACACAAACAATAAAAGTTAAAAGATTGTCAACATGTAGAGTATTATTTTTTTACACTAGTGAAAAACTAATTTTGTTTCAATTAATAGATTTAAAAAATCCATTTACACATACTTTGCTTATCTCTTGTACTTTCAGAGATTTCTACGTCGACGTTAATGAAATTTAATTTTTATGTTTTATCTGAATCCATTGTGCAGAGTCCAATTTTTGTGAAAATATGATTAAGAAGAGTGTAATTTGGTGTTTATTACACTTCTTGCGATATTTCAGTAATTCAATTAAAATGCTTTTCAGGCACATTCTGTCCAACATACGGTCCTTATCAGGGCCGAAACAGTAATCGAACTTTAATTTTTTTTGTATTTCTTGTTGTCACCGAAATAATTCTAGCCGCGGCACAATTAAATTCATTTTAATTCCCGGTGCGACAACAAACATACTTAACTTTTAAAGTTTAATATGATCGTATATACTGAAGCTGCAGCAGAATGTATATAAAGATTAAGAACTACTAATTGTATTAATAAACTCTATCTCCTTGAAGCAATAAATTAAATGACACTTAAAATTTGTTTACTAACAATATACCAATCATGGAACCAAACATTTTATTTACAGCAGTATCAAACGGTATTTTTACTCTTATCTCAATTTCTTATCTTGAGTTTACAAATTTACAGCTATTACCCGTCTCAACAATTATGCAATTTCCTTTGAAAGTACTCTACTTAAATTGGTAAACATGATAACCATCACATATTAAACATAGGAAGCCACACCCTCTGCCATCTCTGCAGCTACAACCTTGTATATAACTTTCTTTAATTTCAGTGTGAACTAGATGTATCTAAAAATGTATACATTTATTTTACCAAGCACTATGTAGCCTGCTAAAATAAACACTTTGAAAAATTATACCTTAAACTAAAAATTAACTCATACATAGGTCTTACACTGCCACAGCAGCGTAGCGCAGCACATTTGTCAAGATGTCGTTGTCAAAGCTGTCTCGGAAGATTTTGCAAAGTGAAAATTGTAATTTAAAAAAGGATGCTGTGAGAAAAGAAAAGTAGAAGTCACTGGGTGCACCCAATAAACAGTGTGAGAGAAACTTACGGTGAATATCACCACCTATTCAAGGTCTTAAAAGACAATGAATAAAGATTTCCTCAATAAAATAAAACTTACTTTCGTCCCACAGCTTCTCAATTGCACCTCGATTGTGGTGACGTTTGTGTTTTGTCATCCACAACGGTGCCCTCGCATACTCCTCTGCTATCAATAACTCAAAATCCATGTTTGAGGTTATGGAAATCTGCTCCACTCTCCGAAAAGTTTCACTTTGCTGTGCTGCGCTCCCAGTTTGTATTGTCTCATAACCAAGCATGGTTTTGATTTATCCACTTGCAGTGTCTTTTTACCCTTATATTCAAAATTACATGTTTAACCCTAGAGAACTTGCGTGGGGTAATTTTTCTCACACAGGCTTTTAAACAAACAAAATAACAACGTTGTCTTTTTCCTCGTAAATTCTAATAGACTCTACCACTACCTGATCTTGAAGCGAGCACAACTAGTTTGACAGCTGTCGCTCACTCGTAACGCTGTAAAGTTGTGTTTTGCAGTCGCTTGGAGAGTTTTTACATGTACGAGTACATGCGTTTATCCTTATAAGCTGTCTTAAGTATTAAAACAATTTCACACACTCGCATGTTTCTCATTATTTGTTGTTAATTTACATCAACAATAACGGAAAAAAATACAAGTCTCAAAAAAACAAAAAAAAGCTCTATACAACTTACACTCACTTCAGTTGCTGGAAAACTGATGCAGCAAGTTCTTGGTATATACATTCAGATCAGAGCATATTCGTTTAGACAGATTCCTTTTTTTTAGAATTGTATAAAAATAGTAACACAGTTTTAATGTAATATAATACAATTTTCTGTATAGATATAGGTTGAACTTACCTCTCTATATTTTTCAATGGCTACTTTTGGCGTGAAAAACAGCTGATTTATATAGCCCAGGAACATAAGCATATAAAACCCGACATATGTCATGACAGCTGTATAGAGAGGGATCTGTTCAAAGGACTCTTTGGATCGTCTTTCTTTAGCCCCATAAGGAAAGCCACCCGCCTGAAATTGTAAACATATTTTATAATCATTAAAACACATTTAACAGCGAGCAACGCCTCAGACTGAAGGAACAATGAAGTAGTTAAAATAAATTATTAGAGACAGAAGAAGTTGGCTCATTAAAATGATAAATACATAGCAAGCCTACATCTGGCAATTTTAATTGCAGCCTGAAGGGTACACTACTAGAACATTAACTACGGTACTAGGGGAAACCCCAGCGTGCTCCGCACGCCAACCCCGTAGGAACCTTCTATACACATAATTATGTTATGTTTTCTGTATAATAAAGGTGTAGGATTAATAATAACCCCAAAGCTAAAATGGTAAATAATGTTAAATGTTCAAATCAAATTATTTCGTATATTTTATAACATCAGTTATAATAAAGGTTAAAAGAACCAGCAAAGCTCAGACTACACTTTAATAAAAACCCAACCTAAGAGTTAGAAATACAAATAATTGCTTCAAAATTTGAAATCAGCTGTTAATGGAAATTTTGGAGCAAACAGCTGTTTTATCTGTTATTTTATTCAATTGGTTTCTATGGCAATAAATGTAAATGCATGTGTTAGTTCATCGTCCTAGGCCTAACATAAGATTTTTTTCCGACTAAATTTACAAATATTGAAGTAAAAAATGTTTTTATCAAAATGAATTATATAGCCTATGTTACTCAGGGATCGTGTAGTTTTTTATTAGTAAAACTATTTTTTCAATCAGTTAAGTAGTTTCAGAGATTATCCCCTACATACAAATTTTACCTCTTTAGTACAGATTTCTGCAAAGGGTGAGCAGGTAAAAACTTGTCAGGCATATTACATAAACAAGTCATTTTAAACAAAGTTCCTGTTAAGAAGTATGATTCCAACAAATGAATCATATAGAAAAATAAAGCTTGATAAAAAACATATTCAGTATCTAGGTTATGCTAGGATTGTAATGCTAGGCAGAAAATTGTACTCAAACTGATTATATGGATCCTATCCTAATTTGTATCCTAGCCAAACTGATAGGCCTAATTTGAATACAGTAAAACCCTCGGATCAACCGCGCCTAATTTGTATAGGCCTCGGATCATCCGGCCTATCCCATGGAACAACATAGTTTTCCCTTACAGATTATATTTTACTTAACCCTAGAACCGGTGGCTTTAACAAAAATGTATTTTTTGGCGTGTGCAAATTTTTTTCAAAAATTCTCCAAAAATAGTTGAACCCCAATCCAAAAGTGTTCCTCAGCTTTTTTGTAGAGAAAGGTTCAAATAGTTTATATATGCCAGTAAAATAATGATAGGTGTAAAATTTACAAAGTTATTAGCTCCAGAAACAAAAAATGTTCAGTTACGAAAAATAAAAGTTCAACTTTAGGTTTACATAAAAAGTAGTAAAAATTTTTTGTAATTTTTTTCATGAACGTAAAAAAGTTTCGTAATTTAGTTCTAAATAGAACTGTATAAAAACATTTATCAATTTCAAATTTCTTATTTTGAAAACACCAGTTTTTATGTTCCAACTACAAGGGTGCTAACAAAACTAGGCCCGGTTTGAAACGTAATTTAGGAATATTTTCTTTGCGCAAAAATGAAATATTATTATAACAAAGTGAAGAGAATAAATCAAAGAATTTAACTCTATACTTGTATACTGTATACTTTTATTATTTCATAAAAGTATTTGAGTTAGCTTTACTTGAATCACAAAATGAGATGAAACAAATGAAACCTCGTGCGGACAAAGGAAATTCAAAAAATGAACGTTAAAATCAGATGTGCTGTGCGAACTCGGGCAGTGGTATGAATTCTGCGCAAGTCTGTACTTTCAACTGCTGTTTGAATAACATATAAAAAGTCAAATATAGTTTGCTTTACACCAAACGAAAGATTGAACTTTGGTCTATAAATAGATATAAAAAAGTCTATTGAAATAATTTGAATTATAAAAGATATCTCGAACGCAAAATGTGCTGTTTTATTGGTTGAAATCTGCAAAATTGCAAAGGTTTACAGAAAATTCCATATCTTTGGAACTATGCAAGTGACTTTTGATTTAATGGCAGTTTTAGAAAGTTAAAATCTTAACGAATCCAAAGGTATCTCTACATTATTGTCAAAATATCCCAGGCGTGCGCAATTCAGCTTTAGAGAAGTGACAAAATAGAGCATAATTGCTTTGTATTTCACGCGAACAAAACGTTTACAGAAAACTAAAATTTTAAAACGATGGTTACATATGTAAATTATATGTTTTAGAAAGAAATGTTGAATACAAAAATTAAAGTTTGAAACATTACCTTTCCAATGGTGTTTGTCTTTTTGAGATTGAAAGATTTTTAGTGGGTAAAATATTCAATACAATCACGCGTTACAATCGTGTTGTCATGATCGCACGTTTCGTGCGATCTGCCGGTTCCAGGGTTAACTGGCCGAAGACTCAAACATTGATTGTTCGACGGACATTTCTTGGAAAATAAAGCAGGCTGACGCAACGTTAGGTGTGCAATTTGTTAGTATTGTGACACGCAGAACAGGGGAGGGGGAGCATAAGTTTGATTCCCCTCTTGCTTCCGCGGCAACTGTATTTTTTCTTAGAAGCAATTGACAAAGCAGCATCCTTTGTTCAATTTTCTTCATCTGTTACTTTGTCGGAACCTTTACTGAATTTCGTGGGAGCATAATATGTAATATTTGTAACATAATATTGAGCAATATGTTGAGCAACAAAAAGATTCAACGGCATTAGACACGATGAACGTACGAAAATGGAGAGACTTGGCTTTAAAAAGATCTTAAAGAACAGAAAATCTTAAAAGTTAAAGAACAGAAAAAGTAACTGATTTTTTAAACAGTGATACAGTATATATGTAAATTCAGTTTTCAAAGTTTATGTGTTTGTTTATGTACATACAATTAAATGAATTGCAATAACGTCTTATTTGCTTGTTTATTTATGAAATATGTAGGTATAGGTTATTTTTTAACAAAATTCAATTTTTTTTACGGGAACCTCGGATCAACCGGCCAGGGTTTCGGTCCCGACCAGACCGGTTAAGAGGGGTTCTACTGTAATAATATTATCTCTAAGTTTCTGCCAGTGTAAAAATATTTAATGAAACAGGATGTCTTTTAATTTCTACGAGGTCATACAGAAGAATCATTAAGAGTTAAGGGCCACAAGGTTAATAAAAGTACGGTATTGGTAAATGTTTCACAATAACCTAAAAGAATTATATTTTCAAAGCTTTTATTCTATTGCCATTACCTGGTAGTCTTAGCTGCCAATTACACAAAGGTTATTCTGATTTTAGTCTAGGGAATTTGATTCTAATCTTTGAGAATTACTTTCAAACAAGGAAATTAAAAGGTTACTTCTTTGAAGTAGAAATAAGTTTAGGCCTACACCTTTACTGTGTGGTCTTAAGCACTTGATTATTTTAGGAAGAGAATAGTGGGCCTAAACCAATTACATTGTCAGTTTAGGAGCAATTTGAGGGGAATTAATGGTAAGTTTACAATACGCCTCCCTTTTGATATCATCGCAGATGACGCTTTTTTTTAAAACTAAAAGTGAAGCTGCCAAGAAGACAAGACGAGAAACACTCCACAACACACACAAATTCAAAAATATAAATGTCCAGAAAGTTTAAAAAAACCCAGGAAAATAAAAAAAGGAATACCGGTAGGTCTACTTAAAACAAATCCAAGAAAAGCACAAATGAAAAATGTATCACTGATAGTGATGTAAAACGCCCGGGCGTTTAAATGTCGGGGCAAATGCCCAGGGCATATGCCCAAATAAACGCCCAAAATCTATAAGCGCCCGGGCTTTTATCCAGTAAAAGGCTAATAAACCTAATTAATTGTTTCTTATTGCTATACTGAACTGTTAGGCCACCAGATCTCTGATATCCAATACAACTTTTTTTTTGAAAAGATCTTACATTTTGCAATAGAAAAAACCCTTTTCTTTATACTGTTGTTTATTCTAGATTTATATTCTAAAAGACACATTCCTCAGGGGAGAACGTAGTGAGCATCGTCAGTCACATCCCATATTAGTACAAAAAAATGAACAGAATGTCTTTTTTTACCTATTTTATTAACAATATCCGTCTAAGGATTAAAACATTTGACTATCTATATTATTCTTTGTTAATTGTTGTGAGTGATCTTTACTGTTATTACACCAAACCGTGTGAGTGTTTATTTAATTCATAGTTCTCTTGAAGAAACTATTACTGTTTTTTCTATGTGTGGGGCTAAATAACATTGTAATTGTACAGTATTTTAAATTTGTAACATATTTCTGTGACACATGCAATCCATGTGATAGAGAAGTATGATGGGACAAGTAAATTCATATAATGTAGAAACAAAGAATGAGAAGGGTCTAGTAAGATAAGAGACGCAAGATCTAGTAATCAAAATTTAGTGAATTGTATTTATATATATATATATATAAATAAATCAAAGACGCAAAACAAATAAAGTTTATTAACTTAAATATGAAAAGATAAAAAAATGCAAACTATAATATATAAAACTAAAAGCAGACTTAAGTTATAATAAATAAGAAAATACATTGGTAAACAAAAGTGTGTTTATACTTGTGTTATATATACTTGTTTTAGGGATTTATTTTAATGGTTTAAGTTGTTTGTCAACTTATCTCTTGATAATGACCCCCTCCCTTAAAATGTTAATTTTAAGAACACAACTAAGCACTGAAGGCAGTTAAAGATTTAAAAACATGAACTATAATACTAATTAAAACATGAAATATGGAACATGGAATAATTAAAACTGCCTTAAACTAAATTTTTTATAAACGCCCAGTTTTTGGGCGCTTAAAATCGCTTTGGGCAAATGTCCGGGCATATGCCCATTTTTAAACAACCAGCCCAATGGTCATATGCCCGGCCCACATCACTAATGGGTCATTCCATGTCAATTCAACACAGTGATTTGCCATGACCTTTTCCAATTTCAATGAAATTTTGCAGGGAGGTTGCCTTTATGAATAATAAGAAAAATACCAAATTTTATTAAATTATCTCTATTGGTTAGTGAGTTATGACTTCATGAAATTCCCAAAAACGAGCCAAAAACGCACGTACTTGAAAACTTTAAACTTAAATTGCGCCTCTCCTACTGAAGATACAGAGCTGGAAAAAATGTAATTTGAAAGCATTTTTCATGGCCTTTAATATGACATATGACACAATATAGTCTAGAGGAAAATGATTTTTGCAAAATCAAACTGAAATTTTTGATTTTGAATTTTTCAAAATGTGCCAGTTTTAAAAATTTGAAAAACAAATAGAATTAACCTTTATATACTTATAAACATATATTGTAAATTTAAACTTGGGATCACAATGGGTTCTAATATAAAACTTATTTTGAAATCTGCCTGACAGTGAAATTTTCCCTGGCAAAGTTTAAAATAGATTATTTTAATGAGCAAAATACTTTTCAGAATCTCATTAGGCCTAAACTTGAAAATCTATAACCAGTTTATAAAAATACTTTTTATACCAATCTCAATATAACTTGTTTGAACTTGGGAAAAGGTTATTATTATTCTCAATAGAAGTCTGATAACACACAGCAGGCTTAACAAAAGTGATCACCGAGTAAGAGACAAAAGAAAATTGAGGAACGTGGTAGATTGGATGTTAAAAGATTTTGAAAATTTACCAAGAGAGGCTAAAGTTTGTGATTCATGCAGAAAAACACTCTCATCTTCAAAAAATTATCAAGGAGAAAGTGAAATTGGTGCGGTTGGCCACGTGATCCAGGGTTTTTAACTCCATCAGAAGACGTGAGTACGTTAAATGCGGTTGACAACTTTGATAGGCTACAGATCGCCATAACTTTCCATCACCAATAGCAGTAGTGAATACATTAAATGCTTCTCTCCATGAGTTAGGTGAGTAACCTATTGATAAACGAAAGTTGGGTAGATCTAAAAATTATTCATCAACTAAAATTTAAAAATCAATTCTGCGTTGAAAAATTTTTTTCGCTAATGTCAAAGAGCCATCATCTGATGGCTGAAATATGATTGAAGGTTCACTTTCAAATGATCATCGACTTTTTCAAGTAACTGCATTGCAAGACCAACTTTGAATCAAGGAAATCAGTGGTTATGTAAAACCATAATATATGAGAATGAGTGGTGGTTGACATATGTTTTGGCGAAAGAAGAAGCAGCTGATGAGGTCAAGATTTCTTTCTTACACCTAGCTGGTCCATCAGCTTCTTTCTCTTATCCTTCAAGACAAGATATGTTGTGGGTTCCTGCAAGTCATGTCTTATGTAAAGTAAATCCAGTGACCCCAGCGGGAAGAGTTTATAAACTCAATGAACAAGAGACAAGTAAAATAGTTAAAGCATATAATGACTACATAAATGATTTTGTAGTGTTATGAAAGTCCTGCATACCAGTTTTTGTAAATATAGATTTAAGGTGAGTTTCTTAAAAATAAATTATGAGTAAATGTTATATATAGTTTTATGGATTTTAAGTATAGTTTTTCCCGACAAACCTATGCAAGCTCATTTATGAACAAAGTTTTATATTAGAACCCATTGTGATCCCAAGTTTAAATTTACAATATATGTTTATAAGTGTATAAAGGAATTCTAATTTTTTCAAATTTTTAAAACCGGCGCATTTTGAAAAATTCAAAATCAAAAATTTCAGTTGATTTTGCAAAAAACATTTTCCTCTTAGACTATATTGTGTTGTATGTCATATTAAAGGCCACGTAAAATGCTTTAAAATGACACTTTTACCAGCTCTGTATCTTCAGTAGGAGAGGCACAATTTACGTTTTAAGTTTTCGAGTACACGCGTTTTTGGCTTGTTTTTGGGAATTTTATGTAGTTATAACTCACTAACCAATAGAGTTAAATGAATAAAATTTTGTATTTTTCTTAATCTACATAAAGGCAACCTCCCTGCCAAATTTTATTGATTTCTGAGATTGTCAGGTTCGAAATGTATTAAAACTGTTGATTTGACATGGAATGACCCTAATCACTGATGACATTAGTGATCGGCCAACTTGCAAAAAATTGCATAAGCAATATAGGAAGAGAATAGTGGGCCAACACCAATTACATTGTCAGTTTAGGAGCAATTTGAGGGGAATTAATGGTAAGTTTACAATACGCCACCCTTTTGATATCATCGCAGATGACGCTTTTTTTTTAAACTAAAAGTGAAGCTGCCAAGAAGACAAGACGAGAAACACTCCACAACACACACAAATTCAAAAATATAAATGTCCAGAAAGTTTAAAAAACCCAGGAAAATAAAAAAAGGAATACCGGTACAATTAAAACAAATCCAAGAAAAGCACAAATGAAAAATGTATAACTGATGACATTAGGGATTGCCCAACTTGCAAAAAATAAAATTGCATAAGCAATATAAAATAAACGATGAATTTTATATATATATAGGATAGTTTGAATATATTTGCGATTAGTTACCATAGCAAAAAATGAACGTTTATGCCACAAGAAGGTGCCACGAGTGAATCGAGGTTTGTTCAGGGTACGTTTTAAATGATTTAATTATATATATATATATATATATAGATTCAATATATTTATGAAGAGTTGACATAAACTTAAGTGACATTATTAGTTAAGGGGTCTAGGTTTGAACTAAATAGGCCTTTACATTTTGTTTATATAATTAGGTCTATTGTTCAATACGATATGTGTATATGTTAGGCTAATATTGATTTAGTTTAGATTTAGAACCTTCTGATGATGGTAACTTGGTTACCGAAATGTAAGCTTCATCAGGAAACTAGTCTAACAATATCAATAAATATTTTTCAGTTTATTTACCAAACTTGTGGTTATAGGGGCTTTAGTGTTCCTAATTATAATATAATAGGCGTAAATTTACTATTCGACCTTATGCTGATATTTTTGCAGACGATGTTGTTTTACATTCTACTGTTAAATGTTGAATACAGGTAACACACAGTAGCCTACTGTGACTAAATACTATATAGATTAGAACCTTTAGACTATTTTTATAATTATTCTTGTAGGCTATTTCTGTTGCCATAGGTTAGCTTATGGTCAAATAGTAAATTTGCGTCATATATAAAATAATGTCCTCTAACTTACAAAAAATGTTTAAAACTTTTTTTAGAAAAGTTAAGTATCTAGACCTAGGATAATGGTAGGCTATCAACCTAAATATGTTTACGACCCTAGGGGTGACAACTAACTGAAAATTAGTTTAGGATCAGGATTTGTATTTTCGCATTGGAGGGCAGAAGCTAGTTGACTTTTTGTCAGTTGGAATTAAGCAAGTATATCTTTGTCCAGGTTACTGTACCGGACAAAATACGTTTTTGATCTAATTTATTCAATGAACTTAAAAAAACAACTAAACACAAGAACTAGGCTGTATTTTTTAAAAATCTCAACAAATTAAAAATTTGCTTAGGCTTAGAGCTACACTTTTTGACAGTAACATAACCTACAATTCAAGGAGTAAATAAATATTTGCACTTAAGTTTAAGCCTACTTCATGGTAACTATAAAAAATATATTTAACTCGAAACAAATTGGAACAAATAAGCTAGATAAATGCTAAAAACTTCGTTAGGGTCTAATTTAAAAGTAATAACTTAGCTACTTAGTTAACCAGAATTTACGTCAGTCTTAGCCAATAGTAAATGCAGATATAGGCAATCAAAATCATAAAATTAAAGTTTGCAATTAGAAAAAATAATAGACTTTAGCAGACAAAAAGTACAATGGCTATTAAAAATATGTACAGATATTTTACACATTTTCAATTTTTAAGATCCAATCTATATGTCATGTAATCTAAACGAAATTAGCCTAGGCTATGTCAATGATCTAAACCATGTTGTCATAAATTAAAGTATCATAGTATTTTATTACAAATAAAGAAAACATAAATTACCTCGTCATATTCCCCGTTTTTGACTTTTCTAAAACCATTAGTTTTTCCATTTGAAGTTGTTCCAAGCAAGTGTTTTCCGTTACTTTTGGATTTCCTCATTTTCACTTCGCCATTAGTAGCCATTCTTTAAACTATTCAAGAAATTCAGAAATTGGCTACAGTGCTGCTATCGTAGTTAGTAAAGTGACTTATCTCGCGCAGGCGCACAAAACTGTAAGTCAAAAAAGAGGTTTTTAATTTTACAAATATTTAATAACAAACTCCATTAATACTAAAAACATTTTACATTCTATATTTAATTAAATATTTTTAAATATAGGTATATGTAGGGAACTGTGAGACTTACTTTAAAAAAAAAAGTATTTAATTTTTGTGTTGTTAAACCTAGTGATCATATGTTCCGGAAGTTTGGCTGGGAATGAATTCTGACAATTCTAACCGGTACCGGCAGCCGCAACCGGCACATTCACATTCTGTCATTCAGTCATTCAGTATCAAGCAGAAGCAGTGTTAAGTGTGTTCGCGTTGTGTTTGTGAATAACATTACTGATATCCTTTAATTTTGGACTGCAAGAGTAAGCATTTTAAAATTGTTTTTCGATTTTAACGAAGTTGCATTATAATAAAACTGGTTTTGTAACGTAAGTAACCTAAGGCAAGCATTTTCTTATACCTAAAGCTCCTTTGTAATTAGGTATGGAGTTTGATAATAATGATTTTGACAAAATTAAAAAAGAAGACAAACCCTTATCTACTGTTACTACTGGAATTAAGCGGGAACATGACTCGGTAGATGA
Organism: Philaenus spumarius; assembly: GCA_018207615.1. Lineage (NCBI taxonomy): Eukaryota > Metazoa > Arthropoda > Insecta > Hemiptera > Aphrophoridae > Philaenus > Philaenus spumarius. Next base: position 1,098,833 of record JAGFPH010000095.1, read on the forward strand.
TTTTGAACATCTTGATCCTGAAATATCTCCTTTAAAAGATTTACCTCCTGTTGGATTTCCTTCAAACCAAGTAAAACCTCAGACTGAAATATTTAGGTCCAGTGATAATGAAGTTAAAGGTTTAGACCTAGAACCCCTTTCAAAAAATATACAACCATCTCTGCAGACTTTGTCTGAAACAATGCATTCAACTGAAGACTTGCTCTCTGATTTTTCAAATCCAAAAGGGGAATCATCAGTTTTAGGAAATATAAAAATACCAAGTTTTGAAGGGGAAAATAAATATTTAGATTCCAATATTAAAGATCCAAGTTTGTTTGATGATTTTAAGTCTGATGATTTTACTGGTAGTAGTAAACATGATGTAATGAAGTTCCTTGAAGCAGAAACTTCAAATAACGATAAGACTGAAAAAGAAAGTGACTTAAAATTAACTAGTGATGCTTTTAACACAAAAGACATTTTTCCAGATAGGCCTAAGTCCCAGAATTTTGCAGAAGACAATATAAGAGACCGCTTTGACTCATTAGATGAAAACATTCAGGGCTCACAAACGGATAAAGATCTTGACAGTTCAATTAAATTTACCAAATCTGAGTCGAAGGAAAACGTCCACCCAAAAACAGATGTTAAATTAGATTACGAAGCTGAAGACTTTGGCTATAAAGAAAGTTCGCCATTTGATAACATAGCAGATAGTGCTGCTACAGAATTAGAACCGAAGAAGTCTTCTTCAGTACCAGAACCTAAGCCAATAGATCAAATTGAAACATTTTTTGAACCAGAAAAGAAACTTGATACCGTTAAGTACACAGATTTAGATGAATTTCTTGATACAGAACCAGTTACGAACGAACCTCAACACAAAATCGAACCGCTTCCTGAACCGAAACCAGTGCCTGTAGTTGTACCAGTGAAACCTGTGGACAAAGATCTGAAGCCAAAGGATGAAAAACATATTAAAATCAACACCCCAAGTTTGGATGATATCATTGGACCAGAAGATGTTTTTAAGAAGATTGGCCTCGGTGAGTTTACTAATAATTAGTACTTCATATGTTGAAATAAGATGTTATAACTATTGTTAATGTCAAATTTTAGACAATTTGCAGTAAGGTATTTATTCTTGTAAACTAGTAAAATTATTCGGATGAACTTAATTATTGTATTACCTACATACTTTTTGCATTTTTGTCACTTGAAATGAGAAAAATGTACATTTTTAACTAGGTAGCCGTATGCCTATTATTAGTAAATCATTTACAGTAAAACTGAAACACAAGTTTATATAAAATTACCATTTAACTTACACAGGCAGTTGAGTGTTTGAAGATGTTTATCAAAACTAAGAATTAATGTTGTATGCTATTTTATATTAAATTGGTTTTTGAATAAACGCGTCACTAGTGCCTTGCTACATAATATGTAGGCCTATTATAGCCTCTTAGAATACATCTTTAAATTTGGAATAATTTACCCTTATAGTAGGCCTACATCATATGCTCTTATATCATAGGAAACTTACATAAATTATAAATCACTAGGAATATGAATTTACAAAATTATCAATCTTTGTTTACCAGAATTTGTCTTCTTAATAGATGAATAATATAAATTAAAGTTACGAACAATCTATTACATACCTATTAAATCTGTTAGGTACCGGTACTAATGAATTTTTTATGGTCGTTTAACCTTTTTCATTTTAGTAAATCTTGTTTTGCAAACATTTTTCTTGTCTCAAAAGAAAATAACATTTTAAGCCTATAGGCCTAGGCATATAGATTTAAAGGTTTCCAAATTTCAAATTGTACCTTAGGCTCAAATTTCATCTCAAATGTACTGCTAAATTGCATACAACGAAATCATAATGACATTTCAAAATGCATTGTCTTCATATAATTTGCGATTTGCGTTATTCTACTAAAATGTGTAGGTGTAGGTGGTAATCTTCAAAAATAGGACCTTGGAATCCTAAAAACTGTTTTTAAATTTAAGTAGTAAGTAGGCTAGGTATTCTTCACTATAAATGCTTAAAGAGTTTGTCCTTCTAGCAGATTACCGGTACCTAAGTCTTATTTTTATTTTTTTATTACAGTATATTTATTCATATGTTACACTGTAACCATACATATAAATAAAAACACAGTTTTAAATCCCACTTAGATTATACATGAAATCAAACAAAATATATGATGCATCAAAAAACAAAAGAAGAATAGGTTACTTTTTTTAACTTACTGATAACGTAAACTATAGTACTTGTAACATAAATTATACATACATTATTCATACAAAATACTACAGACACAATTTACAACAATACAATCAACAGTACAACAGTGAACAATTTAGGGGTCTCCTAGGCATGTGTACGCCGCCAATTTGAGACTTCCGTCAAAAAGAACAAAACAATATCGAGATGGAGAGTTCGGCAAGTAGGTGCCCTAACCTAACCACAAGAAAGCAAGTATGACGTTTAAATATATACATATCATAGAGAATGAAAAATATCAATCAACCTGCAAGGCATTGCATAATATATAGGCTATTATTGTATAATGTTGAATAAAGGTTCAATATCATCTGATGAAAACAGCCAGGACTTTACATTTCTTAACATTACCCTATAAGACATATTTTTTAAAATAGTAATTTTTGGAATGACAAGGTTATAAAAACGAGCGGCACGATAGGTAAAAAATTGACTGTATAGAGTTAAATTTCTAGGGTATGGGCTTAGTGTTTGGGGTGGCACTTATCTTACCTCAAGCCACTAATTGGTCTGCAGAAGAGTAATATTTGAGTAATTTTTAGGAGATCTAAATTTGATCACTCTTGGCCACTTTTTTGGCATCCAAAATCCAATTTGAACATTTATTATAAAAAAATGTCCCCAGACACCTGGTAGGTTTGAACCCCCAAGCTAATAATTTACCACTGCTATTGCTATTCCAATCCACTACTATTCTCTTCTCACCTAAATTATGAAATTGCTCTGTGGGATAATTCAACAAAGCAAATGACCCAAAGCGTCTTCGGTTTACAAAAGCAAACTTTAAGAATTATGGCTCGTTTGGGCCATCGTGATTCTTGTAGAGATGCATTTAAAAAGCTATGTATTATGACATTGCCCTGTATGTAGGTACGTTTTTTAAGTAATTTTATCTATACTAATATTATAAAGAGGTAAAGTTTGTTTTTTTGTATGTAGGGGGTAATCTCTGGCATTACTGAACCGATTGAAAAAATAGTTTTACTAATAAAAAGCTACACTATCCCTGAGTAACATAGGCTATAATTCATTTTGATAAAAACCTTTTTTTATTTCAATATTTGTAAATTTAATCGGAAAAAAATCTTAAAAGGTTAGGAAAAAATGATAAACCAACACATGTATTTACACTTATTACCATAGCAACCAATTGAATAAAATAACAGATAATATAGCTGTTTGCTCCAATATTTCCATTAACAGCTGATTTCAAAATTTGTAGCAATTATTTTTATTTCTAGCTTTTAGGTTAGGGGTTGAAAGTGTAGACCTGAGCCTTGCTGGTTCTTTTAACCATTATTATAACTTATAACTACAGTACTGTTATGAAATATCAGAAATAATTTAATTTGAACATTTAACATTATTTACCATCTTAGTTTTGAGGTTATTAATAATCCTACACTTTTTTTATAAATAAAACATAACGTATGTTTTTAGAAGGTTCCATTGGGGGGTTGACGGGTGGCGTGCGGAGCACGCAGGGTCTCCCCTAGTATTACAATAAAATTAGATGTATCTGTGATTCGAAACACTGATGTGCATACATACAATTCGAGATTCGAGTCATAAAAATGACTTCCTTAGCAAACAGCACAGAGTAAAAGCTTTCGACAAGCTACCGTCTGAGATCGGAGTCTTGTTTCATGTACAAAAGAAACAATGGAAGTCAAATGTTTTTAAAAACAAATTTAAGCGAGTGGTTCAATGCATTCACGCCTTGGGGGAGTTTGTTGATGCTAGATTATAGCCTACTTATTATAATATACAAATGAATAGAAATTATGTGCATATTTTGTTATTATAATTTTATGAACTAAAGTTTTATTGAAATTTTGTAATTTTAATATTTAAAATTAATTTTTAGAAGCATAAAGTTGTAAAAAAGGGAAGAAATTAAATTGAAAGGGGGGGGGTTGACTAATTATTAATATTATTATTATTATCACATTTAAATATGAATATCACCGTGACCTGCCTTATAAATGCAACACCTATCTAAAAGGGTTAATAAACATTTATTGATACTTTAATAACCATGTATTAAAAAGTGATGCTCTGACGTCACAAGATGTCGTTGGCGTTACACAGGAAATACGTTGAACCGGAAGTATGTAATTAATTAATCCTACGTGAGGGTGTCAAGTCAGGGCTGTCAAGTAGGTCTTGGCAACGGGTTTTAAGTCATGTCCAAGCATATTGGATTTTTCATTACAGACCACTGACTAAGTAATTATATCATAGAATTAGTAATTTTCTTCTGTTCTTTATTACACACTACAATTTTTTTTCTAGGGAAACCCCTGCGTGCTTTGCACGCCAACCCCGATGCAACCTTCTATACACATAATCATGTTATTTTTTCTTTATAATAAAAGTGTAGGATTAATAATAACCCATAAGTTTAGCTAAATGGTAAATAATGTTAAATGTTAAAATCTATTTATTTCGTATATTTTGTAACAGTAGTTATAATAAAGGTTAAAAGAACAAGCAAGGCTCAGGTCTACACTTTAATAGAAACCTAACCTAAAAGGTAGAAACACAAATAATTACTTCAAAGTTTGAAATCAGCTGTTAATGGAAATATTAGAGCAATAGCTGTTTTATCTGTTATTTTATTCAATTGGTTGCTATGGTAATGATTGTAAATACATTCAAGAAATATGTGTTGGTTTGTCAGTCTAGGCCTAACCTAAGAATTTTTCCGAATAAATTTACAGATATTGAAATACAAAATGTTTTTATCACAGTCGTTCGAGAGATTCCCCCCTACATACAAACAAACAAATTTTACCTCTTTATAATATTAGAATAGACTAGTTAGTAAGCACCGTGAAAAATCACAGGCAGATTAATTAGATATGCATCATGTAAAGAAAAACTATTTAAAAACAATAGACTTTAACTAGGCTATCTTTAGGCTACCTATCTTTACCTAACTAAGCTGACGGGGATTTTTAACTTGGTAAACGTGTACAACTACTATAAAACTGAAGGCCTATTTGTTAAAATTTGTTATTTATATACATTAATATACACTTAAAGAAATATAAAACTATTATGTTTTAATTGGTTTTATTTCATATTGATAGATAAAATGATTTAGAAGATATTAATATTATAGTGAAGAAATTAATAAATATGTTTACATGTTACACGAAGATGTACGAGTCTTTCCGAAGTTAAACGAATAGGTATATCTTCTTTAAATTTGTAAAAACGAAATATTGATGATAAAAGGTTGTATTTATATACAGTTTATAACCTCAAAGCAAATCGTATAACGTATTATAGCATACATTAGGCCTAATTCTATAACTCATATTTAATAAAATCAACTTCACAAGAAATTATAATAATTGAAGTTGTAGGCCTAAACATAACCCGAAAGTAGGCCTATAATCTACGCTGGGTTTTGTCTAAGTATTTTACAGAGATGATGGGTGAAACCAGCTGTTATATTATGTTACTCACGTACGTACACTCGCTTTTATAGTAGTTGATTAATGTCATTTTAATCTGTTCTTATTTAGAACGGTACTAACGTAGTCTGTACAGCCTATTCAGAAACGTCCTACTTTAATATTATATTACTAAGCAATACATTGTGGCTTGTGTGTATTTGTAGCCTATAACGGGTGCTGCGTAGACATAATAATAATACCAAAGCATTTTTCCTACCGAATTACCTAAATGTTATGCAACATTACATTTGTATATATGATTAACAAATTTAACACAATATTATGAAACGTGTGATTTACAAATAAATTCTAGTTTTATTAAAATTGTTAATTATTGTGTAATCTTAAATTTCCAATTGATATACTCTGGGACAGCCCTTTTAATCTTTACTGTGTAATAATACCTGTATTTTTATGCCATACTTTGTGAAGTTAATTTATGATAGGCTACTATTTTATTGCAAAACTAGGTAAAAAAAAGCCTCCCTACACTCGATTCCACGTTCACCGTGCAGTACAGGTCTTACGGTAGAATAGACATGCTACTACCATTACAAGGAACATCACGTTTATTGTCATGCGGGTTGCGTCAACTGACCGAGCATTGCATGGGAGTAGTTGGCTAGTATAGCTGAGACTGTCGTATGGATAACATGGCATATGGGCTCTCTATACTGCACGGTGAACGTGGAATCCAGTGTAGTTTCAGATGTGTTAGAAAAAAGACCTAGGGCAAAATGAATCTCCAGAAATAGGTATTAATAAGGTTGTGGCCTAAAACCAAAACCCCCTCTTGTGCTCTTGTAAATACTGTACATATAACGATTAATAAAAATGGTATTCCATAATTTTCTGATTAAAGTTAAAAAATTATGTATATTTTTTAAACAAACCGCACGAAATCAGCCCTGTGTTTCAGCAACGTTTCTTTTATTTAAAACAAACCGCAAGATAATAGGCCCGGTAGATTTCCAGAAATAGGTATCAATAAAAAAGTGCCCTTATATGATGAAATTTAAATGACATTTCATAATTTGTTGATAATAATGACAACATTTTTTAAGTATAACACAAACCGCACGAAAATTTTCTTGGTAGACGTTCTTCCTTAGATTTGAATTGTGAAATTTCTGGGTGAATTTCGAATTGTGGGTATGTGAAATTGCTTAATAGTGTGCAATACCACTCGAGTAAAAGCATCGAATCCTTGAAGACTTGTTCCTACGGCCAGTGTTTTCGCAGGCCACAGGCGGCCCGGTGACGGTACACAGATAGCGTGTCGCCTGTGTATTATCAAACGGGACCTTTCCCACGGCCCGAGTCCTGTAGTATGGTGCGGCTACGGGACGGCCTGAAGTCCACAGTGACGCGTGAGTTGATGTTGACGTGAATGATGATAAGTGCAATGAGCAGGAGTATTTCTTACCTCAGTTCTTGCATGTCCCTTGCTGCGAAAACAGTGTGCAAGAAGGATGCCATTTTATCATAAGCGAACCATTCCGGCTTGCATACTTCACTGTTCTACTGCCCGTTGTAGCACTTTTTTTTACTTTTCAGACAAATTCCTAAATGTAGACATTAAGTTTTCCTTCTCCTTCTTTCTTTTTCAATCCTTCAACGAACATTCCACGCTAATTTGCGCCTGAACACGCTTCCACGCATAATTGTATACTTGGTTTCTATCCTTATGGTGCTCAATTTGGGGGTTCCAAATCGCGGGGTAGGCCTCATAAAGGTCTACAAACTCAATACTAACATCGTTCGTCCACTCTATTGTTAAGCTGAACTGAGCAAACCAAAATTCTCTCGCCTAGTCTGGCGTCTATCGGGTCGTGGGAATGCAGCAGACACCATGCCCACCTCAACTCGGGCCACAGGCCTTTTATGTGCCGCGTTTACTAATGACGTTCTTAATTTTAATTTCCGCCATGTGCGTACGACATATCAATTTTCAGATAGCCTAACTCCAATGTACAGTTAGTAGGTAACAAAATTCGCCCGGTGTTTTACTGCTATCAAGTGACTCGACTGAAATCATGTTTTTCGTCTTGTTTATAAGCAAATATCTTTAATAAAAATGTGTAATTTACAATGGTTGTCACCTACGAATTATAACAGATATGTTCATGAATGATTTCCTGTAAATCACAAAAGATTCGACGAAAGATAAGTAATATAGAAGAGGACCGTATGGGACTGTTTCATTTTTTACAAAATTTTGTAAGATGGAGGAGTAAAAATAAAATTTACGAAATCGATTTGGAAGCAATTTCGTATGTCAAGCACTTTGAAATAAAATTTTTTTGTCTCTTGAAATTTTTTCTAAAAACTCTTCCTTTTCGAGATATTAGCAACTTTATGTCAATTTATTTCAACTCGTTTAGGCCGCCATTTTGTTTTGGGTGGTCCGATTTTTATTTTATTTATGTCATTTCCCTAGTCTTAAATAGACCTTTAAAATGAGGTATCACATGACCATACTTCCCATTTAAAAATTTAAGTTACCCCTACCCGCCACCCCCTTAGGGGGTTGAAATTTTTTTTTATGTCAGAAAATCAGGAACGTTTGTTAAGAGTCAGTGCCACAAACAAAATATTTGTACCTATTTTAGTTTGAGAAATACATATTTGTTTCGATACTTAATTTACACACTGTATAAGGGCAGGAGTTTAATTGGGTTGAATCCGTAACGGCCGAAAACTGTATCAGACGCGCGCTTGGTTCTACCATTTATCTGGAGGCGGGGAATGAACACTGCAATGACGTTACTATACGGACTGCAGACGCCATAAATAGCGCACCTACCTACAACCAAGAGCAAGACGCGCAGAAATAGTTACAAGTGCGACAAATGTTTCTTTCTGACCTTGTTTATCCAAATACAAGTTGCAATGGCTAAGCACGTTCAATGTAACGTGTATGTAATCTTGTTGTTTTATTTGTCAAGTTCATTTTACATAATGACTAGGGAGCTCCTCACGCCAACCCCGTTGGACCCTTCTATACACATATGTTATGTTTTCTTTTACAATAAAGGTGTAGGATTAATAATAATCTCAAAGCTAAGATGGTAAATTAATGATGTTAAATGTCCAAATCTAATTATTTCTTATATTTTATACCATTAGTTATAATAAAGCTTAAAAATTAGCAATGCTCAGGTCTATAGTTAAACAGAACTCTACCTAAAAGTTAGAAATAGAAATAATTGTTTCAAATTTTGAAATCAGCTGTTAATGGAAATATTTGAGTGTTGTATCATCACTAAACATATTTAATAATTATTTATTATGGCAAACCCTTTTCCATATAATATTTAGTATAGTTTGTGTTGTTTTTACGCTCTTTACAAAAACCTAACCTAAAAGTTAGAAATACAAATAATTGTTTCAAAGTTTAAACTCAGGTATTAATGGAAATATTATAGCAAACAGCTGATCACAGTTATTAAAGTCAATAAACACATTTAATGGCGCTCACATTTTTGTTAAATATTTAGTATATTTTTTGTTGTTTTTATGTTCAATAGATGCTGCGGTTTAAAAAAAGTCTATAAAAACGTGCTTGTGTTCGATGTAATGTCGTGTAAAAAGTTTCAAAGTAATCGGTGAAGAACTTTTGGAGATTTTAACAAACGAACAATTGTTTCAAATTTTGAAATCAGCTGTTAATGGAAATATTTGAGTGCTATACAATCACTAAACATATTTAATAATTATTTATTATAGCGAACCCTTTTCCATACAATATTTAGTGTAGTTTGTATTATTTTTACGCTCTTTACAAACCAATAACCTAAATGTTAGAAAAACAAATAATTGTTTCAAAGTTTGAAATAAGGTATTAATGGAAATATTAAAGCAAACAGCTGATCACTGTTATTATTATAGTCAATAAACACATTTAATGGCGCTCACATTTTTGTTAAATATTTAGTATATTTTTGTTTGTTTTTATGTTCAATAGATGCTGCTGTTTTTTTTTTAAAGTCTATAAAAACCTACTGGTGTTTGAATGTAATGTTGTGTCAAAAATTTCAAAGTAATCAGTGAAGAACTTTGGAGATTTGAACAAACGAACATTTACCTTTTTTATATATGCAGATATAGATATAGAAAAGAAGATAGATATTGTCACACACATGAAAATGGACATAGCTTAAACATGTTTTTCATTATGTTTTGTACACATGCCAAACATTTTAACAGCATTAGATAATTTCATTTAAAAATTTAGTAATTTGTCGTCTTATTGTTAATAAATATTTTATAACAAAATCAGAAATTTTAAAAACGTGCACACTTAAGGTTTAATAATTACTTCATAAATGTTAAACTTGTGTTTACTGTATAAGTAAATACATTGATCAGCTGTCCAATTATTAAAAGCACGTATATTTAGATATTTGACTAATAATAAATCAGCTGTTATATACTACGTCCGAACAGAACTGCGCTCTAGGTCATAAAATCGACCCTCGCTCCCACACGCGCAGACACACTCACACGGCCTACCTGCTTAATGGTTCTCATATTAATCACCAACTAGCCCTTGTACTACAATATCACATTTTTCTAATCGTTAACTTTACTTAATTTTTACTCTAATTACTGTACTCTAAATATTATCCCTCTCAAAATGGGTCCAAACATGGTAGCCTACAATTGTGACAACTCTAAGAGGTTTTACGGTCAGTAAGTTACAAAATCATAAATTTGACTTCTTAAAAATTGTTATTGGCATTTTATTTGAATTAGCACGATCACAATAACATATATAATTACAATAATTCTAGTAGTGATTTCAAACGTGTGTAAAAAACAAAGAAACTAAATCAGAATCAATATAACAGTGAACATATACTAAGAGTAAAATAAAAGTAATTACAAATTCATTTTGCAATGTTACTGTGTAATAAATCAATAGAATAATATTATGAAACATAAAACTAACACAAATATATTTACATAACCGTCCTATGTTAAGAAAAATTCCGTCCGTTCTTTGTCTTCTAAAATTTCCAATGTACGAAAAAAATAAACAAAATCAGAATCAATATAACACTGAACGTATACTAAAGTAAAACAAAAAATACACTCAATATGGAAACAAAAATACACTACTTTTCCCGATATACTGTACTGACCACCAGAGAGGTTATTACTATTATTATTAGGGGGTTTGTGTGATCCACCACCGGGACCCACTGCACCTAAACCATGAGGTCCTCTGTGCCCCATGTCCAGGCAGCAGTTCACATCAAACCCGCCCTTTTTGCAAAATGAAGGAGTCCGTGGGGGCCTTCCTCTCGACCACAGAGGTTAACTCAACATTGACATGTTTATCTGAAAATATAGATTTCACATCCCTTAAGTGTGAGTCACTTTACAGATTTCGCTTCCGTTAAGTGTGAGTCACTTTACACTAATGACGAAAGCCGTGGTAATGGCCGGAATATGTTACATAACTTCCGTATTGGCAATTTTAGAAGACACAAGAGAACTTCTTGTGTTGTTTCTTCAATGCTAGAGCGCAGTTCTGTTCGGACATAGTATAGTTGTAAATACAAAATTGACCACAATGGTTTGAAGGCACTTCCTTTTTGAATTATGAATACTTAAAGTAGTAAAATGACACAATGAGAAGGTTTAAGCTTCAAATTGAAATATATGTTATTGATCGTACGTTGAAAGGTTCTCTCAAAGAAAGAAAGGTCGAGCTTCTAGATAAAAATAAATAATGTTAGGAATTTTTGAAACTTTATAATTCGAATTTTTTAACAAACTTAAAATGGCGAAATGATAAATTTTATATATTTGGGGAGTATTTTTGGGAATGTTTAGGCTTCAAATTGGTAAATTTGTCATGAGCCCAGCTGGTGACTCCCAAACTAATGGATAGTTCTTAAACAAATTTCTCCCACTTAAATAACATGGCGTACTTTAAAAATGTCAGTTGTTTTTAAAATAAACACAATTTATTGGATTTTTCTGTAAATCTGCATTGTAAAACGAATAAAATGACACTTCATTATAGAAAAATTGGTAGAAAAATAACGACGTAATGGGCCGATAATGTAATTCCCCATCGATAATTCAATAATTACAAAGCAAACGCATAAAAAACGCATACGGTACGCATGAAACACAAACCTAGGATAACGGCTGTTACACAATTCCAGTTTCAAGCCTGCCAACTCAGAACGTAACTGAAGCCACGTTCCCAACGAACACTCTGAGCATGACCAGTAGTGGCAACGGCGGCGCAATTTGAATATTTTGGTAACCCGAAACGCAAGCGTAGAAACTAATTACACCACTCGATATAAAATTTTATTTCAATTATTTTTCTGGCTTACTCCATCGACGTAGCACTGATAGTTCTTGAAATATTTTGGTTTGAACATAGTCATAAAATTATCAAAACTTAGAATTTATATAACTGGAAAACTTTTAGCTTTTTCGATTGAGATGTCAACCAACCTCGTACCTTTTTTATTTTTATAAAATAAATTTTTAAAATCGAAAAAAATTTCATAAAATTATAATTTTTATGGCCCCGAATGCTAAAAAAAAATTCAAAGCTTGATGACATATTTATAGGTAAAAAGACACCCATTTAAAAAAATTATCAAAATCGGTTCATTTGGAGAGGCTCGGCGATTGGAAATTGGTTTCCGATAAAAAATCTTTTAATATGTATAGATAGATAGCTATATACCAACATTAGGGGAATACCCGTAATTTTCTATGGAAGACAATGTTGTAACCTGTATGTATCAAAGAAGAAGTCCTGACTGATTGACTGACTGAACTTTTAAAATTTGCATGGCACTTTCATACCATTATGCACTAAGAAAGGATTTTGCAAATGTTGATTTTAAGGATATAAAATGGTCAAAATATGAAGGTTCTCTGCCAGCCATATAACTGATAAAACAGCTGATTAGAATCAGAAGCTTAGCAAACAATTCCAGTGGATTTTGCAGTATGTTACTCTCGTGGATGTTGCAAAATTTCAGTTTTAAAGCGTAAACTTAGTGAACATTCAGTTGTACACTCTCAGCCCTATGACAGATGAAACAGCTGATTCGGATCAAAAGCTTAGCAATACGAGTTAGTTGATTGCATTTACATTCATAACCATGTCAACCGACCTAGCAGGTTGTAATCAGTTAATTATTCTTCACAACCAATGAGCTTTTTAAGAGTAGGTTAACAAAATAAAAGCAAACGCAAACAAAATGTCAACGAAACTTTTTACTGTGTTATAATTCAAACGTTTGTTGTTACATATTATAAATAAAATAACTGATTTTTATCAAAGACTGAACACAATTTTAGGTTAGGACTAAAACGTGTTTCTTGGAAAGTTGGAAGTAGTCACATTATTACCGTAGCAACCAACTTGGTAAATTTATAATCAGGTAATAGGCCTAATTGTCCTTCACAATTAACAGTTTTTGTATATTAGGTAAAAGCAAACAAACATCAACGACAAAAACCTATTGCATTATAAATTCTGTGTTACATATTATATTGTTTCCTTTTGTTGGCACAATAAAAATTTGTTTGAAATGTTGACTATTTATTATTTAAATATTAATGATGAAATTACAACACACGCCGTAATTCCAATATTGGTTAGGGTTTCTATTTCGATCTCTGTCTTGCATTATAATAATAGGCCACCGGTACTCTCATCACCCTACCCCGATCCAAGTGCATCTGTCCTAATTAATCGCCATTTCTGTAAAAATATCTTAGTGTACAATAATCTGTTTGTATTGGCTTCGTCACGAGCTGCCGTGGGGGTTGGTGAGCGAAACGAGCAGGGGTGGAAGCCCGCTAGTTTATAAAAAGTCAGTAAACGTGTATCATCATTCTTGGGATAAACAGATTCAATATGGTGGAGATGCAGGGAAGCCTTAAGTTAAGCATGAATAAAATGACAATATCTACGCATTTGTAAACACTCCTGGCTAGTTAAATTGCTCAGTGGTTTCCCCAAGTGACCTTTGCCAATCGGATGGTAAGAGGGGTACGGAACCGCGCGACCTTTCAATTGATGTTTTATTATGCAACATCCATGTTACCGTAGCAACGTCGGAACGTTCCAACTCTTTCTGAATAGAGTTTAATGAGTTAAACAATGGTATTAGTAAAAAAGTAACGTTTTATAATCGCCCATAAGTTGAGTGTTTGTGCCCATAAACTGAATGACCCATTTTTTAAGATTGTTTGTAATAAAATGAAACATTTTTTGGGCTTTATCTAAAAAAATATGTAAGATATTATTCTGCACATTTTGCGTTTTACACGACCTTAAAGCACGTTTGCTTCCCTCAAAATCGATTAAAACGTAAAATACCATAAAAGTACCCGGTACACGTGCGCGATTTTAGCGTGGGGGCATCTTCTGATCAGAGGCCCGTCGGTTTGTGCGTTGCGAGCGAAGCGAAGCAGTCGTTAAATCCAACAGTCAGAAACATGTTTTTTTGAAATTTTTCGTAATAGAATGACGGAATTTTGGGATATCATCTAAAGAAATATATATATAGGCTAGGAAATATTCTGCACATTTTTTTTACACGTCTTTATAACCCGTCTGGTGCCCCCAAAATCGTTCAAAACGTAAAATATCCGGTTCAAATTCACATGGGGGATTTTTATCGTGAGGCAGTTTTTGATCCGAGTCCAACGGCCCTGACTTTAGTCCATAATCTGAAGCCGCAGGATCGAGGCGCAAACTCACAAAGAAGTGCGAGAGCCTGTGCTAGAGGCTGAGATATAAACAAATTCTACTAAAGTAATATATTTCGTACACTTAGGCAGCTATTCAATGCCTTCGTGGGTAGACCGATTTCGCAAATAGTTCGGTTGAAACCATGATACATATAAACTTAATATTGGAAATTCGCTCAACTCACTCAACTCACTGTTCAGCTGCGTGATCAAATTATTTATTTTTTGTGCTTACCTTCATTGTCTACTACTACTGTAGGTCTACTTTTTGAGTTTTATTTTTTTGAATACAAGGCATTTTTCCTGAGGTTTACACTTTTTTTACAAATTTCTCGCAGGTAGTTTTATTTCGCCACAAATACAAATTTTCTCGCTTTAACTTTTATTGCTAGCTTTTTATACATTTTTTATGAATCCAAACCTGACTTATATTTCCCATTGTTTTCTTTAAAAAGTTACTAGCCTATACTGTTTGTTGTATAAATATTGTTTCCAAGTAGGTAAACTCATAAGATAAAAAGGGTTAAGGCTCTTACTAAGTTGTAGTTTTCTGGGTTAAAGGGATTCAGCCCTGAAACTAATGAAAATGTGTAATAATGGAGATATCAACCTAATTTTTTGTACACTCTAGCCTTACCTTAATTAGATAAAAATTAGGTATTTTGGAGTCATGGAAATTTTTTTTACATAAATGTAGTAATTTATATATTGGTCATATTTTGCGTTACATTTTTGAAATTGATATATCACAAAAAGTTAATGTCCAATATTGATGATCTTTGTGCCAATATGTAGATTAAGATTGATTGCCCCTAAGAATTAATTCATGTATTTTCATAGTTGTAAGTATACAGGAGCTTATAAAAAAAACTTCATTTTGGTGTTTCGGAAAAATACCTCATATAATATACAGGGTGAATCAGGAAGAAACGGAAAGAATTGCAGGACGTGTTCTACTGGTGAAAATAATGAAAAAAGTTCCTATAAACATAGGTCCGAAAACGCTTCGTTTTCCAGATATCTGCCATTTTGTTTTTTGTACAAAATAATTCATATCATCTAGAGAACGGTTTGACTGATTGAGTTCAAACTTGGTATGAAGTTTAAGCTGTCAATGATATACATAAAAAAAAATAAACGATTAAATCCAATCATGCGTTTCAAAATGGCGGCTGT